>CM052016.1:3821166-4427000 GCA_028476595.1 Obolodiplosis robiniae | reverse complement strand
GAGACGATGAAGGTTTCTATCTAAACTAATTATTTAGAAACACACGAACACAAAAACCAATCTTGACCATTGTTTCATTTGTAGGCGGTGTCTATTTCAGTCCAATGGCAACGTGTGTGGGTAAAAAGCGGATAATGATCGAAGCCGAAATAAGTGATTCGGTAAAATCTGTGATAAAATCATTATTTCCATCGGATACATTGGAGGAGATTTCTACAAACGATACAATAATCATCAAAAATCAAATTCGAAATGCAGTTAATTCCAGCGTTGCCGGCAGTGATCCAAATAAGGCTGAGAGTAGTGATGGCGTGTGTAACATTTTAATTTATCCGCCAACGGGTAAAGGTGGCATACCAATCAACACAAAAGACTATATATGCCTTGGAATTGATCAATATTTGAATGATGTCATCATTGACTTTTACCTTAAATACCTTCATAGCGAGGTGCTTACTGAAGCGCAACGAGCAAAAACACACATCTTTAGTACATTCTTTTACAATACATTAACGAATACGAAATTGTTGGGCCAATCGAATGATGTGAAATTGACAGCCGCCCAGAAACGGCATGAACGTGTCAAGAATTGGACAAAACAAGTGAATATCTTCGAAAAAGATTTCATCATAATTCCAATTAATCAGCAATCCCATTGGTTTTTGGCAATAATCTGTTTCCCTTCACTGAAAGGACCAGTTACGTTAGACAGTAATCAGCCCGTCAAAGCGGTACCGGTCGTTAAAAAAAAGCCAGCAGAACGAAAAGAATCGGTTGCATTGCAAATCGGTAATACAACTATAACGCCAGTATCGAAAAAGGAGTTGAATGATTCGATTTGCCTGGATGAGGAGAGTGAACGTGATGAGGCAGAAGGCGATGAAAGTGACTTGGAGAGCGACGAAAGTGAAAATGAAACCGTCGAACCTCAACCAGCAATACAACCAATTAAACTGTAAGAATTGAATATTTCTATTGATTGCAATCATTAAAATGCCTCGTTTCATTTTACAGAGCATGCATTTTGGTTTTTGATTCATTGGCTGGTGCATCGCGAAGCAGAGTAGTGGCCACCCTTCGTGACTATTTGACATGCGAATATCGAGCTAAAATAAAAGGTGGCGCCGATCACACGTTCAATCGATTCAACATTCTGGGCAGCAATGTTAAAGTTCCTCAACAAACAAATTTCACTGATTGCGGTCTCTATTTGCTGCAATATGTTGAGTCTTTCTTTACGGTAAAACCCATAACTTTTATCATATTCATTCAATCGTTGATATCTTACAATATTGATTCATTCAAATCGTCATTATTTCATTCACAGAATCCCATAAAAAACTATCGTTTGCCCATTAAAGAATTGACCAATTGGTTTGACACAATTGTTGTGACCAAGAAACGTGAAGATATCGCCAATTTAATCAAACGGTTAATGGATCAAAACAATAAAAATGTAACATTGCCGGAAATTCAGCTGCCAACAGAGAATGGAAAGTTGCTCGAACTACCCGACTTCACCGAAGAGCACGGTGAATTCGAGGAAGAGGAAGATATGCAGGCCGAATTGCCAGAGGTAATTTCTTTAAAAATTAAATATATTTTCACTGTGACAAAAACCCAAGATCACAAACTAAATTTTGGAAACTTTGATTGCAGGAACCGCCACAGCAAACACTACCGAACAACGATCAAGACAAATCAGTGCAGAAAAAGCGGTTATTTGTACGAAAGACACCGAATGTCAATGATAATGGTGAAGCAACGACGAAAAAACGACGGACGTGAAATCAAAAATCGTCCACTTTTCGTTCAAATGTCCTAAAAATACACTAATTTATTTTCTATTCGAGAAAAAGTTGAAATAAAAGAAACAAATAAATCCAATACACATTACCAACAAAATGCATGATGATAGTTTTTAATCATCTCATACTAGAACAAGTGATTTGATTAAATTTTATTAAAATGGAAGGCGTTTTGACTGTAAAATACAAGCAAAAAATAATTGAAGAATCAAACTGTTTTATTCAAATTCAAACGTTTGGGTCTAATATGTAGCACCTTCCACACCTTTTGTTAATAAATCGATGAAAATGAAAATTCACTCGTTTTGAACCGAATATATCTTTGATTTCATATAAAAAGATTTAAAGTGGCAACAATTAATTGATTACTTTTACCGAAAACTCACGTTCAATGTGATTTTCTCTGTGTTTTGCTGGAGGGAGCTTTTGCATTTGTTTCCCTCTCATATTGGTATAGGCTGCTATCATTCGATTCAAATTCCGAAAGAAATCTGTCCGTTTTATTTAACGGCTTGTAATGTGTTCGAATTGAAAGGAGCGGTAACCAAAGATTCGAACCACGGACAAAATTTCATTGAATTGCAATCATGTCATGAACATGGCACAAATACCAATTCAATTAGTCTGTCTGTTCCTTTCTAAAATATCGGTATCACCATACAACGCCAGCGGTTGGAGCGAGATAAGAGATGGAAAAAATGTCCATGACATGAACAGTATCATACCTAACCTCAACTTGCAATCCATGTAGCGCAATCGTTTTTGTGTAACGAAACGTTCAGGTCGAGTGCGTTCTTAAACGCATACACAATTCTATGATGTCGCTTTTCAACATCTTTGAAAATTCTTTCGTTAAATCTCGATCAATCAATTTAATTAATTTGAGCCATTTGTGCAATTTAATGCGAATAAAACAAATGGAGATGTTCTTTATTTCGATCCATCGTGCAAAGAATTTGAGCATGATGTTGGGTGACATTACAACGCATTTCTTGCAAACTGTCGATTTGATTCGTCGTGCGGTGATAATACAATAATGTCCGAAGCATTTCGTATAGTATTCGCATAACGTTGACGTTTGTTGCCGCAATTCGTTTCACAACCGTCACATTGGCATTACACTCTGTGCATATTATATATTTTCATGTTTGTCTGTCTGACAAAAGGTCTTTTTTTCACTGTTCGTGTATCACTGTGAATTCTTATTCTTCTTCTTCTTCTACAAAGTGTTATTCGATTCCATTTGTTCTTTCAGTAGAAATTCCAAAAGTGCATATGGCGTCCCATTAAACTACCTGTTCCGCTGACATCATTTTGTGATTTTTTTATGAGAAATTTATTAAATTGTCCAGAAATTACGGCGAGACAGTGCAAAAAACAGTTAAAAATTTGGTGTGAAGCAAACCATTTACTAGGCTATAGAGCAATAGAAAAAAGTTAGAAATTCGGTTTATTCTGGCAAATTTTGAAAGATTAGCTCGCTGTTGAATTTTAGGTGAGTGTGAAAATACAGTACGAAAATTTTGAAAGCGATCCAATCAAAATGATGTATTTATTCTAATTAATGGTCACATTATTACAATCATATTAAAAACAGCATTTTTTCACCTTTCGTCTCGACATCAACCATAAAAATGCGATCGAAATTCGAATTATGCAGCATTCAGTTGATTGTTCAAATTGCGATTCTTCCGAATTCGATGTAATTTCGATTAGTTCACACAAATGAATCAATTTAGAAGATTTTCATCAAATGTATTGTGATCCATCATTTTCTGATTATAATCATCTTCCTATCCGTTTTTTTACAATTTCCTATTAGTGTTCATTTTGATTAAACGGGTCCAATCCCCACAAACCAATTTCATTTTTAGATCTCCGATGTGTGTGTTTGTATATGTGTGTGTTCTTTATCATTGTCGCCGTTTTTTCATAGTCATTTTTTATTCGGGCAAATGCAAGCCTATCTTTCGACTTTTACGTGAAGAAGTTATAATAGACCTGCTATCGATAGATTCAAACGTAGTGTAAATATGCAAAATATACACACAACCATTTGAGTGCTTAAACCAATTCCAAAAATAAATTTTTGAAGGCGATTAAAAAACTGCAAAAATTGATACAAGTCAAATGAAACAAGAAAAAAATGTCATCGAAAGCAAAGGGAGCGTGTGGGCAAATTGCCAAGTATTATTTTCTTCAATATAAATTAATTTTTTGCACGGTGAACGTGCTTTATCCCTTTGATCCGGCCCATTGATAGAATGATTTTCGATTCGATTTCATTTGTTGTGAATGCTCTAGAGAATGCACCTGCCCCAACAGTTGTGACTCTTATCCACTTCGATGTAGATAGATTGTTGATTCATTACGATCCTATTTTTTTCATGCCCATATGCTCGAGAGAAATTAAGATCATTGCAATGGCGCATTAACATGTGTGCTCACACAAATTCATGCACTTTCATTTTCGCATTTCATTTCTCTTTTTATTCTCGTTTCGTTGATGTCAACATATGAGCGTCATGAAATACAAGAAACCATTTGTAGTATTTGCATTCATCTGCATTGCTATCTTTTTCATTACATTGTGCTCACATGGAATGGTTTATTGCTCTGGTTTTTTTCCATTTTCTTTCTCTCTATCATTGTGTATTCAATTTTCGATGAAATTGTGCGATAGCGAATACACAAAAAAATTATTTTGATCACATTCATTGACCAATTATTATATTCGGACAATGTTTGGGCGCGCTTGATGTTAGCCAAATTTTTTTTTTTTTTTTGACTTTATTAACAATCCAAAGTATTGTAACCACCGATAATATTTTTACTAATATTTGCCTCACTGATTGTTATGGAATGACCCGATAACGATATTGTTATTTCTGCCGTGTGTAATTCTTCATTTATTCGACGTGTTAGTGTTTGTGTGTGCTCATCATCCCCTACCCCTCTCCCCCTATTTCCTGAACCAAACCCAAGAATATAGTTAATATAAACTCAACCAAGCAAGCAAGTTTGTCACATAGACAATACGCAAATGACGAAATAAATAATATTTTGTTTTTCATATGCCTCACAATGGCCGTATAGATTAACTAAATGCTCAAACGTTCATGTGTCGTTTTGCTGGGTTTCTTTTTGTCGATCGAACAGTTGCCGTATTTCAGTCCGAGCAAGAACAATGGATAGCCCATGTGAATCGGAAAGTTCGTTGGATGGAGGAGTTATGCTGCCGCCGAGTCCTGTTTCTCGGGAACAGCTACAAAAGCGTATTGAAAGTCTTACTCAACAAAATAGGTTAGGGGTCAATACCGACAACATACACATCAGATAATTTCATAAGAAAATGTTTGCTGTATTTTTCCACAAAGAGATTATTGTGATTTTTTGGGTTTTTTGTTGCATAACAGTGATTTTCTCGCTTTTTTAAAATTAAATCAAAAGTGTTCCTGTGTAAACAAATGAAAGATTTCATTAATTTTCTACAAAAAAAAAAAAAAATCGCAATTATCCGCAAACTCTGAAGAATATACATAAATTTCTTTGTTCTTTCGATTTTCATGAAAATTGCTTTAAACGATTTCTTATGTGTTTGATTAGAGTGCTGAAAGTTGAGCTAGAAACATACAAAATACGCGTTAAAGTGATGCAAGAAGAGAATCGGTCACTGCGCCAGGCATCAGTAATCATTGTGAGTAGCATTTGAAAAATCACTGAATGAGAATCAGTTGTTTGCAATTTGTACTTATCCAATTTCGAACTCATTTTATAGCAAGCGAAAGCCGAACAGGAGGAGGAATACATTTCAAATACATTATTAAAGAAAATTACGGCATTGAAAAAGGAAAAAGAAACATTGGCACATCATTACGAGACTGAAGAAGAATGCCTAACGAATGATTTGTCACGGAAATTGGATCAGTTGCGTCAAGAGAAATGCAAATTGGAGCAAACATTGGAGCAAGAGCAAGAGTGCCTGGTTAACAAATTGATGCGCAAAATTGAAAAATTGGAAGCTGAAACATCGGCCAAACAATCGAATTTGGAGCAATTGAGACGCGAAATGGTTGAATTAGAAAATACACTAGAGCAAGAGCAAGAAGCTTTGGTGAATAAATTATGGAAACGCATGGATAAATTGGAGACGGAAAAGCGATCTCTGCAAATTAAATTAGACCAACCAATTTCCGATCCGACCACATTCAAAGATATAAACAACGGTGACACGGCCACCAATCTCAGTTCACACATACAACACTTGCGATCGGAAGTGTTTCGATTACGAAGCAATCTAATGGCTGCACAGAAAGAAACCAACCAGAAGATGCAACAATTTGCGCTAGAGGAGAAATCGATTCGCGAGGAAAATCTACGTTTACAACAGAAATTGCAGGCCGAAGTTGAGCGGCGCGAACGATTGTGCCGACATTTATCCGAATCCGAATCATCACTAGAAATGGACGAAGAACGTTTTTATAATGAGAATTTCAATTTGGCGAATCATCGACAGCGTACAATAAGTAGCCCAGTACCAAATAGTCCGTCGAGTAGTCGACCATTGAGTCCAGGCACCGCCGCTAATACCAGTCGTTGCTATTCGTGTGGTCAACTTTTGGTAAGTGTCATTTAGAAAATATGGATTAACCAAATTTAAGTATAACAGATTTTCGAGTTCAAGTTTGGACCAATTCTAACCTTCCGTTTTTCCATTTGCAATTATTCGAATTGAATGTGAATTGATGGTAATTGAATTTGTTTTGTTTGACTTCGATTTAACAGGGGCGAAGAACAAGCGAGCGTTTCATAAAACCAGCTGTGCCAACAACATCACTTTGCTTGAATACGTCAGCACCGAATGTGATGTCATCAATTTCATCAGGAAGCAGCACAACTCCAATGAATATAGGCTCACATGGCGTTACATTGCCAGCCAATATTACCAATGCGAATATAACATTTGCATCGAATAATGCGCTGACACAACCAGCGAGTCCAATGGACACCTCGGCTTACAACAAAGACTAAACCATTCAGCAAAACAACACAAATGAAACGACTACGAAATCAATATCGATTCAAACTTAATTAAAATAAAAATAAAAAGTAAGCAGCTAGCTATTTCGCTGGGAGAAAAAATTGAACACACACCTTGAAATGAAGAACAGAATGCGCAACGCTCAAAATAATGGTCCACCTTAAGGTGTCCCATTCATGAAATTTATGATCGTTCGTATTGTTTCGATGGAAATTCTTATCGTTCCGCTCACATGGTTCGATAGTAGAAAGGAAATGAAAATAATTCAAAATTTATACGGCAGAAAATTATGCAAATAAAATAAGAGGGAACGAATTCCTTGAAGGTGATTCAAAATGAATATTGATATAATCAATCATCCATTGAAGATTTATACAAATAAGAATCAATTTTAGTTCATGTAAATACAAAAAATGCAACACAAACCAATACCAACAAATTGCTACAAAGAATCAACATACGAATATTCTCGCATTTGAATTCACCCCAAAATATAAACCGTTCATCTAAAGTGAAAAGTGTGCGCGCATTAAAATTGAATGTATGGCGTCGCACAACCTTCATTCGCACGATGGTGTCAGGTGAACATGTAAAAGAATTCAAATCGATGGGAATTGATCGATGGGAGGTGCTCGTTCACCATCCAAAGCAATAATATTGATTTAGTTGCGAATGTTTTCCATTCGATGGAAGGAAAATCTATTTTATTCGTTGAATGGGTGTCACATTCGGTGGCTGATATCCTTAATTGCATGATATTGCTTTGCTTTGCTTTGTTTTCCCTTTGTTACATTCTGAAGTTGAAAGAGGAAGAGAAACAGAAAAATTAAAAAAACATTATAAAATTATTTTTAAATCAATTTATTATATTATAATCCATGTTTGAAGAAATTTGACATTTATCGAATAGTTTTTTTTTTTCGAAAGAGTCACCGATGATGGATGAATATCAAATTTCGGATATTAAAAATTCAGAGAAAAAATATCTCGTCATCTTTTATGAAAATATGCTATGAAGCAATGAATGGATTGTAGGACCATTTGCAAATTATACACAATACACAATATACAAACAACACGAACACACACACACACACACGCACACACACACTATTACCATTATGTTGTGAAAAAAAAAAATGCAGCAAACATTTGCTCATAACAAATCTGAAATAAATTGCACGAATGATATAAACAGATTGTTTTGATTTTATTTGTAAAACTAATAGAGCTCACGTTCGACGATTTCTAGAGCAACTCTTGCAATTTTCACAGGAATCCAAAAACCACACAGAGAAAATTATACCGTCAATTTTTAATTTTACTGTAATATTTTTTTTGTTTGAAATAAAAAAAAAGTCAAACTATCCAAACTTCCAAATTGATGAAAAACCATTTGAATTTACCGCGATTTTGGCATTTTTGTTTATTCACTGTGCTTTTGAACTGAGCGCCTGTCCGTTGACAGGCGTTTCACTGCGTTAATCAAATTGACATCTACAGCAGTCTTAAAAGTATTCCTCTCTCTCTCGTTCACGCTCTTTTGCGATGGTCCGATTGGAGCTGACACTGACACATTTATGTGGAACGATGGGATATATAACGGTAAAAAGTCTACGCTGACGTGTACGCAACTGTGTAAGTAAATGGATTGTGCATTGGTGAGTGTGCTGTCGTTTGTGGCCTCTCTCCGTAATGAACGTACCTGTGCCTGGCTTAATGCATATTTTTTCACTTGACATTTGATCAATGGGCAATGCAATAATTAGTCTTGTATTCACGCGATTAAGTAACGCACAACACAATTTTTGACATCCAGCATTCGTACATTTTTCATTATCACCTGCGATTGTGAAAAGTGAAAATGAATGGTGAACTGATTTTGGTTGGATGCGAATTTGAGTGACATTCCGTGCAAACAATAACAATCATTCGTTGGAATCATGTTCAAGTGACAATTCAATTGAGAGAAAACTCATTTTATTTTGAATTTTAAAGTCGAGCACTCCCGAATGAAATATTTGTTTTGGATTTTTGTCATTTTATGTCAGATTAAGCGTGAAAAATATTAAACCAAACGACAAAATGAGTAGTGATACATTGAATGTGCTTAATTGGACCGAAAACGAAGTCACTAAATATTTGAAAAGAGAGCAAATAACTGACCCAAAATTCTTGCAATGCATTCGCGAAGAGCGTGTTGATGGCAAAAGTTTATTGGCGTTGAGCGAACGCGATGTTCGGGATTTAAAATTGAAATACTCGACATTGCGTTTGGGCGATCTCAAACATTTTTGGATTGCCGTACGTCAATTGCAAAAAGAGAATCAAACAAATTTAGTGAATTTAGGTTTAGTGGAGCCAACATTTGGAAGCTATGTCAGCCATCATCAGCAGCAAAACAATCATGCCCATCATCACCATCATCATTTTTCATGCTGTTCGGATATCAGTGGTTTCCATGATATGGAACGTATATCACCCCCTTTATCTGTCGATGGACGGGCCACCAGTATTAAGCCAGAAATATTTAAAACAATGATTAGTTTAGGTGAGTTAACATAAACCAACTGCAGAATGTGTGTCCGTGAAAACAAATGGCGGTGCGAATATGCTCGATATCATGCAATCGGCCGTGCTATGTTTAAAGGATCATCAAATGTTAAAATGTAAAAAGCCTTCAAAGTGCCATAAGGCTGCCTGTTCACCTGACACGTGTCTTGTTGTCTAGATTTCTAAGCTTGTTTTGATTATACGCAATTGAAATTTCATGTAGTAATCCACTTGAAGCGCGGCTTATTTTTTTTTCATACATCATATTAGTTCAACGATTTACACCGTCATAACGTTAGTAGGATTTCATAAAATCAGTCGAACTATGATCAACACACTTTTGTCGTGCAAATATTTATGGGATACGACAATTGGCATGGACACAGTTCATCAATCGAGTAAACGATTTGGCTTTAATGATCTAGTTTGTTAATGAGGTGTTTTACGTATTTTTAAAAATCGTCTTTCATACATTCTTAATTGGAATTGCATACCACAAATGAGTCACCAATTAATGATCGATGAATTATGTAAAATTCCATAAACGCTCTGCAATAGAATCACACTTCGTTATCATATGTTTGTATGATTCATAAACAACCGTGCTTATATATGATATCTGCCGAATAAGACGAGTGAAAAGAGAACGAAGTGGGAAAATTGCGTGTCGACAAATAGTCGCCGAACGAAATTGCGTACCTTCTTCCTGCCAATGTATACCGTACACACAATGCGAGCGCTGAACAAACAGAAAATACTTTTCTTTTTTTTTTAAATAGAGTTTAATCGCCTTGCAATACATTTTCATTTGACGTGATTCCCTCGAATCGATTGCATATTTTTTCTACATTCAATTTTTGCTAACGCACCTTATTTACAAAGTAAGCGTTAATGCGCTATCGCAAAATCAATCCCATGGACAAATATGTCATTATGAATTATTGCGCAAGAAATGCTATATCTGTTGCTCCGTATTATACATAAACATAATTTCCAGCTATCAATCGAGTAAACAAATTGTAATATTTATAGTTAAATTGACGAATAAATTTTCATTTGCGCCAATTGAAATGCCATTATCGAACAAATGAATTCCCGTTTGGTTGAGAGAAAAACAGCACTCAAGTATGGCGTCAAAGCGATTGAATGCAAAAGGAAATTACGCTGCACAAATCGTATATCACACTGATTCAGAATCAGCTGATTCGACAATACAACTGATTGCGTGCGACACATCTAAAACATTCTAACGATTCAATCGGTCGCTGCTTTATTTATATAAATGGCATCCTCTTCATATATATATATATATATATATGATTATATATGACACAAGCGATTTCGACGGAAACTAGTTTAACTATAACGATGATACTCGCTCAGCATTTTTGTAGGTTAAAGTCAATGACATGGAATATTATCGAGAAAATCACCGCACAAAACGTGCACACTCGAACGTTTTGATTTGTTTCTATGCACATTTGCACTGTGTAAACAAAGTTGAATGCCATCGTCATAGCTCAGAGGCATTGACTTTTCACTATCGACCAATTCGTTCAACACACACAAAAACCATTAAAAAGCCATTTTAATGTACACGTTGGTTTTTATTAATTACTATATAAAAGAAATTCACAGCACCTCATCATTTGCTTTTCAAATAATTTGAGCTATTTATGAAATCGAGAGCCCTTTGCACTGAAATGTCATTTTTACTCATCCAACTCCGTTGAGTGATCAGAGCTCTAGCGGTTGGCCGATCTTCTGGCTTTTCTTTTAATGTTTCCCGAACAATATCCATAGCCTCTTGAGAAATTATCTCCCAAACGTCCAGAGCAAAGGTAACAACGAGGGATTTGCTCTTTCGCGAAAATGGATATTGTCCAGTGAAACAGTTGAACAGCACCACTCCAAGGCTGAAAATATCCACTTTCATTGTGTATTTGGACGAAGCGATCTCCGGCGCTGCATAATGTATAGTACCGCATTGGGTTTTTAACTGACTATTCGCCGTTACATGTTTACTAAGCCCAAAATCCGACACTTTCACCAGCGTATATTCGTCGGCCGTTGCCAATAAAATATTTTCCGGCTTAAGATCACGATGAGTGACATTTTGACTATGCAAAAATTCAACGGCACAGCAAATTTGATAGAAAAAGAATTTGGTCAATGATTCGGAGAAATAGCGCTTTTCTTTGATGCGATTCAGTAAATCACCGCCTCCCATGAAGTTTACGAATATTGCAAGTGAATCTGTGTCCGATTTGACATCAAATAATTGTAGAATGCACGGATGCTTCAGCCGCCTCAAAAATTCGATTTCACGTGCAAGTGTTGAAACCGAATTCTCATTATCTTTACTGGTGCTGTATTTGACAGCGTAATGCTTGCATGTGCGTCGATTCTGGGCAAAATAAACGACACCGCAGGCGCCACTGCCCAATTCCTTGCCAATATGATACTCTTTGTTTATATCATCCGGTAGATCATTGACATTCAATTGCATCATCCGAAATTCAAAGCAAATCGTCGGCTGTTTTTCAACGTAAATCACGTCCTTATGCGCCAATATGCGCCGCTTCACTTTCTCATCGATGCGCTCAAATTTGTCGAATGTTTTCGATGTTTGTGTCGGATCCGGCCCCCAGTACGTTCCATTTTTTGATGAATCCTAACAATGTAAATGCACATGAAAATCAATAGTATTTACCCAAGTACTCATGCAATTAATTTTACCTCTAGAAAGACCGGACTGAATGGATTGTCAACATTGTTTTTGATGATCGAAAAATGAATATTTGATACATCCTTGAGTTTTGTTGAATCAATGTATTTCGTAATATCATAATCCACTTTTCGTTGATCTCGTCCAAATTTGGTTATCTCAAGTGTTAATTCTGTTTGGAAAAGCCAAGTTTGTAATTTAATTGACATCGTTTAGATTGATAGTTTTATGAACAATTCAAGAATCGTGTCAATTGATCGCTATAATTTTGGTGAAAATCACATCGATTTACTCTGTTTTTGCTACCTACCAATTGTTGCTTTGTGGTGTTTCGATAAATGCGCTACTATTCTGCCTAGACGTTTTCGTTCAATGCTATACACGTGAATTTGGGCCCACGATACAATTGGTGTAGTAAGAGATGTGAATACAGGAGAACCACTTTGAGACTGCGTTTGCGTTTGTGTTTGCGTTTGCGTCTGCAGATCATCATCAAATATATCTTCATCTTCCAACATGTTGATTTACAATTCTTTTTCACTAAATTATATGACAATACAACAATTTCAAGTTTCCAATTCACATAAATCAATCAGACGAGCGAAATAACCGAGAGCCGATCAAAAGATTTCAATTCAAATATCTCAATTGACGTTTTGGACATCTGTTCCAAAACAACAAAAGCCCGAAACACGATACACATTTGACATTTGCCATCTTTCAATATGTCTGCTTTAGGCGGAGGCATAAAGGCGCGAACTTTGAATCTTTTTCAATATGAATTGCGTTAACTTCTGATTTTCTGTTTTTTGAAATTTTGAATATTACAATGGAATTGAAAATAAATATTATTGCATGTCTTTTTTCCTTCTTTTTTTTTTTGATTTAATCGCAGGTTATGCATTTTTGGTGACATGGATAACAGCATTTGTGATGGTGGTTGTGCACGAACGTGTGCCGGATATGAAACGCTATCCTCCATTGCCCGATATTTTTTTGGACAATGTGCCACACATACCGTGGGCATTTCATATGTGCGAAATCACCGGAACTTTATTGTTTTTGATTTGGACGTGTGTGCTGATTGTGCATAAACATCGATTTGTACTGTTGCGTCGTTTCTTTGCATTGTCTGGAACTGTATTTTTGTTGCGATGCGTTACAATGTTGATCACGTCATTGAGCGTGCCCGGTACACATTTGCAATGTCGACCGGATGACTATATTGTGGACGATTCAAAGTAAGAGCCGGAGTTTATGAGATTCTATTTTCTCTCACAAAAACTGACCTTCGTTCTGACTTTTTATTTAAGTTTGCCGATTGGTGAGTCAATTCTATTGCGCGTTTCACGTGCATACACAATTTGGAGCGGTCTCGGCATGTCAATACAGGGTGTCCGCACATGCGGCGATTATATGTTCAGCGGCCATACCGTCGCTCTAACCATCTTGAATTTCTTCATTACTGAATGTAAGTGAAGTGCGAATGTGCTCAGTCGGCAGACAAAGTCAATCGATGTGACTAATCCAAATTCTGTATTCGATTTCCAGATACACCGCGTCACCTCTATTTCTTGCACACAATGACTTGGCTGCTCAATATGTTTGGAATATTTTTCATTTTGGCCGCACATGAACATTATTCCATCGATGTGTTTGTCGCATTTTACATCACATCAAGATTGTTCTTATATTATCACACGCTTGCAAACAATCAGGTGAGTCAATTGCAAAGTCCGCATCGTGTCAGATTCATGGAAATAAAATTGATTTTGTTTTCATTGTTATAGGCATTAACATCGCATGATTCAACGCGCACAAGAATATGGTTTCCGATGTTTAGCTATTTTGAAAGCTCCGTCGATGGCATTATACCGAATGAATACAGCTCATTGGAGGATTTATGCTTAGATATGTACGGCTGCATAGCTAGCGCCCGTGACAGTTGTATGTTAACAGCTCGCCGTTTTTGGGTAGCCAATCAACAGCTCGTCTCACCCGAATTTTCGAAGAAAATTTTCGCGTTTAGCTTCAACAAGGACGAACCAAATGCAATGGTAAATTCAACACAAGGACACAAAGATGCGGGCTCAGCGAATAATTATGCAAATCTGACGAATGCTAAGGAAGCAACGGGAATCAAATCGAACGATCAAATAAAATCGCTGGCTTCGAACAAATTCAACAATTCGAATGTCAAATCGCAACCGTTTTCCAAAAAATCCGATTAAAAAAAAAACACAAAACATGGAAAAAAACAGAAAGATTATACAAAAAAAGGCTATGATGCGGTCAATCTAATCACAATGTGTACATAAAATTCTCACAAAAATATTTTTCCATTTACAAACAATTTTTCTTATCCACAAAATAATGTATTGAGACAACAACTGAAATGAATTATGTAATAAGACGTTAAGGACGATCGCAATTGACAAACACACAAGTGTGAAAAATCTCGAGCCTGACATTCCAAAGCACAACTTAAGAGAAACACCATTTGAAAAATTGTGTTTTTTTGAAAAGTAATTGTTTGTTATCCTAATAATTTTAGTCGACAATATGGTTATGCGATTTGATATTTTGCTAAGCAATTTATTTAGATCAATTGAACTGGACATTTATCTGAAATTCATTAGAGGTGAAATTTTGATAATAGTTTTAGATGAATTGTTTTTCGAAAAATTGCATAACACCACATAATTTTGCCTATTCCAACGATAAATTGTTAAAATGATTTACTTTTATTCGCTTTCGAAAAGCGGATAAAAGTCGGGTGTCTTCCGTGAATATGAAAGCAAACCCTTCGCCTTTTGATCTTAAATAAACACAAAATTATTTATTTAAATGAATCCATTGAGCTAGAACTTATGAAATTCAGCCAAAATATATGATTGGCTTTGCAATTCTGTCACAGATGAATTACGATCGATGTCGTTGTTTTGTTTTTGTTTTCAGATTTTTTAAACATTGTTTCAATGATAATTTATCTATCATAGCCCTCGAGAAATCAATACGATTGTTTCGTTTTGTCTCATTGTTTTAAGTCAACTGCACTTTATTTATTCAGTTATTTAAATAAGTTTATAAGGGACTCAAAAGGGCAAAACAAAAAACTCACACAAAAAGTTCATTATTTTTTAAATTATCTGCTGAAAACATTAAATATTTTATTGATATTAAATCAAAGCCTGATCATCACTAAAATGAGTTGTTAAATGCTTTTCAACGCAAAATTTTGCAACAAAACTGTTAATTTTTTATAGAAAAATTTAAATTGATTACTGTCAAATTGGTATAAATTATGTTTTTCATGCATGAGGAATTCAGTATATATATTTGAATAGTAAAGGGAGTTGACATATTGACATGTTGGGCCGCAAAGAACCACACAAAAGCATCATTCGATGCGTCCGAATACAGAGCAACTATATCGCTAATAAATGCCTTATTGTGTTAAATATGGCACATTACACTATGGCGTCTCCATCAAAGTGGCTCGGAAGATTCACACATGCGGCGCTTCGGTCCTGCATTCTTCGCGTGTAAATCCCCTGATATTACATTCTTTCTGTTATATTCGATAAAAACTGGAGAATAAAACTCATACACGAAATCTAAAAAAAACTTTTAATTCGAAATTTATTCACAACTGCAAAGTAAACAACCTGCTATGTAAGTTCATTTGCTAAATTCCGCACCACAATCAGGATTTATACCGAACTGAGAATTTCAGCCAGCGTGTATTAAGTATTTATACTACACAAAATGGTATTAGATTTTGGACTAGTAGCAAATAAAAATAGTATATTTTCGAATATAATTGTACTATTTACAGAACACTCTTCAATTTTTAGGTTAATTGTAAGCACACTCTTGGACCAATGGACGACGAAAATAAACTTTGTTCCGATGGCTCAGTCAATTTGAGCGGATTCTGGCGAAGAACAGAAATTAAAATAATGCATTATTTAGAAAGTACTAGACAAATTGGAGCTGTAATTTGGACATTTGAAAAATATTATCATCCAAATTTACTGAACAATCGTTCAATCTGATATATATATTTACAACTTTGAATGCCGCCGGTGTGAGTAGTGACGAGACTACCGAGTGCATGAATAATGGTCAAGGGGAAGATCTACTGTAGTGTGCCATAATGGCAAAAAATTGTGTTCAGTGCATGTATTGTGATTCACCTATGGGAGGCTCATGGCAGTAGCTCTACGTCTACATGTTCGATTGACAGAGTGTGAATTTCTGCATGGATCTTAAAAAATCAATTAAATTATTCAAGTCAAATATAAACAATATTAAAGGGATGTCACATTGAAACGATGATGTTGCTGTCACAGCTACTTACCACTTTTATGAAGGAGAAACATTACAAATAGACAATCCTATTTACAAATAACAAGTCTCACTTATGTTTTGAAACTTAATGATTTTTATTCATGATTCAGTAGAAATGAAAGCAATGAGAACAAATTGGTTCAAATTTACCGAAAACTTCATTCATAAATCATTTGTAAACGCTGAAAATAAAATGCAAATATAAAATTCATGGAATCATTTCTTCAGTTTAATTGGTTTTTGTCGAACAAATCATAATTTATATTACACTCAACATAAAAAACAAACAAAAATACATTATTTTACAAAAATAACAAAGTCAATAAATTAAGATCAAAATGAATTGGACAAACGCATGATTGTTAAAAATTCCATGAATTTTTCACGGAGCACTAATTGTGGTCGGAAAGCATGTTAAGCATTGATTCAATTGAGAGAAAACCTATTTAGGGTTCAGGAAATTAATAGGTGAATAGCGGGGATAATAGGAATAATCAGTTTCTTCAAATGTAAATACATTTTAGATTTCGTCTATATTTTACCACTTCTTTTCACTGCCAATATGTAAATAGAATTGGGTTCTTTCCTCACCGCGAATACTTTATAACATAAACCGGTCATGAGTTGGTTCTACATACACAATTATAATTTTATTTGATGACGTAAAAAGAGTTTTTGTTTGCATTAATTTTAAAATTGTCTTTGAATTATCGATTGGGTTCATTTAGTACTTATGTTCATGCTAATTTTTACGCGTAAACATAGATAAGTATTAAATTTGTTGGGGTGAAATAGTTGGTTTTGCTGAACTTAAAGTGAAATGTGCGAATGTTTTCTTCATTTTCATTTGAATTACAATTAATTTTATACATGCTTGCTTTTCCAATAATACATCACTCAAGCAATCTTCACAATGGATAGGAATCGACAAAAAATCTCAAAAACCTTATCGTTTATTTTGTTTTAAATGTAAATTTTTCTAACCTTCTTATATTTAGATGATAATTTAGCTTTAGTTTTTCTTTTTTTTTTTTTGTAGTAGTTGTATTTGAATGCTGCTATTCAGCTGCTGTGCTCATTTGACAATGCATTGTGATTGAAACAGTGTTTGTTTTAGAGACAGAGAAAGAGTCTGACATGTTTGTGCCAAAGTTAAATATGGTCATTTTTGTGTGCATGTCACTTTCTTTTAAATATTTTCCAATCATTTAAAACTGTATCAGTTATTATTCCAGCATTCTTTTTGTTGGAAATTTTATTATAGAAAATAAAATTAAATAATTATTAAATAATTAAAACACGAATGTAATTGAGATTGATTCAAACAAATTCTGGAGAAAATCCACTCTCCATCTGATTGTGGATATTGGGTATGAGAATTGCACCTTTGAATAGTGTAATGCACGGATCGTTGCCACCAAAAAGGGCATGACCGTAAGCCATCATCTGGAATGTGCAATCATCATTCAGAAGAAAAAGGGCAAATTCCACAAAAAATTTATTCAGTTCAGGGGGTTGTTTGAGTCTTAAGCGTCACGCACAATTTGAATGTTGAAAATGCATTTTGATTTCGGTTCGACCGTTTGGGATTGTGCGCGCGATTTGATGAAATCATTGGGAAAGCTTAATTCACTTCAGTGACTGTGTACACTAAAGTTTGTTGCTGCTGCACTGGCTGTGTTTCTTGTATTTGCTGCTGTGGCTGCTGTTGTTGTTGCTGTTTTTGCTCATGTGATCTAAACAAAACCCAAATTGAAAATGGTATGTCAGAACATTTCGGTTTATAGGTGATCAATGGGCTCGCAAAACTTACTTTTTATGTTTGTTGAGATTGTCCTTTCGTGAGAACAATTTGTGGCAAATATCACAATCGAATTGCTTTTTGCCAGTATGCGAGACACAATGCCGCATCAGATGCTCCTTTCGACTAAAGGCCTTGTTGCAGTTCGGCTCCTCACACTTGAACGGTCTCAAGCCCAAATGTAGCTTGACATGCTGCGCCAAATGCTCTTTCCGTTTGAATACTTTATCGCAGATTTCGCATGTTGGCACATCCGATTTGTAGGCTGCACCAGATCCGGAATTTGTCATTGCGGTCGTTGTGTTTGAGTCTGACGCTTCGGTTTTAACAGTGAATTTATTGTTTGGCTTCGAAGTGACGACTGTTGTCTTGGCGGCCGGTTTTCGAACCACGGTTTTGACTTGGGTGGCATTCGTACTGGTTGTCGATGTTGTTGTGTTTGATAGGGTTGGAAGTTTGAACACCTGATGCTTGGTTATCACCGGTTTATTCGATTCCATTTTTTCGCCCTGTTCAACTTTTATCCTTTGGAACGTTATCGCTGATGTTTCTGGCAATGGCAATGTGATATTTGGTGCGGCTACATTTTGTAGGGTTGTAAAGTGAACTTTACCATCCGATGTAGCTAATTGATCCTGTTGGAATTGCGACATGATATTTTTTGGCGGTGAGAAAATGAATGATTAAAATTCAGTTTTTCTTGAATTCTGTTTTGCACGGGAAAAATGTGCCACTCCATAATTAATACAACTGACCTGTGAAATCGTAATATTTTGTCCGCCAGCGAAAATGGTACGCGTCTCAGGAACGATGGTCGCTTGCTGAATACTTTCGGCATTTTGGTGTTGGGTTTGAACATATTGCGGCTGTGCCAATGATATTGAAGTGGGTAGGTTGGCGGCCGACGTTAGCTGTACCACTTGTTGGCCATCAACCGTTGTGATTTGCTGTGGTTCCACTTTCATTTGTAAATAAGTGCCCGGTAGAACTAGATTTTTCGTATCAATTTGAGCCATTATCTGCTGATCATTGTTGCTTCCATCCTTCAATGTAAACGGCAAAAAGCATTTGTTGCCCGATGATAAAAATTTCAGATCTTGTAGAGTGATGGCTTGCGTTTTGTTCGCAGGATTTGCCATGGTTATTGTGTTCGTCGGCGATATTCCAGTTACTAAGTATCGCAAAAATTTAACGGTTATTTTCTCTTATTTGAATGAAAAATAATTTAAATCTAACACAAACCGTTGGTCTGAACTTTCGCTTGCTGCTGCACCGGCGAACTGGCCAGCACCAAATTAATTTTCGGCTTTTTAGATGGTGATGTTTCGACAATTTTCACTGTAGGCTCTTTCCGCTTCAGAACGGGTGTTATCTTGGCATTAGCTGGCTTGAGTTTTAGAAACTCATTCACTTGGGAATATGTGTTGTTACTGAAAACCAATGAAATTCCAAATAAGAATTTGGTCACATAGTATATTTCCGTTTGTTCTTACCTTATTGTTGTTTGTTGAGTCGGTGTGGTGGGTGTTTGTTGCACGTATTGTGGCTCTTGGATCGTTATTGCACCCGTTGGCTCGATTTTGTAGTGAATTTGATTTGACTTCAGCGTTTTTCCATCGAGCGTTATTGTGTACTGTTGCACCGGCTGCTGCTGTTGCACTGGTTGAATGTTGTTGATAATTTGTGTTTCATTTGACTCGTCAACATTCTATTTGATATGGGATTAGAATTGTGAGAAATGGTTTGGCTGTGGCCAGCTGGGAGTGTGCAACTAACCTGAATGCCAACGGCCTGAATAATACTACTTAGGAAATCGGTCGAGTTTTTCGAGTTTTGTACTGGAGTTTTTGTGAGTGTCGTATGGCCGATGGTGATTGGTGTGCTGGTGTTTGAGATGGTTTTCAGCAATGGTGGCGATGTTGGCGTCTTTTTTGGTGACACATCCTTGATATAAACCTGAGATAAATTAATATTTTGTTTCTTGGCGGAACAATTGCAATTGAATACAATCAAACCGAAAAAGGCATCAAACCAAGCAAATACAACAAGACAAATGAAAAAATCGATACACACCTTTCCGCCGTTTCTCAATTTGGACGAGTTGAGGCAGCTTTCGAGCATCGATTGGGCATTCACACAGGTTTCGCGGAATTTAACAATAGTTTCGACTTGCGTCAGACATTGCGAACACACAATTTTCGGAAGCTTATCCGTTTCACTCACCTATTTGTCCATTCAAATGGCAACAGAAAATTCAAGACATTAGCATTAAATCGCACCAATGCAAATTTGGCGTGTAAACTTACAATAATCGGCAAGCAATCCGAGATTTTCTCATATAAATTCTTTCTTCTTCCTTCCTCCGAGAAGATGTGCACTTTCTTCGTGCCATGGCTCGCCGTACATAAACGGCATAGTTCATAATAGTTGACACATCGATATCCAGACATTTTTCTCTCTTGTTTCGTTTTTGTGTTTAGCTTACAAACAATCTACTTCGATAAATAATTTCTGCGTTATTCCAACATGAGTCTGAATAAATGGATTTTCAAAATCATTTCAATTCATATTTTGGTTTGGTAATTTGTGCTTATGAGGATGCTGCCATGCTCAAGTCATATTATAACGCGCACTTCGGTACACGCACAAACAGAGGGGGCGAACGTGAAATACACAGCGAAACACGAAGAAGTGGAGTGAAAAAAAATGCAAAACAAAAAGGCTTGAATGAGTTTTTTTGAGGTTATGTCGCTACGCTTTGCATAGCAATTGAAATATATTGGTTTTTCATATGCCCCTCCGCAGCTTGCAATTGTGCCTCACAAATTTTCACTATGTTGATATTGGTGGATGTATGTCGGTGTTTGTTTCCTTAATATTTATCTCTTGTCGCACTTTTCACGCGAAACACGATTTTCTATTTTGGAATTTGTTGTTTTTATTTTGAATTATTATTGCGAGGTAAAAAAAACAGATTCCTCACAAATTTTAGGAGCGCCGACTCGTTTTTGTTTTGCAATACATACACATGGACGCATATACATACACTTGGTATTTTATTTATCAAACAACACTAGACTCTTCAACAATACACACAATGTTTATGGCCGAAATACAATTGCATTCAAACAACGCTATTTCTGGATGCAGGTTCTACGATTCGCCCAATTGCTTAACACAGTTCCACTATTTCTTTTCAATTTTGCAATATTTTCAATATTTTCAATTCATTTAATTCGCATTGATTGGCTATTTTCCCGAAAAACTATAAACAAAATTATGCAATTTACGCTCTTTTGGTGCGACGCTTCGATTTCTCTAAACAATATTATTTGACAGTCGTTTTTTGAGGTATCGAGATTTCGAGATGTTCGATATTTTGGCTTGGCGCTCATGTTTGTGAGAGTTCAATGTTGCACACATACATGAACAACGTATGCGCAGTGAGTGTTAGTTTCGCTTACCATGTTGCGTGTGCGTTCCGCTGATCGTTTTCATTCTCTTTCAATGAAACAAAAAAAAAAAAAAACTCGAATGAAAAATGATTATAAACTACATTGAACTATTTAAAATAGAGCGAATCCTTTTTCGGTGACACATGTAAATAGAAGAATAAAATTACCATTTTGTTGGCAGGGCAGAACATTCCTGGAATCCATGATTTATTTACTGCATTCATTTCACTTACATTGAAAAGTTTTGACCTACTGAACGAAATGTCAAAATAGAGAGCGATTCGGCTTTATTAACGAACGACTGTATTCATTTCCCCTTCGCCCTATTCGAATAGAGATGTTCGGAAAATCTGATATACACGTGAATATCGTGGTTCGGTTACGAACGCTAGTGGGTCGTACACCGATTAACTGTTTTCGTTGATAGTGACAGAGCATCGAGCCAAATGAACATGTTCACTTGTTTGGGACGAGCGATCATTATAGCGCGTTTTTCAGGATACACATTTATATATGTAAAACGCGGGCTTGCAAAAAGCGGAAAACTGTTGATTATCTCCTTGCAATGAGAGAAGCTGTGTAGCAAATATATTTAGAGAGCGAGAGAGGAGCGAACGCGCAAAGCGATCAACAACAACATATTACACAAAGAAAATTTGAAACGCCAAAATTAATAAACTGCCGAGGAAAATTCGTATTTTTGAAATGGCATGCTTATAGTAAATCTCCGCACGATATGTGAATAGTCGATTGCGGTACGTAGACTCGAGTAGACTCGAGTGACGATATTAATATCCAATTTGAATCGGTTGTTGGTTTCACATTTGCGATTTTTCCGAGTCGATTTTCTGGTCTGGAAATTTCGTAAAGAGTTGAAGCGGTATTTAAAAAGAAACGTAAACAAAAGAATTAGCGTGAAAATCGGATTAGCTATGATCGTGGTCGATGAAAATGATCCAGTTGGCGGTGCGTATTACGTGTAATCTTACCATATGCACTGAAACGTGTTCTAACCAGTTGCGGTTTCATTTGAATTCTAAGACCATCTTTTTTTTCGTTTAAGAAGAACGAGATTTTATTTGTAAATTGCCATATACAGTGACTAATATTAGATTATTTGGTTTTGAATTTTGCTAAGCAATCAGATCCAACAGCATGTGCACCTACGAATCGCATCCATTTACATGTGTGTGTTTGATTTGAAAATGCACTTTTCTTTCACGTTTGCCCATTGCAAACGAAACACATGAAGAACACAAATTTAATGGTGCCTATAATTTATGAATGCAACGCATGACTTTTTTTTGGCGCATTTAAAATGTTTTTGTCACCTTTTTGCAATTTTCAAACAAAACTACAGCCGCCGAACAAATGAGCAGTAGCGAGTGAGAGAGTGAGCGTTGAAGAAAACAACATCGAAATTTCCTAATTTTTAACATAATTAACGTATACAATATTTATTTATATGGTCGAATCTAGTTGAGTGATGAAGAGACCAAGGTTTCTATTTACAAATTGTTTATTTGCTTTCATTTCGGATGATTCCGATTCTGTTCATATTTCATGCGCCAATGTTTTCCAACAGCAAATTTTGGAATGTTTTTCTGTTGCCAAACATCAAGATGAAGAGTGCGAAAAATTTGGATCGAAAAGAAAATTATTCAAAAGCGAACACATCGTAAATGATGAGATTTATTTTCAACCTGTTTTCAGCCTATTCAATATTATTATAATAATGAGAAAATTCGAGTCGAACAGTACAAGCGACAATAAAAAGGGATAGCGGACGAACGAAAATAATATGATTTGAAATGAAAATAAATAGAAAAATATCAAAGGCTTTACTTTAACGTTTTATATACAAGCGTCCGCTGTCGCGTCAAAAACATATGTCTTGAGCTCGCCATGAATCGATTATTCGTTTTCTTCTTTTGTCTGAATATTGACACTTTTTTCTCTCCCTCGTTCGCGACTGTGTCGGACTTCTTTTTGTTGTTGCTGCTGTTGCGCGTACATTTTTATTTGGTATACTCGTAATAAAACGTCATTGGTATCCTCAATAAAAATAAATTCGCGCGCGTGTATATACGACGCGTCCAATGCTTGTTGCGCGTTCGCTAGATGAGAGAGCGTATTTTTTTTCCTCGCAATATTTTATTCTTGGCAATGATTTTGGCTCGGAAGCCATTCCGAAATTAAAGATCAAATCTCTCGGAGCACTCTTCTCGTCCGATGTATTTCCGTACACGAATATGCTGATGCGGTGAGCGATCATTCTGTTGTTATCATTTGTGTGATTCTATTGTTGTTTCTTGCCAAGATTTTTTCCTGATTGCTTCTCATATTTCATTCTGCGCATATCATTATTAAAATCGTTTGATCGGCTTTTCAATTCAAAGCATGCCGACAACAATTCAATGAAATACATAAACATTACTTAGATTTAATTGAGAGAGAGATAGAGAGAGAGAGAGAGATCGGGAGAGATCGGGAGAGAGAGAGAGGATCTGACAAATCAAAATCAATGTATTAACAATCACGTCAACGCGGTGGTGCGGTGACGTGGGTGATCTCAGGTCAAAAATATCTCTTCATTTAATTTAATTAATGTATTTTGACATCGATTTGGATGTTTGCTAAATACGTCGGCGTCTAATATTCGAACGAATCCTTGACATTGACGAAAATGCAGGAAAAATTTATGAAATGTTGTCATGTGATGTGCTGTGTTGTGTGTGATGCTAATTGATCGAACTTCATTTGAATTTTATGGTGTCACTGGCAATGAATATTTGATTATTTCATTTCCCTAGAATTTTATAATCAATTTCGAACATTTTGCATAACCGGAACTTTACACATTCATTTATTCGGATTCACAGAAATTGAACCAAGTTTTCCATATCGTGATGTTGAACTGAAAAAAGGCCCAATTTCAAAAGATATTTATGATATTTCAACAGAAGAACTCGGGAGGTACATTTAATGAATATTTTTATTATTATTGCATCAATAATTTAATTATATCGGCACACAGGGGTACATATGGGACGGTTTATGTGTGCAGGGAAAAATCGACCGGCCTTCAATTGGCGGCAAAATACGTGAAAATCACATGTAAAGAAGATCGACGTAATATGGAACGAGAAATCGAAATTATGAGCGGTTTACATCATCCTAGAATAATTCAACTGTACGATGCATACGATGATGGATCGACAATAGTTTGTGTTTTGGAAATGTAAGTCAACCGGTTAAAACAAAGATCAAGCAAACAAAAAGTGATGATATGATTTAAGAAAAAAAAACAACACAAATGACGAGACGATTTTTTTGTATTGTAGGATTCAAGGAGGCGAACTATTCGAGCGTGTCATTGAAGAGGATTATATTCTCACAGAAAAGGCGTGTACAGTTTTCATTCGGCAAATCTGTGAAGGGGTTGATTTTTTACATAGTCGAAATATACTCCATCTTGATCTCAAGCCAGAAAATGTTTTGTGTCTGTCGCGGGAAGGTAACCGAATTAAGCTTATCGATTTTGGAATGGCACGAAAATATGACGAATCAAAAAAGTTGCAAGTTTTATTCGGCACCGCCGAATTTGTCGGTAAATTCCTTATATTCTTCACCATTTGAAATAAAACAGATTAAAAATCATTCCGATTGAATTTAAAATACTTTTGTTATTGGAAATGTTGCTTCTTATTTATCAGATGTAATCCATTCGATTTTATTTTTGTTTTGAATTTTAGCTCCAGAAATTGTGAATTTCGACGCGATTTCATACTTCACCGATATGTGGGCTGTCGGGGTGATTTGTTACGTCCTCTTATCAGGTTTGTCACCATTCATGGGCGACACTGATATTGACGTAAGTCGATCATAAACAATTGCAAACGACACCCAAAAATGTAAAATGTAAAAATCAACCAATTTTTCTCATAATGACAGACTATGACGAATGTAACGCTAGGAAAATACAGTTTCGATGATGACGGCTTTAAAATGGTTTCGGACACAGCGAAGGACTTTATTCGTTCGCTTTTATTGAAAGACGGAAGGTGAGAGTTTTCAACTTAAATCAAATGTATTAATTAATTTGATGATTATGTGTTAATTGAACCATAAATTATCAAATATTTTACTTATCTATCATATTTGTTATAAAATGTATTTGTTCATTCACAGTAAACGTTTAACTGCCCAATTTGCCCTGCAGCATCCGTGGCTAATCAGTTCGGCGGTCAACACAGAATTGCACGTAACAAAAATCAAGCTGAAACGTTATGTGATTCGAAAGCGATGGATCAAAGCTGTCAACACGATAATTGCGCTGCGTCGCATGGGCGCCAAAATTGATTTAGATTTAGTGTAATTACGTATATGAACCAATTAGGACAAACAAATTTCAGCCAAAAGCCAATGTTTTGCCTTATTAGTGTGAAATGCATTGCAACAAATGAATTATGTATACATTTATGTTCGATTTGTTAATTTAACAGCATCCATTCAATTAAATCTTGAAATAAAATTGATATTTCGTTGGGCGGTTGTCTCATGTTGTTAATAAGCTACAGAGAGCCAAATTGTCCCGAAAATTATTATTATTCAATAAAATTTTTAGTGAAACATTCTGCTAGTACTGATAAAAGTCGCATGGAATTCAATAAATCAAGTGGCATGGCCTGCGACGGCCTAGCGACATTTCAAAATCACGTTAATCATGTTAAAGCAACAATTTGCCGTCGCAATGAAAAAACAAAAAAGGAATATCCTCCGAAATATAAAGAGCGTTTCATAAATGAAGAGGCTGAATTGAAAATACACCTTGAATGTTGTCGGTGAATCGGCATTTTCATTCAATATTTCAATGGATGGGCTTCGGCCACCGCAAACATACGCACCTACAGTGAATTCCGTGTATTTCAGCAGTTGTGTGAATGTTGATTGTGAATCATTTCAAGAATTTTTACATCATTAAGAGGTATTCTATTTATTCGCTAACAAGCATGCCTGAACAAAAGTTTTGCCATGCCTCTTTTTGTGCCGTGTTTTCGCTTTTTCGGTTGAATTATTTGTTACCACTTTCTCATATGAGCGCTAATGCACAAAAGCAGTCAGCCAGTCAGCCAGTCAGCCAGCCAGTCATAGAACGTAAGCGCGAGCGCAAGCGCGGCACAAGGACAGTTTTGTTCGGCCCTTTGTGCGAACAACAAAAACAGCCTCTTCGATATATCACAATCGCAACTGAATGAAGAATCAAATATTTGTTTTTGAATCAATCGAGTCAATTGCACTAGAATCGACATATCCACAAATGCTGGTCGCATCTTTCGTGCGAACACACACATTTTATTTATTGACCATGGCCATTTTGCAAACAGCCAGAAATAAACGATCTGCAATTGAGGGAGGAAAAGAATTGCCGGCACACAGAACGAGTGAACAAGCGAAAAAAAAACAATAAAAATATTTTTAGAATGTAAAGTTGGATTTTCGAATTTAATTAACAATCTATCACACAGGTTGATGCAGAGCGGCAGCGGCAACAGCACCGTTTCAGTGTGTAGATCAATTAACCGCCAACGACCTTTAGAGGAAGGAAAATCACACAAGAACCAGAAAAATGCCTTGCACCAAAGAAAGGCGAACACTCAAACACAGCAGCACAACGCGGTGAAGAAAAAGAAGGAACAAAAATATACGTCTATTTTAAGTGGCAAGACACAAAGAGACCCAATTAATTTTTCGTTCTTGTCGCAACATTGAAAGGCGCGCATCAAAACTTGGTTAAAAAAGTGAACGTGTGATTCCGAATCGGTTGAAGTTACTTAAAGGAGCTTCGTACCAGAAAAAAGGCATACGGCCAGGTTCGGTTGGTCTATATTCTCTGGTACGTAGTAATTCTACGTGAATGACTGCCAACATCAAATCTGAACAATGCGATGGGACACATTCATCTCGACATTTCGATTTCTTCATTTCTGTTTTTCATCGAATTTCATTCGCCCCGTACGTTTTTTCTTTCTTCCTTGTCCCGTTGATTGGCTTTCGATTTTGTCCGTTGCTTATTGTTTGTTGCAACAATATAAAAAATCAATTCATTTAAAACGAAATAATTTCAAAGGTTTTTTTTCATGAATCGGTCGTTGTCGATCGAATGAAACTAACGCACAAGAAACTAACCAATTATCTTCAAAGCAAATCCGAGAGAGACTAAGTTCGAAAAAAAGGGTTCAAACGGCTGCAGAACCGAATGAGTCGTACAAATTGCTACGCACGTCCACTTTAAAATCACCTATTCGAATCTTGAGCGGTGATATACTCTGTACTTGCTTCATTTATACGTTCCACACAACACAACACCATTTATTCACATAAAATTGCCTCTGATTTGAATTGGCTGTCTTCATTATTTCAGAAGAATTAACAAGCATTAATGTGCATGTCAACGAGAATTTTTCCAACTTAATGCTGAAAAATGAACTAAATTTAATTAAGTCATGCGTTACATTGGATGCTTCAGAATATTGAAATGCAATTATTTATCCGTATGAGCGCAAGCACAGCCAAGGTTCGTTTTATTTGAATGTACGATGTGTCACAATTAAAATTAATGAAAAATCGCTTCAATTTGTTCTAAACGAGTGGGACGTAACAGTTTTTGCTTGTGCCGATGATAACAAATGAGCTTTCGAATGCATGTCCTCGTATAGATTGTGTGCAGAATCCGTAGCACATACAGCAAACCAAAAAAAAGATGATATAGAAATTTATTGGCAGATAGCACGGTCGGATTGTGGATATCAAATTATATTTTGTGCTTCTTTTTTTTCACGTTTGCATCATATTTTGTTGTTACTGTATGCAATGATATCACTTATAAATACCGGTTCACACCGTATTCATGCGGTGCGGTAAGCGCGTCTGCCCGATCAGCAAATAGTTAATGATAGTTAATACTATTCCACTTCAGTTTTCATGAAGGCACATTTTATTACTATAAGTTCACATCGACACAAAACGACATTAATCTTTGGCGAGTGGAGTTAAGAGCAAGAGCAGCACCGCAAAATAGCGAAAACGACAATATTGCTTAATGAATTGGACCATAGAGCGGTGAGTCCAGTGGCGGATGGCAATAATAATCGATGCATACAGACTTTTACATGAACAGAAACATTGCCAAGTAATCGCACCTCATCATAATCACTCATCATTTTCAGTGGAACGTAAGACATACGCAATGCATACGATGAGCGATAGGTGCGAGCGCGTTCGTCCACAAAATGAGAGCGAACGAAAAAAAGGATAAAATCGAAAAATAAACTTCACCAACTATTATTGCTATTAGCTATGAGCTCAATATATATCAGATCAGATAACTGCCGCAGCTGCACTTCATATTCGCTGACTATCGAATGTATGTATGGAAACAAGCAACGGCTGAAAGAGTCACAATCATTTTATTCATAACGAACACAGCGAACACTGTGAACGAGAGCAACAAAATGTTTCCACTTCAGCGATAGTTGGCGGCCGCTAAACAACGTGATTTCTATCAGCTTCGAACTGGATCGCTGCAAGAGCACGCCTAGATACTTTTATTTTATGCGATCATTTGCTTTATGCACAAACATTCGCATTAATTTTTTTTTTCGCTTGACTATGGGCCAGCGGTAATGCGGAACGGCTCCTCCGTGATCGATTCCAAAATATCACACTGCTGCGTGGTCGCGAGCCGTCGATCATCGTCGGCGAAATGGTGGGCTAGTCGCATTGAGCCCATTTTATGTGCAACCCTTTTTTTCATTTGCTTATGCCTAATTTTATTTTGCTACATGAAAAATCAGTACTGATTTACGATTCGCTCGTACCAAATGGCAATTGATAAATAGCCATGGTAAAGAACGGTCCAGCAGCTGCTTGTAATATTACTTGCATTGGTCATCAGTTGAGGCTTGTGGCCGCGCTGCTATTATTTATTTATTGCTCAGTTTTTGCTCATAACAATTAATAATTGGATCTGTTTGATTTGACTTTGAACGCAATGTGTAGAAAATGTTGATGGATCCACATTGCATGTGACTACAAAATGTATGCGCGCTTGCAATTTCTTCGAGTATCGTGCATCGTTGTCAAATGTTGACAGTATCAGGTAACTCATGGCTGAGATGCAAAACACTATTATTTTATTGCTGACTCTATCCACGCCTTAACATTTCATATGACTATGTTCCCTTTCAATTTTACCCACAAAAGTAGCATACTGTATCCAATTGGAGCAACAGTAGTCGTTATACATGACACTCAATTGATGCGGAATGATAGCTGAACCGAATTACATCAAGAAAATTCAACATTAAAAAAATGAAACAAAAACAGCAACAAAATAAAGGAAAATCGAAACCAAACATAGTAAAATTCTTGAAACTATAAATTGTCTGTCTAATTTAGTTTTTATCTATTTCGTTGGCACAAATTGAGATTGGTTTCTAATTAAAAAGCATGTAGGAGTTGAAGTTACGACAACATTGTGCATTGACTCTTTTCAACTACTACCAATTGTCGGCCATAATAGTTCTAAAACTGCAGTCCAAGTTTGCACGTGCTCGTAACAATTTTCAACCATATCAAAGAGGCTTTATACATTGGAATTAAAACAGTAGAATAAATCGAAGCTAGAGCTGTTTTTCTGAAGCCGACAGAAGTTTGGAACCGCCATGTGACCACATTAAAGCCACACTATATTTTGCTGCGCTATTCAAATGATTTTCCAAATAATCAAATTTAATTAGAAACATGAAATGGATTTTCGATTAATTGTCTTTCTGTTCGTTTCCGTATCTCGTTTTTCAATGCAAAACGATTGAACTAATTCGATCGATGAAAAATAGTTGATAATAAAACATTTTTTTGAAAAATAAAAAGGAATGTTATGCTTTGATGCATGTTGAATGCGAACATCAGCGTTCATTTGTCCATCAATCAATCGGTTGATTTGGATTGATATGGATAAGTATAGAAATGTACGATTTAGAGTGATTTCACATCGATTTGTTTGGCCTGGCAACTAGAATTAGTTCACATCCAACATCAAAAACAGTGGCATATTTTATTAGATGTCGTCCCATTATTCTATTCGGTTAATATCATACGGAAACATAATAAATATATTGTTTGATTTTCTCTCTCTCTCTTTCTCTCTCACTGTATTTCATATCGACAAAATGTATGTTTATAGACCCATTGACCGAAAACAAATACTCAAATGTCACAATTAAATGAGAAGTAAGGGGAAAAACAAAAGCAAATCGAACAAAATCAATTTGAAAAACTTTGTAACAGAAATTGAATTCCATGTAGGTCCGTATGTACCATTTCATCTGACTCATATTTTCAATTAAAAACAACACCGCATTTTTTTGTAAACAAAGCGAAACTGATCAAAGATAAGCAATGATCATGGGGTACGTTAGATGCATTCCAAACAGCACAAATCTTTCAACTGCATGGCTCGAGTTTAATTATCTGAATACGGAATGTTTGTTTCTTTGATTGAAATGAGCTGATTACCATTTAGTCTGAGTGTCTGTGTGAATGCATTTCATCAAATGTCATGTAAATTTGTTCGTTATTCAAAATGACCCAAGTATTAGAATTGCGCTAACGGTCGCTTTAATTTCGCTAAATTACCTTTTCCTGCTATGAAGAATGAAATATTTGAGTAACCAATCGTATTTGCGATAGTTAGTTGTGAGCACGCAAAAAATGCGAACTATAACATAAGAAATACGATAACTGACAAAATTGAGCGCATGAGTTATAACATTTCTCCACAATTGTCAAACCACTGGGGATCTGTGGTGCTCGGTCGATGCGCAATCAACAAAAATGGCCATCAAAGAATAATGTTCAATAATAAGTGGGTCCTGGAGAGTGTGCCATAGTTGCATGCTGAAATCATAAATAATATCAATTCACTGCTCGCTCAAAACTTCTTGTTGCCTTTCTATTGCCTCATTTTGCTGCCTGTTTTTTCTTGATAAATTATTTAGCATCGCAACAGAGGCACTCTACAGTTTTTGTTCCGATTTTTTTAGAAGTCGTCGATTCATTTGTTTGCCACTACTTTTTAACTCGTGTTCATTTTTGTAAAACACTCGTGACCACAGATATAAATTTGTTCGATCAAAATGCGAAATGCATTGAATGCACGCACAGAAAACATCGCGCAACTTATTCAATCGGAATTTTGTAACATTTTTGGCGATCGCGATATAATATAAATTTGGAATTTTTCTCGCTGCAGTTTTAAATATTATATATATTATGGATCGGTGAGAGTTAAAAGAACAGTTTCGTTGGACATTTCTGATGGCCGGACTCTGAACAAGAAAAATGTAAAACTTTCCCACCTTTTTCCACAGGATAAAGTTTAGGTCAATTCTGAAAATTTCATGTGTCAGTTTGGTCATGTTTGCACATAAACACATCCGTTGAGTTGTATTGGTGGGAGCCATTTTTCAATTGATCACTACAACAACAAAATGTACAAATCGAATGTATTCCAACTAATCGTGTGTTTTCTTTTTTTAGAATATCACTCGCACAGTTGATGTGTACACTGGCTCTGCATACATTGCTGATTCATTTATTTTGTTTTGTTTGTTTGGCAGATTAAGCGTCAATACAAAATACAAATAAGAATGTGCGATACAGCCAAAGAATGTATTAGCTGATTATACAGCTCGGCTGTCAATTTAACAGAGATTAAATAATGCAGTTCTACACACAATATCAGCTGTTCACAGCATTCATTGGATATAGCAATTTTGATCTACTGTTTTTTCGATTGTTATGGGATAGCGATCAAGCCATCAGAAATGCCCAAAAAATCCGCGAAAAGTTGATTCATGAAATTTTTTTATTGACCAAAAGACCGAAACATTCAAATTGGCAAAATAATATTGAAAGAAGAACGACTTGAAAATGATAGTGAACAAGATTCGCAATTCAATTTTATTCAAGCATCAATTCATGTTCCACATTTATTCGAACATTGGGTCCTTGTTTCACTATTATTTTTACATAGATTCATACTTCAGTTTTTTCTCGACTAAATTACAAAGATCTTTTTAATTCTCACCAATTCAGGAGATACAAAATTTTCACTGGTATTGGCATTGTAAGGACGCACACGTGATTCGTGCGAGGGTGTAAGTAAATTGCTGAGCACACATCGATGCAGCTGAACAGGCACAAAGTATAAATCATGAAAACAAAATTATTTATTTACCGTTGACACGCAACGACGAATCCTTTTTCTCCACATTTGTTCACAGTTGCATCTGAGGTTTGCTGGCACAGCAGGTGCTGGAGGAACATGGAATCCGATATAGCAACAGACGAAGAAAAATTATCGCAATGAATTCAATAATATTGCATATCGTTTTGGGTGTTGCATAAAAAATCAATCGAAGTCAGATAAAACAGTATGATCGTATAAAATACGATCCATCCGCTTGCCGTCATTGAAGGTAGCCAATGATAATTCAGAAAAATTGGTATTAGTGCCGCTTATAAAAACGTGCAATTTGCAAAATCGAAATTTTTGTGAAAACGTAAAATCGCCGCATCATTCATAGGTACTGGAAGATCGTTGTCCTTTGTCGATTTGATGACGGAGAATCACGACACAACAGGGAATTTCATCCAAGCTCAAGGTTTGGAAATGTTCCGTCAAGCGAAATTTTGACCGAGGATGAAAATGCTAAAATTCGATTCATGCGGAAATGAACAAATAAAATTTCTCTCGAGCAAAAAAAAAAGAAAACTTGTGCTGTAGATGTTGGAAGCTACGGTTTGTTAGTACAAAAATAAATTATCCACTAAAAATGACAACAACATCATGTTTTGATCCATGTCAAAATCCAAGCGGACGATGCTTTGTATCTTCTCCTATTTAAAGGGATGGTGAATGTCGTTGGACCGCGCCATCTCTACCTAAACGATTGTACTAAACGCTTCAACATTTCACACCTTCCCCGCCTTCCCCGCCTTCCCCTTCTTCAAACAGCGAGTTTGACAGGCTCCGCATCTTTGCTGTCATTGTTTGAAGAAGGGGAAAAAATGTTTACCATCCATAGACGAATGGTACAGAGGGCGCTGCTGTCAAGCTAAGTGTCAAAATTCAATTTTGCTTCGTCTGCTAGTCAAAATCTTAAGTATTCTTCATATTTAAAGTCACTTTCAATTTTTGGGAAGTTTTTCCGTCAAATCGTAGAGGGAAGACACAAATTTGTCTCACGAGAATGAAATGTAAAGAAGGAAATAAAGGAAAATAAATAAATGAATGGATTAATAGTCGTAATCAAAAACAATACACTCTAAAAATTGCAGGCTCAGAAAAAATGAGATTGAGGGCACCGATTATCATATTTTGCGAGCGTTCATTAGTTTTCGACAGAACGTTCACTTGAGATCATTTCATTACGATGTCATGGTGCAGTATCGATAGTTCGCTTGCAAATGGGACGTATGAAATGGGTATGAAAACGATTCGTGTCTTCGGAAATACAGATAAATTATTTCAAGAAACTCATTAGCATAAAAGCCGCGATACAAATTTGCAAACAGTGGTCACTGTGCATGTACGAATCCGCTGTAATTTCGAATGCACTGATAGTTGTAGGTGTTTCATTTATCTTAACAAAGAAATCGCCTAAGTGACACAAACGAATCATAGCAAGGAAACGAGTGTACTATGAGTCGTTTTGGCGAGCAAATCATTTTTACCTTGGGTGGTCTTCGTTGCCTCGCTGCTGCACACATAAGCCACATGAAGTAACTGTGCACCAACAACTGCCACAACAAGAAAAAAAACCACTGACTGTGTCATAGAACATAGATTATGTTAATGGACTTTATCAGTTGCATGAAATTGGCATGATTTTAATTGAAATTAAAGTATCTTTAGAAGAAAGGCGATAAAACGAGAGAATAAATTACAGAAAAAATCCGTGAAAATGAATGGATGAAAATTGATTGCAACAATGTCTTGACGGGTACAATTTTCATTCAGAGCAGTAGCCTTACATCGAAAATGAGCTGAATCTTTCTTTCAGAGTGCGGAAAGGTAGCCCGAAAATAACAAAAGATAAACATGTATCGAATATCTCAGGAACGTGAAGAAATTATTCAAAATATTTTATTCAATCTTATAATTGAAATCTCTGGCTGCTATTTCACATGTTCGGATTCCGTAATTCGCAAGTGTGCGAATGATATCACTTAAGACGCGCTTTCTGCGCTGTATTTATTGTTTGGTTTTCGTTCAACTTTCCGGTTGTTTCTAATCGACAAAAACAAAGGGAGACGTCGACTTCTGTGTGTATTTGCATAAATTAATCGTTCCATTTATGTTCATCAATTTTAATTGGTATGAATCAGAAGGGAAGAAATGGCATGCATATTCAAATTGTGGTATGAACGAGAAGTGAGCGGATGAAATGAAAAAACGGAATAGAACGAAATGAAACGAAAAAATAAAAAAAAAACTGCTCAAGTTGGATTACGCCTAGCACATATATGAGATGCGAGCGATGTTTAAAAATCGAAAAGGCCAGCACCAAGTCGACTCTTCAACTACTTTGTTTTTGTATTATCGTGTTTTCTCGCATCTTCGTTTGATTTTTCTTGCGAATGCGATTTTGAGAGTGCGAAAGAGTGCTCTCAAGCAGTACACAGCCGTTCGACTTTAAATTAAAGAAGTATGTTTTTGATTGACTATCTCATATGTGGTGAGCGACGTGTTTATATCATTTACAATTACTACTGCTACTCGATCATGATTTCGTATATTTTACCATTGACATTACAATCTTATGGCAATCGGGTGCGCGCCCTCCCCGTTCAGCTCTCGGCCGCTAAATTTTGTGCGGATTTGTATGTTTCCTTTCGATTTCGAATTTGTTTGTCTTTTTCGAATCGGTGCATTGATATTTAAGCAAATCGTTCAACAATTTCGAATCAAAAAACAACAACACAGAACAACAACAAAAAAACAATTTTTAGTTAAATGTGGTTTTTCTGACTTGAGTGCCGTTGCCGTTGATATTACATGGGCCAGGATTAGGTCCGTTTTTGATGTAAATGTATTTTATTCGATGAACATGCACGATTTTATTTGTGCCAGTGCAAAATTTCATCGAGCCAAGCAAACGTCCAAATGGGACGGGCATCGTTACGCGTAAAACCGAAAAGTTTAATTTACAGAGCGAATAAATGACGAGTTCAAGCGCAAAAATGTGTATTATCGTAAAAAATTTACGAAATGCAAATGAGGCAATTAAATTGGAACATACTTAATTTTACTTATGCGCAAACACACTCATTCGCTTCATGGAAATGAAAGTACAATACGCCAACGACCAAAAAAAAAAGGAAAAAAAAAAAAACAAAAAACAGAGAAGGAAGAAGAAAAACGAGCGATGCAGTGTGTGTCGTTAATGTGTATTCAGCGAGAAATGAAGAAAAAGGAAAAAACAACCGAACATCAAATAAAAATCACACTTTGTGACCCCATCGCGCATTTGGCTGTCATTGCCGGAACGCATTACGTAAAAATGTGTCAACATCAACATCATGGTTTTTTGCATTCGCTGAATTTGCGTGCGGTTGCCATTTGCGCAACACGTTGTTGTTACAATACTTCGATTTTATTTTTATGGAATAGCATTTGGTATAAATGTTGTTCAGCCGCTCATTTGGCCGTTGTTTTCATTAATTAGAGAATTGTCCATGTCTCGCTACAGTGAAATTAGAAATGAGCCTTAAATGTAAAACAAATATTTTCGCTGTTTTTTGCAAATATTTTCGCTGAATATTTCGTTTACTGAGATGGACATTCGGTGCAAAGCGAACATTCATATGTACTTGTCACACATTCGCCGCTTTTATCAGGTCTATAGCGTGCAAAATACACAACGAAACATCCATGTCGAAACCTTGATCAATTTCAAAAGAAAAGAAGACGTTGACAAAGAAAAAATAATGATCAGAACCTGAACAACAAACGTGGAACAAATGAGATGAGCCAACGTCACATCACGAACAAAAGCACATTGTTTTCTGTCAAATTATCAAACAAACTTATCATTTCGCTTTACGAATGTGTCTCAAGAGCATTACCGTTCAAATGAGGTGTGCGCGCGCCTCGTGAACAGGAATAGGAAGCGTGCACGCGGCCGAGTCAGCGAGAGAGCGAGAGAGAGAAAGAAATCCAACTATTAAGAGGTATTAAATGGAATATACAAACGTGATGCAGCAAAAAAACCACCCAGATTAAATAATGGACGGCTGCTTGTGCTTGGTCATGTGTATATGTTTAAAATCGTCGAGATTCGCGGGCATATGTTTGCTTATTCTTTTTTATTTCGCTGTGCGCGCAGATTTAGTGTGATGGCTGGCTCATTTATACATTACAAAAGATCTGCATACGGTTTATTGATGTCGGTTCTCGAAAGCGGTTCATTACGCATTACAATGATGATCGCGGTTTGCTTGAAGTATGTGTGTGTGTGTGTGTATTTTTGTGTATGCCTGTGCATTGAATTACGAGATGTACATGAATGCGATTGCCCAACCACATCTCGCAAAACCAATATCCAAAACAATTCCGTATTCTATCGATTCACTTAGACATCCGAAAACAATGTTGTGGATTGAGATCGGCTTTTGTCTGTTGTTTTTCTGTTTTGTGTGATCGCGCGACGTAACGGTCCCCGTTTTTTCCTTCCGTCTGCATCTCTGCAATCGCACTCACATTGTGGTGTTTAGAATATAGAGAATATTTCATATAAAGATGTCACTTGATTGTGCCCATTGCGATTGAAACAAACGACGGATGACTGCAATTGTGTTGTTCATTATTTTAAATAAATGAATTAGTGCGTGGGCGGATGTTTACGCTTCTGCCTCACTTGCACACACTTTGTTCGCTTGATTTTGCTATATTTATCGTTATTATCTTTCTCTCTGAGCGGCCACTTCGAACGTAATGTGCTCATCAATTCGATATTATTCTTTTTTTACATGTCAATTTATGGTTAACGAGCGCTGGGTAACCAAAGCAACATTGACATGCGTTCAATTAATAATACTTTTTTTCTCTCCTTCTCTTTCGTACAACCTTAATTACACTGTTGATTGAAATGTCGGTCTCTGCCTTGCGTTTATAGCGCAAGCGAATTAAATGACTCTTTGTGATTTTTAGCTAATTTTAGTTTACCTTTGGTGATCGAACGACCAGCTCTTAAATTGAAAAATAGGAAAAGAAAGACGGACACCGACAGAATGACAAAAAGACACATTTTGATTGATTTCAGTAGATCAATATTTATTTATCTTGATTAGTCTTCAAGCATTAATCTACTATGCAATTCCATCAACTTACAACATTTAATTACAGCACTAGAATGGAAATTGTTATTGGCGTATCATAAATGCTAATCAATTAAATCAACTTAAAAAAAGACACGCTTGGAATCGAAACATCGTTTAAACAATCATTAAATTTATTTATTTGTTTCATAGAATTTGAGTCAAGATGTTTATTTATTCACAATATCAAGTATTTAGTTTTCATTGAACCCAACTGGAAAAAAAATGTTTTTCAATAACATAAATATTTTAAGAGAAGCGATCAAGTTGAATGCATCCGAAACTTCTTGGAGAAGTGCTGTGCGCATTCATTTGTTTTTATTCATAAGCGATTTTATTTTCACATCACATTACATATTTTTTCTTGGATTCTATTGTTATCTGCTTTTCAATTAATATTCGTCAATTTTGTTTTCGAGCATTCTCAGCTTACGAACAATAGTTTATGCATCCCATGGACATTATTTTCTCATCATATTTTTTTTTTTTTTTAGAATGAAATGTGGAAGGCTCAACGTATGCATTCATTCAGTCAGAAACGGATTCTATTCGATCGTTCAATAAAAAGAAAAAGATGGTGAATTTTGACGAATCAAATTCGAAATCAAAAATATTTTTTCGGAGAAAATTGATGCTGGTTGAACCAGCAATTAGCTCAAATGCATATATTTTTGAGTTCAATTGCTTCTGTTGTTTTTTTTTCACACGTTCAAATTGTATTAACGCTTAAATGAAATGGAATTTCACGATGCACAATGAAATTATTGGCATTTTTTGACAGATGAAGTTGCATGTAACCCTTAACCATGATTTAGAAATGACAGAAGAGCCTAATAATTTGATCTAAATTGCTAGACACTGATGGAACGAGAGCATGTGTGAATGTATATCAATGCTATCGCATTGACTTTACATGTCACTAGTTAAGGTATTCAATGCTGTCTTCGTCATTGATCCCCGTACGCGAAAATGTCAATGCGTTTAAAGCCCTGAATCAGAGTTGTAAAGTTATCATTAAAATATGTATTTAAATACATTTTCGCCATTACATATAACATGTCAAAGTAATGGTGTTTTCCATTAAGAATAACCATTATTAATGGAAATTGTAATTAAAAAGAATCCATTTCTATCAACGTAATTGAAATTGTATTTGAAAATATCCTTTATTTCTGTTTTTCGTTTGTGCCATCTAGTCGTCTTGTCTTTTATCAGCTGATGAGGACTCGTATGAAAATAGCAAGCAGATCGATAGATGGCACTAGTCGTTCTTGTCAACAAAAAGAATGGAATTTTTTCATTTCATATTTACCATTGCGTAATGGTTTTGAAGCCTTTTCAATAACAATTACCAATTGTTATGGAAATGATTACGAAATGTAATGAATCGCAGAAATTCACAAGTCTGCCCTGGATGGAACACATTCAGTACACCTGACACCAATTCCTGGAGTCAGATGAAACTTTCATCTGTTGATTTGAAACCGTTACTTTGCTTGAAAAATGCTCTTAATAAATTGCAATTGTAGAAAATAAATTGGAGTTGTATAAATTCAATTTATGCTAAGTTTCTTGAATAAATCAAAAAGTAGAAATCTGTTATTATCACAGCTAACAATATTTTTAATTGTATTGTTTTTATATACAATAAATTCGCTTATTATTTTGTGCCTAAGAAACATATAATTATATACTTTTTTTATGTTGAATCAACTCCGATTCAAAATGAGAAATCAACAATTTGAGAAGCATTCATCACTTTGCAACCATCACGTTTCGATGGATCAATAGGATCTTGATCAAGTCTGGTTTGCTTTACAACTCTGATACAATTACTACGTTCAAAATATTTATCATTTGAATTCTTATTGGAAATTGGCTATTTCAAATTGCAATTTTTAAATGCTATTGTTGGATATGACAATTGTATAGCAATGACCAGACTGTTTCAGATTGTCATTTTATAAAAGAATCGGTTGAATTTTCTATTTACACTTGCTTTCTGAGTAAATTAATAGCATTGCCATTGCTTACTAACAAGTTATTTCCTGATTTGATCAACTTCGTTGGTTGTGTGCTCAGATCATTTGTAGCGCTTGTGGTGAACATAGTTTTCCATTAGCCAGATTTGGATACAGATGGCAATGTAGTGACAAGAATCGCGTAGGATCGACTTTGTCGTCAAACCCGTCGATAAGCAGGACATTTGTGTTGCTTTTGATATGGCCATAGCTAAATGTAACTTGCTCTTTGAAGGTCTCTTTGGGCAAAATATCCATCGGCTCCAAGTGTGAATGGAACGTTTCGATCACAGTCAATGGCACTTTTAAGAGATGTTCAATGATGTAGCCCATTGTTACATCGTCGGGCAAACCGATGCGATCACCGATTGACATAAATTTACCAAAACCAGCGATCGGCAGCATTTTCAGCGCAAGCGCTCGGCTTATGCAAAAACCGGCACCACCCGTTGCAAATACAAACGAAATTTTCTTGTGCGGCTGCTTTTCGTCATTCTGCAAAAAAAACAAACAAAAAAAACAAACACTTGAAAATGGCACAAATGAATGAACTCATATGCACATTCAATGCTAATTGTGAACCGATTAAAAAAAGATTTATGTATCCATTTTGAACTAAAATTCGAACATCATCAATGTAAACTGGCTGGTAAAATCAGCAAAAATAACATAGAAATATGGAAATAATGATTAAAAACTCACATTGTCTACGTAAATTTCGAGCGGCGAAGCTATGCTCGGCTTTCCCAAATACCAATCCAACGTTGGGCTGTAATTGCTAAGAAGCTCGACCAATTTTGGTATATTCACATAGTTGTCGTCGTCAAAATGACAGAACCATCTGTGGAGAAAAGAAGAGGATCGTTTTTATTAAGCAAATGCTTAAAACTGAAATTCATTCACATGATGCAAAACATCGTGTAGAAAAGTTATGTAACATAATTAAAATATGTTGAAAAAAATGGTTCACAAAAGTCAACATTTATAAATCATTTACTTTGAAATGCCTTTTGCTTGTTTTGCACGCCGTAGTCTTAATTCTATCCTTGTCAAATCAAAATTAGGTTCTATTTTTGCAAAATATATGACTGCCATAAACAAACAACAATTATTTATTATTTATGTGTGCTGTTCATTTGGGCACCATTTACACTCTTGCTGCAAAAATCGGATAACATTGCCAAGTGGACGGGCAAAATAGCGTATTCGAATAGAATATTCGCATTGAATCATTTAACCATAAGCCGATTAAGTGAATGCGTTGAGAAATGTGTTTGCTTTAACTTCGAGTCAATAATGTCGACATGTGACAGAATGCTTTAGATGTGCCTTCCGTTTACTTAAAAGCTAATTTTATTGAACGGCGAAAATAACACAGCGCAAATCATAAATCGGGCTTTTTCTCAGTAGCCACATGATTAACTCGGACAAATTAAAAATTCGAAAGAAACATTCCTATAAATTCGTCTGGTGCCGATATTGTCCACCACAAAATTTTCAATATATTTTACCAATCCATTCAAATTGCTTTTATTTACTCACTTCCAACGAATCAGATCATTCACCAGAGCTATAAAAAGATTTTGTGGCACTTGTTCTACAGATTTTGTCGTAAAGACTGTGATCATTCAAAGGAATTTGGTTCTATAAATGAAAGTTCTTTTAGAAAAAATGTCGACACATGTTAATGTCAACTGTCAACAAACAATTTCCGTTCTCTGGCAACCACACCATTTTTTGTTGAGTGAGTTTGAAGTGAAATGTTTGTTTGATCACTAATATCCGAGAATATGAGCCGTTAATGTAATTGACGCATTAAATTGAGTGGTTGGGGCAATAAAGCGAAAGGTATTATAGCAAACTGAAGAGTTTTTTTTAAATAACGGTCACGTCGACCAAATGAATTATAATCGCTTAAAGGAAATTGATCAATTGCAAACTTCTAATACTCTAATGAATTCGTGGATCTGATTGCCTTTGAATCACACGGATATGTCATGATCTCAGCTTCACCATGGCTAAAGTTGTGTTCTTGAACCTGAAAAGAGGATTCTTCAACCGAAGTGGTACCTTATGAATTAGCAAAATTCTAAATTTCATTTGAAACCACATAAAATTGCAAAAAAGTATGAAGTGATTAGAACTATCATTGACAATAACGCAAAATTTGAAATGTACATTTGTTTCTGGCCCTAATACTGAATCATAGGCATAAATTGAGCGGAGGCAATGCGTAATCGTATTTGCCGCGGGCGCTTTCGATGCAATGGTGCGTGAAACAGGCTCGGACAAATTACATATCTACAAAGTATTTTGAATGTGAACTGACATGTGACATAAGCAACTGTCGACTTTATCACTAAAAATTTTTGGTAAAAATTTTTCCATTGACATGTGACAACTCTAAAAGGAAGAAGAAAGGCAAAAAAACAATCTTTTTGCTGCGTAGAAAATTGCTTTTTGGGATTGACGTTTACATCCAAGCCGTTGCCATTTGTTAATTTTCGTGTTTTGTGCTGTTGGTGCTAATTTTTTTTTTCGTGTGTGTTTGTCAGAAAGACATTTCAAAGCTGCTTACACATTGGCAGCACAGTAACAGTTATACCATATAACCACGCAATTTAATGCTTGTAAGTACACACATATGAAGCGTAAAAAGTGGCGACGCATTCGTACATTTTGCCATCGTCTTTCACAAAATTTAAGTTAACTCCATGTTGAAGCAGTCAGATTAAAATGTAACGAGTGCGACTCATCGTTGTGGAGTTAAAATATGCTTCATAATTTCCCTCTGTTCTTTGTGTGTGTCGCGTAAAAGTGCATTTAAGACAATAAATTTGCGTTATTCTGTGTGCTGCAAATGAAACGTTTATTTGTGTTTTGTTTTTTTTTGCGCGCGCGAGCATTTTCTTTATTGCCGTTAAGTCGCTCATAAGTGCAAATAAATTCTGTACAATGAAATGCATAAGCGTTTTTGTAATGCAACATCTGTGATGTGCTTCGTCTCTTATTATTCGAGAGGAATTATTTTAAGAATTCACAATCAAAATGAAACAAGTCATCGATTTAAATCATCAGCTTTAATGATAATGAATGGATATGTAGACATCTTTGATGCGCGCGCGTGTAATGCGGGAAGAGAGTTTGTTACTGTGCACGATTTCAATCGATTTGATATCAGTTATAATTGGAGAATGAATGTGGTCGTCTGCGTGTGTGTGGATATCGAACCGCGACGGCTAACACTGAAAATTGGCAGCGACAGTGGTTAAAATTTATGTTTTGCATTACATTGTAATAAAATAGAATAGATACATACAACATTGAAATTGATTTGGTCGCTGTGCTCCGCATGATGTATTACGACTTTTAGACTACATAATTTAGTTGATTGGTGTTAATAATGCTCGCTGTCACACATTTAATGTGCACAATTGAAACGTACAACGCGACTACATGCAAATGTATGTAATCTTTTTCTTTCTCTCGTTTTTCTCTCCTTATTCTATGTCTTAGCGTAATAATTGCATACATTTAACATTATTTTTCTGTGCATTTTGTTGTTTATATTTTTTTCTAAATGGTATGCATAAAATGCGATGTGGTTGCAGCTGTGCACTTATTTCACTGTAAGATCAACGAAATGTGGTTCGAACGAGAGACTGAGAGTGAAAAAATGTGTGAGGAGACGAATGAAAAAGCGTAGCCGAACACTTAAAAGAAACCGGTAAAATAGTCAATAGCCGCTATTGTCGTTACAACTAAAGACATAAAGTAATGCGAATGCTCGCGAATGGCATAGCGTGATATATTCAAAACGACATTAAAATAATATGCAGACATGTATCGCTTGCCAATGCAAAACAATGATGAATGCGCGGCGCGCAGATATGGTTTGCCTGGATGAAAAACCTCGATAGGCAACTCTAATATGGTCGAAATTCGATAGCTTCGATCATGTGGTCATTTTCGTAACAAAGCAATAAATTATTTATTTGCTGAAGTGCGAGCGCCCGTTCTCACCACATACACGCAAGTGAGATTAGCTCGGAAAAGTGAGACACACAGCGAAAAAAATTGAGCTCGCATTCGTACAGCGCATTGATATTAGTATTTAGAGTATTGCGCGTGGGTTGATTCGCGATTAAGTTACACTTCTTTATTATGAAAATGCAGAGTTAATTTTATGAACTGCTCATAAACAGACCGAATCGCAAGGATTCTATTAATCAAATCATACTGACCATAGTATGCGTCAGCAAAATTGTGTGGCATTCGGTATCACATGGAGTGAATCCGAGAAAATCGAATTTCAATATAATGGGCAACGAAAAAACAGAGAGAAACAAACTAATTTGATTTCCGTTTTCAATTTTCCACTTTGGATGCTCAATAGCTTGATCGAGCATAATTGGCTCGACTCGATTGCCCAGCTCATTTTTCTTCTATGCCCTATTCTCTCTACTGCAATCGCTAGCCGCAGCAACAATTGATAAATAGCTTCATTTCATTTATAACCTACACCGTTGATTTGGTTCCTTTGGTGCGCTCGTTCTTTCGAATGATTCACACCGCAGCCGTGTCGATCACCAGCCCAAATTAAATACAGAACAAACATTTTGCTAACATAATAGTAGCTCATTAATTATACGCACCGGTGTGATTGTATGTCTAACAAATCGAACGAAATGTCAGGGAGCGAGAGCACGATTGAACGAAATGTAATTGGTTTAAATCTCGATATAATTACCATCAAATACAATTACACATTATTCAGCGTTGGATTCAAATAAATAATTTGGCGATGTTCATGCTTATGTTTGCTGCTGGTGATGCTGCCAATGAGAGTCGGTATACAATAAACACTAAGAAGACGAGGCCAAATTCTCACTCTCCTTTAATTTAAAGCGCACAAGAAAAGACACGGCGACTAGACAGACTGATTTATACAGATGTAAATTGGTAGATAGCCGATTTATTATTATCTACACGAAATGAAAGAAAACGAATCTATTCATTTTCTCCAACAAATTGTGTAACGTTCGAATTCCATTCCGCACGGAATGAAGCGAGAGAAAAAAAACGCATGAAGTCGACAATGACACTGAAAATGAAAGAAATATACACACAATTCAAACGTGCACAACGTTCTTATACCGCCCTCGGTTCAATTCAAAAGGTTCTTTTAGAGAATAGGAGCGCTTTTTCTCAATGGGAAATCATTGTACCCAGCTGCGGGTGTATGTTTGTGTGTGCGCGCGCGCATTGTCTCTGCACACATTGAAAGATGCAATATGAATAGAAATTAATCAAACGGCCGTGTACGCAAATCGTATATTAAATCTAAAATCCCGAACGATCATTTTTATTGCACGGAGCAGCATCGCTACAATTTCAAGTACACACAAATACACACAAGCTGCTCGGCTCCTTTTTTCTCTCGATCACTCGAAACCATATAATTTAGCTGTCTTATTCCATTTCATAACCATCTGGCGTGATTGAAATAGAGAGAGAGATAGAGTGAGAGAAAATTGCGCGAGAAGCTGTACACTTACTCAATATCGTTTGAATTCATGATGTTTCACTTTTGTAAGCATACATTTCGAGCAGTGTTCGCACTCTTTCTCGTCGAATCCAATCCATGTACATGGATATCCAACTGTTAAAATCAACAAGTCAACACATAGGCATGCACGATGCAACAACGGAGTTGAAGGATTGAATTGATATTAGGCCAAAACTACCTGTTGTCATTGTTTACAATTGGGTAAGGTGAAACGCAAACAGAGATCGTCATCTTTTCATTCATTCAATCATTTGTGTTTAAAAGTGCAACAAGGAGAATGCACATGCCCTGATATAAAATATGATGATAAATGTTGGATTGCAGAGTGAATTTATGTTGAGATTTTGCTTAATCTAAATTTATCTGAGAATGAGGTTCTAAAGTTGATATTGTATCGTCGGAAAGATGGTTCTGTTTTGTTTTGTGGTCAACATGAGTAAGTAGTAATTTCTGGCTATTTGGATGTTTTTTTCTATTTATTGATAATGAGTAGCAGATCGTTTTCATCCTATCTATTTCCATTTTTTTATTCTTTCAAAAAGAATTTCTTCATCAGAAAATCCATTCAATAGAAAGAGAATAAATTGATGCGCATAAAATCGAAACATGAATTAAATAAGGATCCGATTGAATTGTAGCGCAAGAATAGATTTTTTTGTGCAATGGTTTTTATTTGTTGATTCGGCTGTTCAAGCGAAATTTTAACTAGCAATATTTACACAAATATGATACACGTGTGATGAATAATCATCGCCAATCAACAAGTAAAAACCGCACATTTGATGCACCAGCTGAAATTAAATATTATATTGTTGAAAACTTTCAAACAAATCACGAAAATAAACATTCATTATGTGTGCGATGGCAGAAATGGCAAAGAGTCGAATCAAGTAATTGGATCGTCAGTTTGTTTGAATAAAAGCAATTGAACGGATGGGTTCCATATAGATATTTTCATGAAGCAAGCATTCGCGAGCATTTTCAAATAGCAAGCAATTGCGAATCACTGTATACAGAAAATATAAAAGCTAAATTCTGTTGACTTTATCAATTTGCATTTATAGTCTAAACTGTTTGCAATATGTGTAATCAGATCGATTTTGAATGACGATCGAAAACAATTCAACAACCACAAAAGCCACAGGTTTGAGATACATTTAGTTCATTTTATATGAACTTTGCGACTCGAACGAATTGCCGTCGGCCGAAAATGATGAGTCGATTAGATACATACATTTGACGCGATTTACATATGATTCGCGCAAAATATCTCTTGCAAACCAAAATAATAGCGCACCGCACACGATTTTCAACAAACAAACAACAATTCAATGCGAAAATTATGAGAAGGTTAAATGGCAAACCAAAATGCACTTTTATGATTCATTCAGAAAATAATACAAAGATTATCTGACCATTTTCATTGTAATTGTTTCGTGTAGATTTGATTTTTCGTGAATATAATTTGGCTATTGTTATTTTCTTGGAGTCCCGGCATATCGCGCATTTTTGCTCATGCTCTTAGATAAAATTTTGGAGGAAAATGGATTGTTTTTTTCATTATTTTGCAACAACGGCGACTAGCTACAATTTTACACTGTCGATAATATTTGAGGGGCGGCGTAAAGTTAAAGCCGAAAACCAGCAAAAGTTTCATAACTGATGACGTTTTTGAAATTATCATATCATTTTCTCCGTTTCAGAATGTCTTTGGCAAAATCTCGTTCACCTTCTCTATGCTTCAAACTTATTCTTTCCCCTTTTCCCTTCATTTACTGCAATATAAGAAATCCTCGTTGCATTGTTGCAATACGACGAACCTGCATTTCTGATGGACAGCTTTAAAAATGCTCCGAGGAAACGCATTTTTTCTCCTGATAGAACAAAGAAATGACGTTTCGCATTGCAAACAAACGTTTCGGATTACGAACGCCGGCTTTTGTTTGACACTTAAGTTTGTTGACAGTGTAGTGATCTTTTGTTCGGCTGTATGATACGAAAAATATATAACAATGGACCTTAATTTTATTCATATTTGTGCCACTGTCGAATGGCGAGTGCGTTTGCCCGTTTCTTTATTGCTCTTGCTGTTTTGCCGTCTTTTTCTTCCACATCGAAAATTAGCTTGCCTCTTTTTCGTTCTGTTTATTAATTATATTCATTGGAAAAACTGCCTTTATTTCGCATTGTTTTTTGATAACCAGTTTTATTCTTTGCATGCGCAAAAATTGATTTACGAGATACTTGCCGAGTGTATTTTTCATTATTCGTGCTTGCATAATGATTGTGCATTTTATTCACGCACTAGTGCGCATAAGTGCAGCATTTCTATTATCCATATTATTTCGTAAGCGGTTGCTATAGCATTTGTTCCGTCTAAAGCGAATGCTAGAAGTGGCATGAATCTAGGTGATAAATGATCTTTTCCAACAAAATAAAAAACGCCAAAGCCTCAAAACATTTTTAAATAAAGTGAATTAACTTATTTCGTGACCCAACAATGCGGACGTTAATTTTGATGTTAGGAACAGACGATACCAATGGTTTTCATGTGAGTTTGAGATTTTGTTTCTCGTGAAGCTGTGAATGGATGAATTAACAAGTAATGAAACGCAAAGAATAGAAATGTAGGCAATGAGACCTATCATCGTGGTGATTGTCATACTATTCAATCTATTTGCTCGGTATGATTAGTGTTATTTGACAACCGACTTTCCCGAACGGAACAATTTTTATTAAAAAAAAAAAAAAATCGACTGTCGGTAATTACATATTATTATGTATTTTGTTTGATTTCTTTAATTATCTCATAAATGAATCTTTATGATTTCGGCCGCAAATGTGCGGCGCACACATAGAATGGAATTGTGAGAGGACGAGTAACGCCCCGATTCGAGTCTATTCATTATGGAAAATCCAATGTGTTGTTTTATTTAATAAGTACGTTTCGTCTTCTTCGGTCGCTTACTGGTGGTGTTTGATCGACTTTCGGCCTGTGTGAATAAATGATTATTGCGTTTAAGACTGTGAATTGATGATTTTGATTCGTTCTTTTTTCATTTCGACCGATGTTTTTCACAAAACTGACTAGTAATTCTTCGTAATGATCATTGTTTTCCGCAGACTTCGAATTCCGTTGAGTCATGTGAAACTGGCCGACAAAAGTCGAACTATTGTTTTATTTTCCTTTGATCGGTATTTTTATCAAATATGAATGATGACGGCCAATCAGAAGTTATCGAGATATTAAATTTTATATTTTTGATTCTCACACATTACAAATTTGCATTTTCCAAGCATAACATTGAATATGAAATGCAATTAACAGTTCTAAGCGGTGGCATAATAGAAATCAACCGCAACGAAATTATGCAAATTAATTCAATTTCATAAATATACAGTCAAAAAACGCGTTCCCGAAGAACACGTTATCTCGCTCGCTCGCTAATGTATCGCAGCGTGGCCGTATCGAAACAAAACCAAACAGTTTATTTTCTCCTGCCATTTTCTCGCCATCATCAATTCATTTAATGAATTTAGAATAAAAAGAACACCCGAAGAACACACAAAAGAGACGCACACATTTTATGACATTTGAAAATATGAAAATGAAATGAATTATTCAAATGATTCATTTCAAATTCAGAAACAAAACTTCGATCAACGCAGACAAAAAAGACGAATCGATTATTCGGAAGTTATAATCCATTCGCATATATACATATATGCCGCCACGTTTTTAATTACAGAAATTCAGACATCGGATTATAGGTGCTTCATCTTTTCTACGGATGAAACGAACAAAAGGTACAACAAAGCCAACAATTATGAGATAAAACCGAATTACAACATATTTTATATATTGGCTGAATGTAATGCGCAAAAGCCGCCGAAATTGATACCGATTTTTTTTTTCAAATTTGCGCGCAATGTTGTGCATGGCATATTGAGTGAGCGAGCGCGCAACGACTCGATGACCAACAAATATGACATTCCAAATGCTTGGCCAATTCCGAACATATTTCTTCTTTGCCAGAAACAAGAGAGATACAAACACGATGTGATTCAAATGAAATAAGCATAAAATATGTCAGAGAAAGTCAACCAAAAAGGCAATCAACAAACGCCTAAAAATAAATGGTTATCGGTTCATAAATTTAGAGATTTAAAATGATATACGGCCAGTGCCGATTGCATTTCATTCTCTAGTTCTCTCTCTGACGCGCGAGCGCGCGTTCTCTTATTTGTCGTTCTTTGCTCCCGCTTTTGTTCAGGTGGCTTTGACGAAAAATCTTATAATCAATTATAAAGCAAGCAGAAAAAGACATATAATTCCTGCATCGTAACGGAGCTGCTGTCAGTTTTGCTTTGTGGCATTGCATGGTGACTTTGCGGGCGATGGACTGTTTTTCCCATCAGCAAATTTCCGTTTGGATTTGTATAATTGTATTTCCATTCTTTTCGGTATTTTCATCATAATTTTTTCCATACGATTTTGAATTAAGCACACAATCTCGATTTGCAGTAGAATATCCGAATGTATAACTTTAATTAGTCAATTTGCTTAAATTACATGAATTTTCTGTGTCGATCGTGGATCTTGTCGCCAGACGCTTAAAAGTGTTATCAGTGTGTTGTTTCCGACACACAATATTCAAAAATGTAATAAATATTCAATCATGTATTGAATATAATAAATTCCCGTGAATACGCCGCGTGCGTGCTGTTTGCTGGTTGATTCTGAGCGGGTGGAATCGCTCAAAGAGAGAGAGAGACAGAGAAAGAGATCGAAATTATATATTTCGAGCATCGAAATGGAAAAATGACAAAAAAAAAATTGTATTGGAGCTCTTTATTATTTTTCGTCTGTGTCTGTCAAAATTCGAAACGATTGGAATTCTACTGCTAGTCCAGTTCGGCCGGAGATTCAAGCGTGCGTGCCATTGATAACACTCGATATTATATTTGTATCCCTTTCCCGCTCTCTCGCTCTCTCTTATTTTGAGCTGCTGCTGACCAGAGCGAGCGTCAGCATCGACATCAACCTGATCTATTCCACAAATCATTATAAAGATAGCAGATAATAGATGGAAAGATATGAGAATTCAATTTATTTTAAGCAACGGCACAAACGTTGGGTGCCACATATGACAGTAGAAATGAATGGTCTCATTATATTTTACATATCGATGTGATCAATTCGGTTGTTTCCCCTCTTCGTCTCGACCAAAATTAAAACTTCAAAAATGAAAAAAAAAAACCAGAAGATCGAATGAAATGAAAATCACTTACTTTTTTCCGCTCTCGAGGAAGGTGTCGAATTCAACAGACATTTTACAGCACAATGCCTTTCGAAGATGTCCCATGGAGCAGTTTGTGTTTATTAAATGACCTCCTAGAATGGTAATACGGCACATGATCAAAAAATGTATTAGTCGCTATTAGTTTCTTCGAATTATGAATTATGAATTATGATTATTATTTGTGTATTGGCTGGTTGCAGTTGTTGTTGATCCGGCTCGTGTGATGCGCTCGATGTTTTTGGATGGTCATCATGAAGATGTGATCACATCCAGTTTCTGAAAAATCAACTTGGAACAACGGGACGGAGCGCGGAACAGAGCCAGAATTTATTAATAAATAAACATTTCGATATTTGTTGCGTGCATGCATGAGGTGGATAGGTGGAAAAACATTTATGCTTCATTAATTTTTGGTAAATTTTTTTCATTTGTTGTTGTATCGTTCGTGTACCTAAACGGTTTCTTGTGGGCTTTCTCTCTCTATCTCTCTCTCTCTCTTTGTCTGAGTGTATCGCACACTAATTTCCAAAAAATGATATTTTTTTTTACCGTGCGGCCGCGGTGCTATTCGATTCGTCGGTGATATTTTCAGATACTTTGGGGAGAGAGCGATTGTGTGCGTGTGCTCAGAGATCGGCTGCGATTATTGTTGTTGCACTTTTGACATTCATATTTTATATGAATATTAGCTCATTTTCAAAGTATGTGGCGTATGCGCTTTTTTATTCGTTGCCATTCTTTTTGTGTCTCCTTCTGGACGCAAACTTATGAAATATAATATTTTTGACACTACAGGGGTTGACGTTTTATTAAAAATGAGCAAGCAAATTATACGAAAGAACGATCGGGAATGAACTCAAGAAAAAAGAACGCGTCGGAGATGAAGCACGGTTGCTGAACATGTGACGCAAACAACAACGACGATGGCCGAAAAAAAGTGACCAGGAATAAAGAATTAAAATTGCGTTAATGTGTTGGTTAATGCGAATTTTGTGTGCATGGGCTTGTGCGCTCACATTTCGCTCGTGCAAAACTTTGAAACAATGACATCAACGCTGTTATTTTATGAAATGCACGTTCAGAAAAAGATTTTGGTTGGATGATCACAGAACACTCACTGAAATTAATTTTATGCACATAGCAAAGTTGCTAGAAATACTCAGACTTTTTTTATGGATATTTTTTATCATTAATGAGAGTGAGCTTTGAACAATTTCGATCAATTAATGATCAGTGGCCATATTACGATTTATCGGCATTCAACATGTCTCTGCTCATTAAAATCTAGATAAATCAAAGAATCAAAAGCAGTCCAAAATCCGGCTAGAAACCGTTAGCCGCGTATAAATATTCATGCGCGCGATTTTAATGACTTCATTTTGCAATTTGGCAACCAAAACCGCAACTAACTAACCGATTTGATATCCACACTTGGTTCAAGAATCGAACAGAGATCATCTATATGTCTGCACATGTTGCCACTCCACATTTGGTCACCACTCATAATGACAACCAATTTTTTGGTGCGCGCGCGTTAATCAATTGGACAACGGAAACCTTAGGTGAATTTCATCTTTCTGTCGATGTTTTGTTTTTCCTCAGAAATTCATCATTTGAATTCAATGAATTAATTTACATTTTTCAGCTTTCGATGGTTTTTGACCGATAAAATGAGCTATTCTTAACTATAAAGAGGAAGTAGTTCGACTTTATAATGAGATTTAGCTTCTTTCTGCACCGTTTTGAAGCGGTGAATGTTATAAAATTTGTTTCTTCTTAAATTGCGCATTTTTTCCTCCCATTCGAATTTAACTAAGCGCTGAAATCAATAAAAAATTAACGTTGTAAGAATGCCACATTTTATTTTAATGGTTTGTGTCTCTCAAAAACGAAATAATAAAATGCTTTTACATTTTCCCTCCGGCCTTCACACATCTTAATAGTACCTCGAAGATATTTTATGATGCACTTGAAAGCATCATTTCGTGTTTTTGGATTTTCGTGCGGCTGAGATTGTCGAATGACAATTTCGATGTGACAACGCACCATCCGAACCGGAAAGGCGCGTCTACTCATTTAAAAAAAACCTTTTCGTCTGTACCGCAATTTGCCGAATTTTATGGACTTTTTGTTCATTTTACCTTTTGCACGCGTGTCAATCCACCCAGAGAGGTGGTGACGAGGATCAATAAACCACAAATCCATTTTTGCAGCTAACCGAATTCGTAAAGTGGCAGGCAGATTGAAATCAGCAATAAAACGGTTTTAAAAGCAAATATTAATACCCGATTAGTTAACCCGGTGGTTTTTGCTCTTGCGATCTCTTAAATTGCGCCTGATGGATCATTCGTCAGTCATTCCATTTTTCATTGTCCGTTTTGATATGTTCGCAGATGACAAACTTCAGCATTTTAGAGATTTGATTATGCATGAATTTTCGTATCATCGGGAGAGTTTTTGGGCGCAAACATTTCGATTGGACACATCAAATCGACTGGAATGGATCACTTATTCGATGAGATATAGCAAATGTTGAAGAAAATTGGAATTCTATCCATTGAAATGCTTCAATCGACCGAATACGAAATTCTTTGAAGTAGCTTCAATTTGATTTTGTAAAGTTGAATTAAACTTCTGGAGGAAACGACTTACTATCATCTTGACTTTTGTAACCAATGATTTCCATCGGTTATCTCAATAAATGTCGCTTGAATCGCACAACATTTTAATCAAAATTACCTTCACTTTCTAAACGAATGGACATTGTTTATTTCAATTTATATCGAAACATAATATAAATGTGGATTGAAATGCCACACTGGACCATGGCCAAAAAAGAGATGAGCATTTTCTTGATTTTAATTCTCCCTTTTGTATGAACGCCAACAAAATTAATCTCATCAATATTTTCTGGTTTTGTTTCGCTCGTGGTTTATTTAAATTTGATGTGTGACTTCAGTGAAATAAAAAACAAATCGAGATACATTTTGGGGCAGAGCGTTTTAACGTGCATTGGCACGGAGTGGAGTCAAATTAACGCAATGGCCTATAAACACCTTTTATTCGATCATCATAAATTACCATTTATTTATATCGGTGTTGCTCTTTTTTTTCCCGTTCGTTCATTCATTTGCTTATATTTTTACTTTTTCCTATTTTGTACACATTTTGTTGCTGTTGTTGCTGTTCATCTGGTTTTCTGGTTAATTAGTGGTGTGTTATTGCGTTGAATTGAAACCTTTCGGTCACCTTTTGCGGTAATTTTTTAGTTGAGCTGAACACTTTTGCTCTCCCTCACGAAATTATCACTGCATAATGGAACATAGAAATTAGATTAACTCGTGCATACATCAAGCCCGAAAAAAGCATTCCGAAATTCTGTTCGGATCGTTATTTATTTTTATTTGAATTTGGTCATCGCTTTTGTGTGTGAATTTCTCTATCCCATCGCTTAGCCATCGCATCGACATCATCACCATCTTCACAAACCAATTGATTTCATCTCCGTTCTCCCCGTTTGTTTTATCTATTTGTTTTCACTTGCCGTTCTCATTCCAAATTTTATTGGGTGTTTATTATTCCAAATGACGAGAAAAAAACAAAAATATAACGCAACACAAAATACATTTTAATTTTTTTCGTGTATTTTGTTTATCGAATTGCTATTTGGCATTTGGTTTGGGAAGAACTGAGAATGTGGAAACGAACGGGCTCAATTGGTTGCTGCTAAGGCTGAAATGTCGAAAATGATGGCTATCTTAAAAACAATAAACAAGATCTCGCAATGACTGTCAAGGAACTGTTCTGACTAAGAGCCATATCGTTAACATGCAGCCCACTCGATATGCTTGATCACCAGATGAACAACCGAAAAAACACCGATCCGAATTGATTTGTTGATTTCAACATCGAATGAGAGAGCCCAATAAATTGTTTATTCAATCGTCTAATAAAATACAATGAAATCGAATTGAATTTGTTGGCGCATTTTTCTTTTATTCCAACGTTCTGACCAATCCATATCCATTCAAATGTAATGGGCAATAGTTTTTATTGAGCCAGAAAATAATAACTACCAGAAAAAAGGCATGAATCACGTTTATTGTTTTCCACTATTGGCATGCTTGTAATGTTCTCCACGTTTTCATTTTTCAACGCGATTCTAACATTCTATTCTCAATACAAAGATTTCAATTACTTACTTGTTTTGTGCTGAAAGTACTGGTTGTTGGTGTCAGTGAAAAACCATGTCTGTAAAATGAAGCAAAGATAGAAAGAGTAAAAAAGAAATTTAAGTGAAAACGAAGACTGAATCATGAAGATGGCTAAATTGGAAAATCAAAAGTCTGTCGGATCATTGAACAACGAATCAGTTCTAACGTTGGATGTCATTTTTGCGCACATAACATGCTTCCGAGCATTAACGTAGTATTTTTCATACTATTTTGCTCGCTCTCTCTCTCTATCTTTCTCTCTCTCGATTTAGTTCTATTTTAGCATTATTACTCGCCAGCTATTTAGTTCTTGTGTGTGCATAGCCATAGACATGCACGGCGATGGCGAGAAAAACTTTAGAAACTGAGGAAAAGTCGTCGTAGCACTGCGTTTACATAGAATGACATCAAAATAAGCGGCAATTTTTCTCATTTAGCCGAGTTAACACGACAGTTTCAAGTAGTATATTCCATCCGTTTTCCTTTTTTCATATATCGTATATGATTTTGGTGTTGGGCCCATCGAATTGATATTGGAAGCGATCTTGTTTTGCTAAGCCTCTACTTGCTTGATAATTTTCTCTCTGTCGCTTAACTATTAACAATTTCATCGAGATAAGTCATGAGGCACACCGCAAGATACACATCACGATGTCATACATGTTCGATTCGACTTGTTTGCTTCATACACAATGCTATCACCATGTTTGTGCATTGCCAGTCAATTTCAGCGCTACTTTTAGCGAATTGGCATACGATTTTTTTCTCTGTATCCTTGTTATAACGAGCTTGATGGCAGAATGATTTAATTGTCTTTTTTTAGCCGCATTGCACACTATTTTATTGATGGAAAATTGTGCAAAAACTTATTATTGTTTTGCTATAATTTAGAGATTCTGCTTGCTCGAAAAGCAGAAAAATGAACGCGATCGGCGATTGAACTGGAGCTTGATTGGACATTTTATTTTTATGATAACTATTTTACCGTTATTCACCTTGGCTTGGATTGGCGCATTCGGTCTTAATTCATATGTTTTTTCTATAATTCGATTAACCCGCTGAAGAGATGAGGAATTCAACGGTAGATTGTTGCAACACATAATTCATTTTACCGTTTTCAACGCGCGCGATCATATCGCGAGAATAGATCCCATTTCTCCCATTGTGTTGCATAATTTCGATGATTTTTATTTCTCTAAATTAGATGATATTCTAATTATAAAGGGTTCTATAGAAATGCATGCATTTCCAAGAAGATAAATGTCTTGGGCATTCAGAAGCAACGAATCAGAAGATGGGATAACGTAAATTATATCTTTATCATTTGATCAACATTCGAATTTCATTAACTATTTTACAGTGTAGAAAGAGATGAATAAAACCAGATCAAAATGCAAATGATGCATTTGAAATTCCTAGACAGCTATCATTCATTCATATCTTTGAGCTTGTATTTGAAGCTGTTTCTCATCGCATGAAATGCCGAATTCGGAATTTTGCACGGTAGTTTGGTATTTGATCAGCACATCGAGTTGGCGGCAGCTATCGATCGAATGCCATCCACAATGTTCGATTAAACTGGTCAAAACTGTCCGGATATGTATATTTTCGCGATCATATCATTTGTCTTCATCGTTGTTAAAATATTGCACCTTTTTCATTGTAGACGCGAGTCATCAAGCGCAAAACAAATGAGATCATTTCGAGAGACGAGCACCAAAAATTTGTTGTGTCTGATTTTTTCAATGATACAGTTCAAATTTGCAACATAATTCATCTTTTTTTCTACGTGCCAAACATTCCATGAAAACGGTGTGTGTGCATTTCGTTCGGCCTTTGTTTAGCTGACTGATGCGCAAGCAAATACAAAAAGTATTAACATGAGCACATATGTTTTTGTCTGAAAATCTTTGTGTTGTTGTTGCGGTTTTTTGTTCGTTTTTCGCTTACTTCCATTCAATTCAGTGCAATGGTGAATTGATTTATTCATTATTTATCGCGTTTGTTATGCGCGCACATTCTATGGAATTTTGTCGTTTTGGGGATAACGAATATAAAAACATGATATGAACAAATACCGAAGGAACAAACGAAAAATGTGAATACTGAGCCAGTGTGTGTGTGTTTGATTTCTTTCATGTTGTTTCAGTTCGGCTGCAACCTGTGCACGCGCTGGTGTGTTTGCATATTCAAGTTACTTCGATTGCCCGCCTGAAATGTATTCAACAGCAACGTGTGTTCGATGTTCGTACATATTGTCGACTTATCAAGATTTGATATCAATTTATGTAATTTATATAGATTTCAATTTCATGTACTTTCAACATGATACACGGCCATATATATTGTGTGCATTTGACAAAATACACCGAAATGAATTGAAAATATAGAATGTAAAAAAAAGGTTTGTGGATGCGGTAGCGCGGCAAGTATTAAACAGATTTATAAACAAACCGAAAATTAACAATCGGCACAATGTTGTGAGGATTTGTGAGCTTCGCACAAAATTTTGGCGGATTGGAAACAGCAGAACAGAGCCGAACCGAAAGATGGATGCGCGCGCTCTGGATGAGCTCGGGAAAGGGCGTACAATAGTGACAAAAAAGAAGTATCGAATATCAACAAAACAGACTAAAATAATAATTGGATGCATAAACACATGTACAGAATGAATAATGGACCGCAGATTGAATTTATTGATTTTATTACGAATAAATAGTTGACTTCCTTTTTGTGTTTGCGCTTCTACATTTCTGTTCTGCGCACGACGTTCTTTTCCAATTTCATATTTTCATCCATTGACAATTGTCAATTCAACTGGATCGGTGCATAAAGTCGGTTCCTATTTCTCTTTTAATGCGCTCTCACTCTGTCTTGTTTCGTTCTTTCATCTTCTATTGCTTTTGGGCGACCCGCGATAATTCCTGGACAACCGTGTAAAGAGCACCTATATTGCCGAAGCTTCGTGCATTTGCAGATGAGGTGAATGGTAAATAGACGTGCGACAGTGCACCGATAAACAATGGCACACACACTCTTTGGCAAACAGAAACAAGAACAAAAATAATGACGATTATGCGGGCGATCATTGTATTGAAATTCATTTTGAGAATAGGACGAATATCGATTTGCCATAAATTTATGCGTCGTTTTTGTGTTTACCATTTTCCATTTTGGTTTTTGGAGTGTGTTTGTGTGCGATTGCGAATAAGGAAATTCAAAAGTAATGTGCGGCTCAGTTTTTGTTTTCGTCCAAGTACTGAGAGTTTTGAACCGTCTGACCATTTTCAGCAAATTATAGACACTACTAAAAATGCATTGAGATTTCGCTCGAATCCATCTGTATGACACATTTTGGACGCTGTACAATTAAAACACATTTCAAATGATTTATCATTGTCCACATATATAATATTTCTTCGTATTTCTATTCATTGTTTATCATGAATTAATGTGTAACGATACAATATATTCGTTGTCCGAAAGCCAAACATGAGTCCATTTCAATGGACAGGCGTAGGCTCGTTTGACTTACTATTACATTTAGTTTTTCACCATAAATTCAAGTGTGCATTTGTTTCGTAAGCACATATTCGTAATGCCTACTATCTGGATACGTGAATCAACTATCCAAAGGCAATACGATGCATTTCAAATTTTAAATTAGGTTGTGTATCTAGTTTTTATGCTTCATAAATAGAACAAAAACTTTATGATTTGGCTCATTTGCTCAGTTTTCCTATCCCTTTTTGATTTGCTATAAGTATTTGATTTATTTAAATTTTGAATTCTCAAAATTGTTTTAAATTTTTTGCTTTTCTGAACATTTTCAATCTTCATACGGTAATGTTTTATTTCGGCTCAAATCTATGGAATGATATCCAAAAATATTATAATTTTTTTTTGCCAGAACAGCACATGAAATTGAGCAATCCTTCGAATTGGGTGTGATTTCGCGATTGATTCAATAGTAATGCCACGCCAACGAGTGCCACGAGGAATGTCGTAGCAAAGAATGCGTCCACATTTCAAGGTGATATTTCTACGACGGCACACGTAAAATTTTGTGATATTTCTGGAATGATACGAAAATATCATAGCGATCAATACGTGCCATCCATCACAAATGTGGAGTGCACCGTCGCCGACATTATTGTGTTTTTTTAAGCATTCAATTAGGCTTTTGTCGTTGTGCATGTTATTCACGCACTTATCTCAATTTCGATTTGGCATGCAAGTGATAATATTTTGCATTGTGTCCGCAAAATTCCATCATTCAAGCAATCAAAAACATGTGCTGCTTAGCTTGTTAGTTTACAAGTCACCACACACTCTGTCTCTGTCTCTTTCTCTCTCTCTTCTTATTTGTCAATTCTCTCATTTTGGTGGTGTGAACAAACTATGAATTGCCCTTTGATTAAAATTTATGCGTTTCGTTTACTCTTAGAATGATTTGTTGATATGTATTTATCGGTAGTTATATTGCGTCTCTTAAATGATTTTATTCATTGAGGAGTCCCTCTGCCTCTGCCTGTTCATGGTTACGAGCAATCGCCATTATTTAAATTTAATAAGTGGATCTTAAGATATGTGCGTTTTTCGTTTCAACTAAATCGTTTCCACTCATTATGCATAGCAAAATTGAGCAATAGAAGGAATCTACGTAGCCCAGAATTGTTCTGAAGCAATGGGAATGGCAGCAACAACACATTCAAAAGCTATCGTACGTAAATAAAATACCACGATTATCAAATCCACGATCTTTGCTCTGCATTGCCATCAACTCAATCATTATTATTCGCTATTTTTTGCCCCGTGAAAAGTATTATTATTAACAAATTACATTCTTGGAATAAAAAACAAAGTGCATCGAAATTATGAGAAGCGAATCAAACACCATGGCGTAAGACAGCGTAACGGGCAAGTTTTTATTGCTGAATAAAAGAAGGCATTCGAAATAGATCAACAGCGGCACGACAGCAGACATGGCAGTTGATTTTAATGAAATGTTCAGAACAATAATAATATGAAACTCACTTGATCTTTTGCCAATTGAAACCACGTTTTGATAATAAGCGCTAATCTTGTGTCATGGTATAATTTGGTTGTTTTCACCGTGATGAAAATATCGTTGAGATTGGTGGTGGCTGGTTTTGGTGTGGCTGTAACACTAAATTCATGGATGTGTCGCTGTTTTGAGAGGTAATCGGTGACAATGTCTTTCGATTGTTCATTTGCTTTGGCCACAGTTGACGGATTTGAAAGCATATCAACCACATTGCTGGCTGTATTTGTTTTGGGTCCATCATTGATCGTATTACTTGGCATCCTCGATGGCTCCGTCAGAGGTAAATGATAAGACTGTTAATGAAAAAAGGCAAGTTGAGTATTTATTTATTGACAGCTTCAAAAAAAAAAAAAAAAAAAACGCCGACGCATCTTATACATACCTCTAAATCCTTTAAACCGTGCACATTTTGATACAAGACCGAAGACATAAATGCAATTATCATTATCAATGCCATCATTTGTAAAAGTCGTTTTATTCGCCGTATAATTGTAAATACACCGACAGCACTAGCTCTAATCACATCCTTGTGTAAGCACTTCATGTGATCCACAAACAACACAAAACAACTTAATTGCTAACCAATGAACCATGATTGTATTCGCACATTCCGTAAGTTTTTCACTTATGGCCCGATTTTACACCAGCAATTCTCCAAAAAATTTCGACAAACGCACCTACTTACTAACAACTTTTCCAAAGTATTTCCTGTGGAACCAATTTTTTTTTTTTTTGCTCTCTTCTATTAAAAAAAATCATTCACTTGCTTCCAACCGATTTACTTTTGATAAAATCCATCAAAACAAATGCTCAAAAATGTCTTAAACTAAAATCGATTCGTAAATTCGATCAAAGTCTCGAATCTCGTCAAAGAATCGGCAAAATTTATTCAACGTCAGTAGAACACAATGGAGAGAAACGTGCTTGCGGTGTGGCAGCAAACGAAAGACTAAACTCATATCGACCAAATCAATCCAACCAACTGTTTACCAAAAGTGATTTGAACCAATGTTTGTCATTAAACAGCGCCGAGTATTAAACATTGCTTCTCGATTTTCTTTCGTTTAGTTGTCTTGCTTACTTCTCCTGACTCTTATTCTCTCTCTCTCTCTCTCTCTCTCTCTCTCTCTCTCTCTCTCTCTCTCTCTCTGTTCGTAACTCAATTTATCGAATTCCGTTTCGTTCGTTCATTCGCTCTCTTTTCACATTGTTATTGTAAACACGCTCCTCAATGCATGGCAATGTGCTGGGCGATCGTGTTCTGAATGGTAGTTTGGTGCGCTCGTGCTCTTTCGTTGATATTCGCGAAAGCAATGTGCGGGCGCGCTGCTGCTTAAGAGCTACAATTTCGCTGCCGAAGGGGATCGCGTTGCGTTTGAAAAATATTAAGGAATCATTGAGAGGGAAAAGAATCAAATGTACTTGCGCGTGAGCAATCGAGCCGTTAAGTGGCGAGAGCAAAAGAGAAAGGTATTGCGATCACGCAATGGACAGTTGACATGGACAGGAATAGTTTCTGTCCGAAAGGTAGCAACTGCATATACAATAAATATTGCTCAACGAGATCGTCGAATGTCTATTAATAAGAGCAAAAAGGAACAAGCACAGCAAAGAAAATGAAGACAAGAACAAGCGATTACTAAGCCCCAAATAGCAATTGCAATACACGCAAACCAAGGAAGACAGAGAGAATATTAAAAGAACAAGAGCTCGAAACAAAATGTAAATAATAATAATTTGATAGTTGTTTTGCGGCGATTGGATTTTGTATGCACACCGCTCTTTTTTTGTTCTCTTCCGAATGCACTCTCTACACCGAATGCACAGTGCACACACTTAGTCATACACTCACTCGATCGCTCACTCAGTCTTTCTGCTCTGCTTTGCGCACTGTTCTGCGCGCTGACTATATGAAACGGCTTTTATTATCGTAATCCGTTCCATATTTATATTTCGAATCTTTCTTTGTCCCCAGCAATTCACTGCCTGTGGGCGACGAATACGATGAATACGAGACGCGGTTTCATATTCCAAACAATAGGATGAAATTGTATGGAATAAATACAACAAAAACGCGAGAGTGAACAAAACGAACGAAGAAGAGGAGGAACACAAAAACTATGGAAAATAACAACCGCAAGGAATATTATTTTGTTTCGCCTCGCCGATGATTTTATTTTCTTTTGCGCGCGCACACTTCTTCAGCTTTCGCCGTTGTGTGGCTGTGTGCTCGCGGGCGCGCGCTCATTGCTCTCTTTTTGCTCCGCAATTGTTTGCTGATTCAAATGCCCATTTTACTTGAACATTGCTTTTTGTCTCATTCTGTGGTCTGCTCTGCTGCTGAATGTGGCCGGATTGTGTGTGTGTGTATATGTTTGTTGTTACCTCGGCGTAGGCACATTTTATAATGTGCACTTATTCCTCCATCCACACGACCAACTATCATTAATAATAGCAACGAAAGCGTGGTGAATTTGAGCTAGAGCCGTGCCAAAGAAATGGCCAATCATAAAAACATGCCTTTTGCACCATACATTGCCGAGTGCAATTGATTGCGAATGTGCGCACGTTCACTCTATTTCTCTTTTTTTTTCTCTCACTTGCTTGCCCAAAGTGATCCAGCGTTCTGGAACTACAAGAGTTTGCGATTTACATCTCTTGCGCCAAACAATTGTTAATAACAATTCATTTACGACGTTGAAACTATAATAGACAGAACTACAAATACACACACGTTCGCTTGCCGCCACACTAGAAATGGACTCTAGCTACAGCCGAGAAACAGCACCGATAACAACTAAACAGGGATTAATGTAATATCATATTATTAATCGTATTGTTGAGAAGTCATAGATTTTTCAGAAATGTGCGCTTTGGCTTTTCGGCCTAGGCGAGATGAACGAGCACAGGAGCTGCAGCCTTAGTAATATTCCAATTATTTCGTTTCGCCAGAGCATGCAAGTCGTTGCGCTATCCATCGTTCTTTTTATGTTGTATTTGCAATAGAAGCGCACATGGCAAAAAGTGTGCTACACGATTACGAGACACTTGAAGCGTGTTCCGTCTTGTACATTGTAACTGTTTCGAGGGCGATCGAATTTTCATTCTTTGTTACTCATTTTTTTCATTTTTCGTTTCATGTAATTTTATTGTGTGTTTCTTGTTCTGTATTGTGTACTCATAGTGATATTACACGACTTTCTACCAGATTCACCGCGACTATTCTTACCTTACCTCAAATCGAAATTATCCAATAATTCCGATCGATTCACTTGAATCGGTTTGCAGTCTCATTAAAATTATGACAAGCCTTACCACATTCTGCATTGTTTTCACCCCATCACAATATTGATGTCATGCGTTATGAGAAATGCAATCAACTGTGACTTCCAATTTCATATGCGATTACGTTATGAATTTTGACACATCTCACATGCTCGATGATAAAGAGCCAGAACGAGATCTTCACACTTGAACTGGTAATTGCATTGGATGTTGATAGGCTGAAATTAAATTTCAACACATCGATTCCGGTCGGCGACATGCCAGAGAAAGTGAACGCTTTAATTTCGATTGATGGTAACATAAAATTCGGAGCTCTTTCGGTGAACGAAATTCGAAGTGATTGACGAAACAAGGTGAAAACTGGCGAATATGTCCAAAATTATGGTCGTTCAATTGAATATTATTGACAATCTCTAAAAAATAAAAAAAAATAAAAAAAAAAAAAAAAAAAAAAAAAATTGCTGAATTCTGCTTTTCATTTTTTATAATATTATAATGACTGAAAAAGAAAACAATTGAATTTCCTCATGTTTTTTCCTTCATCTTTGGCAAAAGTAAGTCTAGCTCATATTTTTTCATCTTTATTGAGTAAATTGTTAAATTGTAAGATAGACAGAATAGAACCGAAAGCTAACAAAACACAAGCCATTTGAATATAAAGTCTTTACACTCAAAATGAAAAAAAACTATTTGTACATATGATGAAAATTAAATGCGAATGCGAATGACTGTGAGTACACAGTACATCTACAATACAAATCTAGAATTAAACGCAGAGAACAACGTCGCGCGTATTTTTAATAAATAATTTCCTCTCTCTCTCTCTCTCTCTCGCATCACAACTAAATCTTATCTTGGTAATTCATCAATGACTTGGCATTCGATTTGTAAGTGAAATGCAGCGACGTGTGCGCCAATTTGTGTGTGTGTTTGTGTCAATCAATACCCAATGTGTTATTTGCAAATATTATTCTGGCTGGTTAAATCGTGCAGGACATGTCCATTGTTTTCAAAGGAAGCTAAATTTTCATGATAATTGCATCCGAAAAGAGATCGTAACCTATGCACGAGAAAAAAGAGAGAAAAAAGGAGAAAAAAATCTGATGAAAAACTTTGCAAACAAATCTTTCAAATCTTCCGCTAAATGCAAATGCCGGCAATTATCAAAATGTATGAGATGCAAAAAGCCAAAACAGCAATGTTTCTATTTTGCTTAGTTTCGGATGATAACCGTAATGATATTTTGCTCAATAGACTTTATTTCCTTGTAACAGTTCACAATTTTCAACTTCAACTCATTAACTTAATTCCTAATCTTATTGTCATACTTCATCTAAAGTGTGTTCCAACATTCTACGCATTTTTCCTAGGATAGCTCTCGTGTGATATTTGATGATTGCGATATGTGAGTGAGTGCGAATAATGTTTTATGCCAAACCATGGGCGTTACATTTGATTATAAAACATAAAAAATGTGCTACTTTGATGTCAGAGGGGGTGGTGGCATGATAAACGTAAATCAAAAATTTCACCTCAATTTTAATGGGTTAAATACAACGAAATATTTGATTTTGAATTGATCTATAAATTTAGCTTTAAATACTGAAATGTTTAGCGTTTTTTGTTGTTTCAAAATAAATAAATAAAAATGACACTAAATTTATTGATTTACACACATGTATAATAAATTTCTATTCTTATTTTATATGTCCATGTTTTGTTGGATATTATTTTTTTCTACTACCCTGTGGCCAAGCGGACCGTGCTTGTATGGGATTGGAGAGCTATTCGAGAGTATGCCAATTGACCGCGTCATCTTATTTTACATAGGTGAACTCAATTTAGATCCATTGTAATACGAACAAAATTTTTATTGAAACAAATAATAAAAACAAATGAGTCATTGAAACAATTGAAATATCACATGAATACTACTGCCCAATAGATGGCGCTGGAGAATAGATATGATTCAAATGTCTCAAATAGCACGGTCCCCTTGCCTGTGGCACACGAAATCTACGTGCACGAATTCGAAACTCTTTTTCTTTATTGGCCAGATGCTAGTTAGAAACGGTGCACATACACACATATACTCTCACACATAAAAAAAAAACAAAAATGTGTCAATCAAAATCAAAAACACAATTGGCAATAAATAAAATGTTAACAAGTGATGAGGTGTGAGAGTGCATGAAATCATCAATTGATAAATGACACATAATTCGTGAATATTATGTAATTTTCAACTAACCGATTACACAGTTCTTGTCGAACGGTCGCCGTGAATTTGTTTACTAAACATAATGTGGTTGTGCCAACAAAGATAATATTATACAATAGAACGATTTGGAAATTGCCCAACCATTCGATTTCACCGAAATCACCCAGCAAATCGAAGTTCGTGATTCCTATATGAAAGATAAATCGAGAGAAAAGACAGACGCATTAGTTAATCACATGACATCAATAATTGGAATCAATTGAAGAAAATGTCAATACCCAAAATTCGTGATAGAAGCGGCAGTGCCGAACTTAGTATCAGGACGAGTGCACCATTCACGATGAGCTGGGACAGTGATGTTTTGTGCCGTTGCGGTCGAATGCTTTGCATAAATGGCATTGTGTATAGGCCAACGGTTGATGTGGCACACAAATAAAATATAATTAACACTTCAGTCGCCGCTCCAATCGGGCCAACTTTCGATAAAGACGTTATGCCCAATGTGAATTGCTGCAATATACAACAAGACAATATCGTTAGTAAATTGCCTTTTTGAAATTTTATGATTATAACAAATTCACCCTTGTGCTGAGCGGTAATGCCTTGATGCCAATTAAAAGCTCCAAAGTATTCTGGACCACAATCAGAACTGTGATGCCCGTTAAAAGTAGCAGCATTAGCATGGCCAACGGATAAATTAGATTGCGTTGAATGGCGGTTGAACTGCGTAGTTTGTCCAATTCTGTGCGCTCAGATTTCAGTTCACGCAGTCTTTCGTACAGCTCATTAGATTCAGAATTCGGGTGAAATTCGGTCGTATCCGGTGCGAGGGCATTATTGGCAATTCCACGATGATTCGTATGACTTAAAAATATGTTGTTTGTCACATTCTTGCGATTTCGATGCCGCAGCAATGTGGCTGTTAATGAACTGAATGCTTTTGGAATGGAATTTATATCACAATATTTGGATGGTTGAAATGTTGAGGTGATGTCATTGGTCGATAGCTTATGGCATGAAGATATTTTCTGATGATATTGTTGATGTTCTATTTTGCGTAAAATACTGGCCTCCTCCAGAAATGACGCATGAAACTCTTCGTCCACGTCTCGCATTAAATGTGGCTTCACCAATACTTGGCCAACGACACCGAACAGCCGAATGAAGCCCAATGGTGTGCACACTGTAAAATTAAATGTTGCGATCAAATATGATTATATTTAAATGTGTGTTATATTTAAATACAAACCTAGCAATAAAAGTACTCCAAGAAATGAGACACAGGAATACATAAATGGTAGATGATACGATCCCAAATCTGGAATATGAAATATATTTAAGCATGTATGGATAAATTGAATTACTTCTTGGCCGGAAAAGGGCTATATTATTCCATCTCTTACTGAGTAGCGTTTGTAATCCTCTTTTCTCTGGATAAATAACAGCTGATACAACATAAGTGATGCCTAAAACTACAACAGCTAACAGGGAAAACACGGTAAATGTTTCGTACGCCCGCGAAATGATCCCTTTCTTATGACCGAAAAATCCAGACGATTCGGCAAATAAATAGGCAAATGGTAGTAGCACAAATAGCGATAGATTTGAAAATAGAAACACATGATTCCATAGTCCTACATATGGAAATGAAATGGCATCTTGGTTAGACAGTCATAGAATGTGTTATATATTGCATGAAATTTGGAACAAATTATCTATTCATTCAACTAAAAGGTGTGTGTATTTATAAATTACCGTGGACCAGCGAGCTATTCAACCATTTTACATAGTAACTGAGCGGGTATAGAAGCAACACTTCATTGCTAGCAATTGATATGGGCAAAAGCAGTGCTGCGCATATGGCAACTGCTAGCGAGAATGTACATAGCCACAAGCTGAAAATGGAAAGAGTCAGTCGAGATCAAAATGAGAAAATGTGAGGTTTTGTGAGAGAATATATGTGGAAATGTGCACCAATTTGGGAGGTGTTAGGGAAATCAAGCATCTAATAAAGTTGATAAGCGATGATTTTGAATGCGACTTACCTTATTTTGTAAACTAGCACTTCATCGTCGTCGGTCGAGCACAGGTCTTCCTTATCACGGCGCCGGAATCGACCAATTAATGCGAACGATCCAACGTACAGCAATATGAATAGCAATAGAAAAATCTGTACAAAATATTTATATTAATAAATTATTCAAAATATCATGAAGTCGAACATCGAATTTGTTGACGTCGAGTCAACGCTATTTTTGGAGGTTCAAAAAAAAAGCATACAAAAACCAACTGCTGTCCACACATTTTGCGTCAATTCAAACGGATTGGAAATGTGATTTAATCGAGTTCGATCGTTGGACCAATATATTGCGCAGCGAGAATATTTCGATCGAGTCAAACGAAGCGGTATTGATGATTTTTTAGGTCAAGTCCACCGTATTTATCATTAGATTTCACTCGGTCACGCGTGCGTATGCCGTGTACTTTCCTTACACACATCGCGTATCTCTTTCTCGCTGCGCTTTACTTCAATTTTTCTCTTCACGTTCATTTTCAAATATTCTTTCTTTTCAAATTCAAAAAAGAAAATTAAATCGAAGAAGAGATTGTGTTCGTTCAATGGCCAGATATCTGAGTTTACTTTCATTTTAATGCGTCAGCATCATCCAACACAATCCATTAAAAATTTCTTTTCTCTTCAAATCGCGCATACGAGTAAAAAGGAAAGAAAGAAAGAAAGATGCAACATTGATGAACCATTTCTATTTTCGATACACACAGCGTGTTTCGTTCAACAATTGAATTCATTTATGCCACGAATTAAAAATATCTATCAACAAATTATGAAGTGGAACTGGACAACTTACAATCTGTTCGCGCACAGTATTATGAAAGATTTGCTCTCGAATATCGGTAACTTCATCATCCTCATCTAATGCGATCTCCATGTCCTTGTCAATGATATTTTCCGTTGCGAACGTGCCGCGCCTCCTTCGAGGTAACAGCAATTGAACCAAATAGAAATTCACCGCTCAAACTTTATATTTTCGTTTCGATTATTATTTTTCACAATAGTTTTTATCAGCTTCACGCTTCAATTTTCCTGCTGTGCCTTAACTTTACGCACAACATCACATTGAATCAATGATGTACCCAGTAATGCAAACGTACTGATTGGAAAACCGATTTTGTAATAAATATTTTGAATAATGTGCCTTTATTGATTTTGGGCAGTCTACTCCTTTGTTGCAAAGCCTATTATATTGTTATTATAGTCGTTCGTGTTGCATTCTGATTCTGTTTATTTCACAATAGCGGAACAATGTCGATGGAAACAATGCGACAACAGAACGGGCAACAGCCACAACAGCCACATCAACAACGATAATCAACTCACAAAGAGATCGCATTTTATTTTGCGCCAAATTATTTATTGCAACTGATTCATGCATTGCATTTCGTTTGTTTTTCGTTCATTTTTGAGTGTGATCAAAAGTTGTGTTCGCATACGTTGTTGTTAGCTCAATCGTTCGAAATATTTAATAAATAAACTCAATAGATGTAAACAGCACACAGAACAAAACACAAAATAAGACGGCTACAAAAACGATAGTGTCGAGTAATTAATGCAAACGGTTGCATAGTGCCGTGATTTTGAAAAAAAAAAAAAAAAAAAAATAAACACACGTCAACAAAATATGCTATTTTAATTAGAAAATCGAGCAGAAAAAACCGACGCAACACACATCACAAATTTCTTGCCACGCATGAATTCTCAAAATGGATATTGACAAAAGTATAATCACAGTTTTTATACACTTTTTTCCTCTTCTCTCGTCTTTTATTGTAATTTTACATCCAAACCGACGCTCCTTCTTCCACGCAATTGTAAATCTGATTCAATTTCAAAACGTCTGTATTTATTTTGTGCCGTATATTCTGAGGTGGTTGCTGGCTCTACTTCGATCTGACGTTTATTATTGATCGCGGTGGGTATTCGATTGCAATTTTCTACACAACAAATTTTATAAAAAGAATCAAATTCTGATCTTCAGCCTTCCATTCCACTCAATCTTTTTCGGCTTTTATTAATATAGATTTGGCTTTCGATCACAAGTTTTTAAAAATTTAATTTTCATTGAATCTTTGAGTCACATAATCGCCAACGATTCAATTTAGCGACACCACTTTGGACACCTTCGTTTCGATGCCAGCGATGGATCCAATCGTAGTAAATTGCATTTGAATGATTTATTATTTACATCGCATGTAATGCACGAATCAGGTTCTTGACTCTTGTATCACTTGCTGCTGCACACACAGGCACCCCCGATATTGATGTCCAACATTTGGAAATATGGATATTTTCACCGTTCGCGTACAAGCAACATTACTTCTTTCTCTCTCTCTCTCTCTCTCTCTCTCTTCATTTGTTCTTTCAAACAAAAATCAAAATACTGTGTATATGTGAAGATGATGTGTATCTCTTCTAGTGGGTACATACAATGAGGATGATTCGTTCTATGATTGGCGTGGTTACTTGATTTGTTGTCGTCGTTGTTGAAGAATTCGTTAGTGTATGCGTCCGTCACTTGAACAGCTGCCTTCAGGCGAATTCACATGCCGTTTAAAATGTCGTATCAATTAAGAGACATGCGCAATTCGCCGCAATTAGCTGCAATTGACAGCGGCGAATTCAACGATAGTTTATCTGCAACTGCGCTTTTTTTATTTTATTAGCAATTGAAAGTGATTCACAGATATTGCATTTATTTGGACATGAGATAAAAATATCTGGCAATAAATTGATCAACAATTTGAAGTTGGCTGACTCTATATTGCAGATTGATGGTTTCCAGGCGAGTTGATGGAACTTTCAAGGGAAACCATGCCAACAAAAATAGGCTCTTATGATTGCAATACGCAAAGTTCATTTAATCGATACTTGTTAAACAAACAGCTTTTTTTTTATTTGCTTGGCCAAATTATAAAAATAGTTAAAAAAACTGTAAATCAAAATGCAGCGCCAACAAACAAGTGTGAATTTGGGTAAAGACGAAGATGATTTTCACAAATTTGAATCGAAAATCGATGAAGTTCTTCATCTTCTGAAAGGAATGAACAGTTGCGATAAGAAATTCCCAAATCCCGTCCAAGAGATAGCCAAAGAGTAAACGCATTAAGTACATTGAGATGAACCATTTGAAACAAATCTGACAGATACATTTTTTTTCCATTTGAATCTAGTGCATTGTCTGCAGATGATTTCGTTGTAAAGATAACTGAAAATCGAACAGTTATTAATGCAACGGAAAGCAAATTGGTAATGCAAAATCCCAACAAGTTTTTCTATAACAAAAGAAAAGACACCTTTTATTTCTGTCAATCGTGAATTATCCTAATTATTTTTTACAGGAAAACCAAAATGAAATGGATAAACTGGATTTTATGCAGGTAATAGAAAGTGATGCAGCACGTCGAGCTGAAGAACGTAAGCAACGGCAATCTGTAGCTCAAAATTTGCGAAAGTAATGTACACCCTGATCTGTTCAGAGCAGGCAATTTCCAAATCTTATTGAAATGATTTATTTTTTCCTGTTCAATTCAAATTGTAGAATGGGCAATGAAGCCTTCCGGAATGGTGAATATGAAAGAGCCCTTAGCATGTATTCAAAGGCCATTGATCACGTCAAAGATAGTCCGGTCCTTTACAACAATCGTGCTTTGACTTACATTCGGTTTGCTATTATAAATCACATATATTTTTATCCTTTTTATGAACATCTAATCAAATGAGACTTTCTTTTCGTTTAATTGAAAGATTGGGTCTATGCAAAAAAGCAATCATCGATGCGGATTTTGTGCTGCAGAAACTGGACGAAAAGAATGTTCGTTCGTGGCTGTATCGTGCGAAAAGCTACTATTTGCTGGGCGAAAGTAGAGACTTTGAAAAAAGTGTGAACGAAGCAAAAAAGAATAATCCCAAAAACTTGGAGTTTATTGAAAAGACTGTTGCAAATATTCTAGAAAATAAAATAATCTAAGCAGTTTCATTTTGAAACTTTGAATAACAAATATTGAATCAGCGCACACTTTTTCAAATGCGTTAAGATTCGTTCACATTGATGTGCTGTTGACAGAATATTGACACTTTGCATTGTAAACCAGAGCAAATGGCAATATCAAATGAAACTTGACATGAAACTTCTATATGATTGAAAGTTGACATTCAAACAAAAATAAAGTGAACTTCTCAAAGCAGAATTGAATATGAGAGAGTTTTCGATTGTTATTGCAATGATTATTTGTTAGATTTAGAAGACGAGCCAAATTGGAGTGATTAGAGTATTTGTACGGCATTCGATTGGAATGTGAAAATTCGAGCGATGGATTTGTTAACGCCAAAGCTCGAAATATTTACCGAATTCGATGCAGTGATTGAGGATAGAAATGTGAATTTAAGACCACGATCACGAACTACTATCGAAACCAAACACACAACCAGTAATGCTGAAGTTCGTAAGAAGGAGAACAAGGCTCCAACAAAAAAATACAAAAAGAAGCGACAACAATGTTCATTGTGTCCATCGAACTATTCGAAGCGAGAGTATTTATCGAAACACATGAGCAGCGAACATAATGTGACTCTGGAGAAGAAAAGGCCAGGTCGTGTGTCTCAATTTATCTATCACGAAAACGATCCGCGTCCGTACAAATGCGATTTGTGCGTTAAGGAATACATTAAATCAAAACATTTGGCAAGACACAGACGCACACACATGGAGACGAAACGCTGCAACGAATGCAATGAAATATGTGGCAACTATGCAGATCATATGCTGAAGAGGCACGGCATCGATTTGCCACGACCATTTGAATGTGATATTTGTAAAAAGACCTATCGAACCAAGTCGAATATTCAATCGCATATGCGCGTTCATCGAGCAGCAAGTCGCATTTTCAATTGTACCGTATGCCCAAAATCCTTTTGTTTCGGCACTGACTTGCGAAAACATTTGAAAATACACTCACAAAATCGATCGCAAATATGCGATATATGTGGTGGTATGCGTCTGTTAGAATTGATATTAGAATTGTTCGTTTGACGATAATTTTCACTTTTAGATGCATTCAAATCGGCTGATACATTGAAATGTCATATGAGACGACATACCGGCGAAAAACCGTACAAGTGGTAATTTAAATACTAGAAAGTGTTGAAAATACCTACATTTCCCTGCAAATTTCGATTTTAGTTCGCAGTGCCCGCGAGCCTTCAGCACGAGCAACAGTTTGGACATCCACTACAGAACGCATACGGGAGAGAAGCCTTTTTCGGTGTGTATTTATATTTTATATAATAATAATTTTCTATATGGACAAATATTTTTCAGTGTGAATATTGTGGCAAACGCTTCAGCGATTCATCAACTTTGCTCGTCCACAAGCGCTTACACACAAATGACTCGCCATACATGTGCCATCTATGCGGTCGACGAACGAAACAGGCGAGCAATTTGCGATCTCATTACAAGCATTTCCACAAGAATAATGATATCTCTGGACGACAAATACGGCTGAATTCACGCATTTTTAGTCGTTTCACACAAAGTGAAATTGATTATCAATTGCAACAAGCGGGTGATTTGATGGCATTACTGGAAAGGGGCTTGCAAGATTTCCATCGCGAACAAACCGAGAAAAATAGTCAAATCGAGAAAGCACTGCAAGTCATAAATGCTCCAAAAGAAGCGCAACCACAGTCGTCAATAAAACGATGTATATCGGATGACAAATCTTCAAAGCCAGAACATATTGAAATTAAAGTTGAACAAGAAAGCATTGAATACAAACGACAAGTTGTAAAACAAATGGGAAACACGTCAAATTCATTGGGTTCTCCGTCGATACTATGGAGCAAAATAGAGAGAACAGAAAACGATTATGAGACGGATACAAAAGGCTTCCAATCCAATAGCTTTAGTGAAACATCGATTTTCTCGTTACCCCCACACAAAAGTCCATTGAAAATCGAAAGTGTGTTTATCGAAGACACTGAGTGTCAGCAGCCAGCAGATGTGGAAAGTTACTTAATTGACGATATCAAGAAGGAAGCAAATTGGGACGACGATAATTGGCCGATTGCACATTTCAATGAAGACGCATTGGATGAACCATTTGATACAATTAAATGTGAATCAAGCATTTCGGATGCTGCGAAAAGACAAACGAAATCGCCTTCTAAGCCATCGAAATCTACTTCTAAATCTGCTAAATTTGCGGCTAAGCCTCCCAAATCTTCTAAGAATTCCAAACCGTCCAAACTCCTTAAAATTCCTCAACCTTTGGAGCCTTGTATTCAACCGCCTTTGGCGCCGCCAATGTGTGACGATAGTGATATCATCACAAAAATGGAGGCAGATCATGACGTACAAAGTACGAGCGACAAGAAAGAAGACACTCTTATGTTCGATCAAGAGCAGATGGTACGATCAAAAGTACTTGTTTTCAAGACTGAAATGGAAAAATGCAGGCCATGCAATCGCAAATTTCATGACATGGCCAAACATTGGGTGGAATTTCATTCGGGCATTGAGCGTCCATACGAATGCTTCATCTGCCGTAAGAATTACAAGCGATTCGAGCATCTCAAATACCATTTGAAGACGCACGGCGATGAACGCAATTATATTTGCCATGTTTGTGGCGACGCCTTTTTCCTGAGCAACGAGCTGAGGAAGCACATAATGAACCGGCATCAGGTGGAACGACCTTTCAAATGCAATTTTGAACAGTGCAAAAAATGCTTTAAAAATCAACATGCGCTTAATGTTCATATGGTAAATAGAGATCGAAATAGACAAAGAATTGCGTGACAATGTCATTGATTTAAGCGTCTAATTTTGATTCTAGCGCACTCATTCTGGAATCAAACCGTTCATTTGTATGGTGTGCTCCGAAGCGTTTTCAGCACTGAGCTCACTGAAAATCCACGAAAGAAAGCACACAGGCGACAAGCCATATATTTGCAAATTTTGCAAGAAGGCATTCGCTGATTGCTCAACACACAAACAACGTAAATATTACATTTGTTCATACATTTTTTCAAACAATTTTCTTATTTTTCAACAACATTTATTTATGCACATTTTTTTTTTCTTTTGAATGATTTCTATTTTAATTTTGAATATGGAATTTAAGACGTTCGTATTCATACAGGCGAAAAACCGTAAGTAAAATCGTAGAAGATTTCATATTGATATTTTATTTATTAAACTTAAATAATAATACTCTTATTATAATTCAATGTTTCGCACATGTAGGTATCGGTGCCACCTCTGCGACCGACGCACAGCTCAAGCAGGAAACTTAAAATCGCATTATCGGCATTACCACAAGATCATTGTGAAAAGTGTCAGCATGTTTGTAGAATTCCCAAGCTCCGTACACTGAAGAAATCCATCAGAATTTTTACGATCGGGGCCATGGAATTGCCTCTTATCCGGTGATGGATTCAACGCGGCGAATCGAAGAGCAACTCAATTCGTTTTAACAACGAAATGAATCTTTCATATTTTGTGGTGTTTTATTGACAATTTTTGTAAAAATGTAAATATTATCCGATGAACAAATTCGAATTACTCAATAAATCTGAACGAGAAATATGGAGAATTATCTGGTTCGGTTTCGAATTCGCCGTAAGTGTGATGTATTATCCTCTGATAGAGACATTCATACTAACATAAGAATGCGTATGATGACGGACATACACATGCACACAGTATTAAAAAACACAGCAGTTTGACATTTGCGGCTTTGACAGAATTCGAATTATGAAAACAGCAAATGAAATTGCAGCTCACAAAAAAACTGAAAAAAATTTATTGGTTCGCATTAAATTAGAATTCAATTTTGCCATGTCAAAATATCGTAAAGAGGTGGGTTTTTCGAATGATGGGCTCATCGACTCATTAAAAGTGCCAAATAAAATAAAATATGTTGCCTTCAGGTTTTAGCTATATTCAAACAATTGCATTCAACACGAAAACGGCTATTCCATGGCGATGAACCGAATTTGGCAAAAGCACGAGCAAAAATAAATGAAGAATTCAAGAATCATAAATCGATTGAAGCAACGGAAATACCGGAATTATTGGATGTTGCAAAGCAAGTAGAACATTTCTATCGAACAAATGTCGTTCAAGCGATTCAAGTGGATCAAAACAGACACAGTAAGCTGCTGAATCAAAATCCTAAGATGAATTCAAATGATTATTGTGTGCGTATGTTTTTCTTTCCGTAGGACTCGTCATCCGAAAGGAGACGGAGAAATTAGACAACAAAGAATTCGATGAGAATGCAAAATTGCCAAAGCGACGGAGCTCAAAGCAATGCTGCAAAACACCCGAATCAAATTGAGCCCCAGTGCAGCGCTCATTGAATTTTATCTGACGAGATACAGATATTTTGTGGTAGTTAAAGCGGCATTGCTATGTTTATTTATTGATCCTTCGGAGAAACGTGTTTGTTAAAAACACAGAATTTGTATTTGTTGAATTGGTTTGAATAGAGAGAAAAACATTAAAATAGACTGAAATAAAGTCGTTTACATAATTTAATTATTTCAAAACAATTAGAATTCGTATTTTTTTTCGATTGCATCAATTGCAAAAGTATTTACAGCAACAACATGAATTAAATATCTTTGTTTCTGTACTCAATTCACGTGTATTGAACAAGTGTGACCTAAGTTGTGCTACAACCTTCTTTGGTTTCAAATAATATTTAGCTTGAAAAAATGAGGGCAATTCTCCAAACATTCACTTGGCCTCTTGAAATTATACAAAACAATGAGTGAACGTGCAAACTATTCACCATCGTCAATTCAACAATAATTCTTTTATGACATAAAATTTATGTGAAGCAGCAGCAGCAGCCGCATAAATGCGATTGTAAACAAAAAAAATCGAAGGGCGCGCAGTTCAACTGACAACTGATTGAAGTACAACATATGTTTGTTTGTATCCCCTGTACGAAATGTGCGCATGTGAACAACAACAATATCATTGTATAACGACAAATCTCAACAACATACAGTCATCGTCGTGCAGTTGGAGAGAGCTCATATTGATTTTTCCGTTGTTGTTGAATTTTGCGATGGAATAGAAACATCAGCTCAAATCTTCGAACAACAAAATACGGAAATTTGAGATAAAATTGTGTTTACTGCATTTTTTCGTGCTCGAAAATAAAGTCGGACGCTTCTAAAGGTTGATAATATAAATAACGGTGAGTGAAAGAAGGAAGTGTTTCCGTTCGCTTTGGACGCTGGTGAAAAAGCAGTTTTTGTCTCGTGCATTGAGAATTGTATGAGTGAAAAAATACGTTTAATTTCATATTTTGTTGCAATCTTTTGAAATTGTCTCATGATTTGTGTTGAGCAATCTTACAAACATTGTGAGACGTAAAGTGTCTTCGGCCAAAGAGAAATGCAAATACTGTCTAACGATTTTATTATTATACGCGACCGTCCATGTTGATTGCCCTTTGTTTTATGTTTTGCCGTTTTCTTTGCCATCTAGCCGATGACTCATTGCACTTCGAATGGCAAACCATTCTGATATTTTCATATTTCCGTGTTACAGTAGCAAACGAGTAATCTGTGTATTGTGTCCAAACTAAACGCATGATGGCATTGGACTTTGCAGCAACATACAAAGTATTAGTTTTAGGCGATTCAAATGTGGGAAAAACATGTATTGTACACCGATACTGTGACGAAAGATACTATGATACGTACATATCAACCATCGGTGAGTCAAAATTGCCTATAAACCGATATTTGCATGTGCAAAGGTTAACATGATTTTGATATTATTATTGACAAACAGGTATCGATTTCAAGCAGAAGCTCATCAATTTAGACGGAGTACCAATAAAACTACAAATTTGGTGAGTTCAAGAGTTAGAAGATGCGACATTTTGACATGTGGATTCACGAATGGTTTCCTATTTAAAAAAAAAAAAACAACAACAACAAACAGGGATACAGCTGGCCAAGAGCGTTTCCGGACATTGACAACCGCATATTATCGTGGTGCCATGGGTATTTTGCTTATGTATGATGTTACCAGCTTAGAATCCTACAATAACTTATCATACTGGCTTCGGAATATACAAGAGGTTTGTCACTGCAAATTAATTGCAGATTTCATGTAAAGTTTATGCGTTTATTGCTTTTTTGCGTAGAATGCCGCCCCGGACGTTGTTAAAGTATTGGCTGGAAATAAATGTGAAGCGTCAGCAACACAACGCGTCGTTGATAAAGACAGAGGCATGAAGGTATTGACAACTGACTTTTATATTTTTGGATTTATTTCAATAACATTGAAACATTGATTTGGACTCTTGGAGTTTCTTTATTGAAATGATAATTCTGATTCATTTTCATTTCTTAATTGACCTGAAAAATCGCACATTATTTTAAGCCCACTTTTAACAGAATCTTTCGCATTCTTTTGCATTCTGTCAAATTTCAGATTGCGGAGAATTTCGACATGCCATTTTTCGAAGTCTCTTGCAAGCAGAATATAAACATTGAAGAAGCATTTTTAACATTAGCCCGAAAAATTCGCGAACAACGAGAGCAAAAAGGGAATAGTTTTGAGGAAGATGATAAACCAAAGAGCAAACGATCTCCCGGTTCCAACGGGCTTGGCCCATTTACGTTAGGTTCAAATGGCGAGAATGGACGATGTTCATGTTGAACAACGCCACGCAGCCAACAAATATTTAAAAAAACTCACACAAAAAACAATCATCCTTATGCATGACCTAAACGTAATTTTGGCGAGAGTGAGAGAAAGAAAAGGAGAGATTCCAATATGTTCTGATTGGCTTTTCATACTTGGATTGAAGCTAGTGACATTACAAATTATTATAATTATTATTGAATATTTGATTGTAGACCGCCGATTTTATAAGACCAGTAGATTCTTTGAGTTTAAAAAGTAAAGCATAGCAAGAAAAGACAAATTAATTGTTGGATTTTGTTGGATTTGGTTTTATATTTGTTTGGATATAATGAAGGCGATTTCGAACGCTTCGAAACAATTTTCCAGCATCTGAACACCTTAAATTCCATGTTAAATCAAAACCAAGATCTACTTCTGTGATAGCGTAATTTTTTACTTATTCTCATATTTTTTTTCCTCAAATATAAAAAATCGCATGGAATGTGCTGCAACAGTATTGTAATCATTAGTCTATATTTTTTTTCGATTTCAATTCATTTACACATTTTATTATTTTTCTTTACTTAAAGCAATACTTGTTTGTGTTTGAAAAATTTGTGTTTTTCGTTTTGATCATTTTTTTACGCATGAAGAAATTTAAATTATATTAAACATTTTCAAATTTGAACAATTGTGAAAATAACAAAAATCTAATTCAGACACAAGGAGTTCGCGGCCATCAAGTGTTGCCGATGGCCCGAGAATATAAATGTCAATTGATTTTATAAATAGAACTATTTCGCATGACTGAGTGACTAAGCAAAATTTTGGAAGAGAATAAAGAAAAAACAACAAAAACGATTGAATCATGATATCTGACGATGTCTGATACAGCAAATAAAACGAGTTTAGCATTCAAAAGAGTTACCATTCAAATGAACATAAAGAAAAGGGATTAATTATATTGAGTTGCATAATATTGTAATGAGTAACGTAATTATTTGTATGAATAAAGGAATCTTGTGTTACGGAGAACATTTTTTTCAGAAATAAAATTATTCCAAACAAATAAACAAACGAGAACAAAAAAGAAAGAAAAATGTTCGCATTTTTTATTGTTACGTCTAAAATAATTTGAGAATTATGAATAAAAGGATTCTAATTCGACTTAACGTTTTAATTGTTTTTTTTTTTATTCGTGTGCACCAAGAACCATAGAATATCATGATCCGGATCTGCAAAAAATGATCGCATTCACTAGCTTCTAGCTAGAATCGAATGAAGAAAAACCATATTAGTAAATGGATCTAAGTGTTAATATACATGCTATGGCTAAGACTATCACGAGAAAGTTCACCAACTCAATTGAACACTCGTCGTAGTTGATTGAAAACACAAAATTGGAGGCAATAGCAAATTGCAAGAGAGCGAAACCGGCCCACGTTGATGCCAACATTAAAACTATTTACATACCTATTTTTATTATTTTGTTCGTTTAATTCACTGATATTGGCCCTAACTATTGCATTTTCTATGGTTCTACGAGTTTATATCATTTTTTCACTCTTTGATCGTTTCTTTTTCCGCAGAAATCATGTGAAGTCGAAAAGATTGCGAGATAAATGCTATCTGTAAATTAACTTATCAAATCTATCGTTGAAACGAAGTGACGAGTATGTCTTTGTCATTTCAAATGTACATGCTCGCCTCTCCATCTCACCGATTGAATTGGTGTGTTCATATGTTATTCGAATGACATTTCTCGGACATCTGGCATTCGGAATTATGTAGATCGTTGTTGTGAGCGTAGATTGTTTGGTTTCATTAGTCCAGGAGAAATTTCTGGCGGTAGCTCTCCACGGAACGGTCCAAACTGCGGTAAATGCAACAGTTGTTCGGTACTTGATATGCCGGATGTTATACCTGGACGATTTGGCGTTGGAAAATCAGGTTCGGAGTCTAAAAGTGATCGATCGATGACAGTCCGGCCATCGTATGTTACAACAGTTCCAGCTGGATATAATTTGGTCGTTTTCATTTTACTACGTTCAGGATTATCGGGTGGTAAGTAATAAGCGTGTTTTTCACCGGCCAACGCCATTTTATCATCGCCCTCTTCCATATCCATGTATTGCAAGTCACTCGACAAGCGTTTTGTGGGCGATTTCATGGTCGACACATTTGTGTCCAATGGCGATGGAATGAACATTGGCTCAAATGTTTTAATCAGCAACTCAGAGTTTTCACCGTCTGGATCCTCATTTGAATCGCCTTTATCACTTCGACGTTGCTGTTGCTCTGGATAATCATCGCCCTCAATCGATTCACGTGAGCTGGATTCATTTTCCCTGTCATCGTTGGTAATCTTTCGTCTCATAATTGGAGTGAATCCACTTTCCACCACCACCGTTTCTGGTTTAAAGCCAACATTTTGAGCCGGCAGTGAAAACTCTTTCTTACTTACGTTTATGGGTCCACTGAATTTTTTATTGGTAAAATAGGGAGGTGGCGAGCCTCCACGCATTGCCACAATATGCTTTTGCAACGACCACGGCTGATTTTGCACTGGAAATGGTGGTAATGTCTTCATATTTGTGATGTAATCTCTACGAATTGGAGGCATCGATATTTTTGTCACCTTCGGACGTTCGTGCACGAATTTGCGCATTGGTGATTGGAAGTTTTTAAAGCGATTGCTCTCATGGTTTGGCAAATAAAATGGAATCGAATGGTTTCTTTCTCGTAATGGAATTCGAGTTTCGTAACGGAATGGTATTTCCGGCAAACTTTTTCGCGGTGGAGTCAAAAACATGGGTAACGGCTCGATCGGTTCACCTTGATGATAACTGACAGGCGGCGGTACTCTTTGTGGTACCCCTTGCAAAACTCCCTGCGGTACACCTTGCGGGACTCCATCATTGTTTGCGGTCTTATTAATTAGACTTTCTTCCAATGCTTCGGCTGCCAGAATTCCGTTGGCGATCATTTTTGTGAATTCATAATTGGATTTGTCATTTCGGTTTTCCAAATTATTGCTGTCCAAATTCGGATTTAAATCACTCTGATCAACTGTCCGTTCGTTTTGAAGCAGATAAATATCATTTGCTTTGACCTTTGTTTCGTGGCGAATTGACTGCGAAGGCAGCAATATCTCCGGCTGATCGGGTTGAACAAAGATTTCATCGATTTTTGCTAGAAATATACGTTAGCTTGCGTGAGTTAATAGAAAAAATAACGGATTCAGGTGAATTTCGATGTTAAAGGATATGGTCTCATGAAATCGAAGATATTCGAAGAAAATTAAGGGAAATGTAAAGCAAGAATCTTGATAATGGAAGAAAGCAGGAATTTTCAAAACTTCATTGAAACGCAACAAATTCAGTTCAGTTTGCTAACTTAAATTCAGGGCATGTGAAACGCACGCTCGGTTCACCATAAGGCTCAGTCAATTGAGCGACATATTAAACGTGAGTTCTATGCTGCTTACCGCGATAAGCGAAGGTGTCGCTCACTCGGAGCGCTCAAAATGTTTCGTTGTGAGCAGACTGAGTGAGCAGCGCACTCGCTCATCGCCGTAAGCAGCATACCGCTCTCGTTCAATACGTCGCACACGTGACTGAGCCCTTTTAGTGAACACACTGCGTGCTCGGTTCGCTAGCATAGCCCTGCTTAAATTCTTCATTCAGTCCAAAATAAAAGTTATTGAAGAAGTCACTGCCAAAAGCTTGGTGTATCATAAAACAATATTGTGAAAAAGTGTACATTTTGCGTGCATCATCGCGCATCATTCATACATTTTCGAATACTACACATCAATCCATATTTACTACAGCGGACGCTCAAAAGCGTTAATTTATATTTCAGCCAACAAATGTACAGCAATAATGACTTCTGGGCGCCCATTTATTTACAGTTTCATAAAATTGCATATTGTTATTGTACATGCATTCAAACAGAGAGAGAGAGAGAGGAAAGAGTGCGGAAATAGAGGGTGATGGTGAACGCTTTTTTATATTAGAGCTACTTCAAAATAAAACATTTTTAAGCAAATATATTTAGAAGAAAACCAAACAATCTAAAATATTGAAAAAAAATATTTACAAATAGAAATTATTTGTCTCGGATTATTCCATGCAAGAAGTGAAAGCATGTGTCGTCTACTTATCGTTCATTTTTTTTTTTTTTGGGCAAATGTGTTGGTGTTCAAGCAATTGTGTTCATATTGCACAAAATAATCCGGTATACACTTTTTGCAGTGTTAAAATCGTCCATTTCTGCATGAATGAATTGCATTTTTTATGATTTGTATGAGGATCTTGTGAGAATTAAGCGTTCGAAAGATTTTTGAAAATGTCAATGCATTCATGAGAAAAAAAGCGTTGAATGGTATCCTATTGTAAATTTTTATTGCTAGTTTTGAAGCAGAGAGCAAAGGTATATTAAAAAATGATTTATTTAAACAATAACTCGGGTTTTTTCCAGTTTGATCTGTAAACATTGAAAGTTTGATAGTTAGCCAGAAAAATGAACAATAGCTAAAGTGTTACAGAATGGTTGGATGTAAATAGTTTATACAAAAGTCTAAAATTGAAACATAGGAAAAAAAATAGTTTGGGTTAATTCAAAATTTGTGTGATGAAATAGACGTCCGTTCATAAAGATTTTTAATGATAAAATTATATGTAATGGTATGTTTTGATTTGTACAAATTATTTACAGCCAACTAGTCTGTAGATAATAAATAGCCTAAGAGTTAACAAAAAAAAAATATTGAATAGTCATAGCCAAAATCAGGAAAGTAATAGATTTTTGCCTCTTTTTTTTCAATCTCAATTCATTTTTTCTGTCGGAACTCCTCAATTTTTCAACTGCATTAATTCACATCAATTTGGCGCTCCCAATTGTTGGGACAATCTATCTCAGAAATGGCGGGAATGTGCCAGCTTACTCGATTGACCGCTTTCACATGAATCCAATACATTGATTTTCCATCCGAGATATCTGTGTGTAAAGCACTGATAGTAAACGGTATCCGGCGTTTCAGCATCAGGCCTCCACGTGATCACACCCGGTTCACCTTCTTGACATTTCAAAGTGAGGCTTCGTTGGTAAGCACCGAATGAGCTATATTCGTCGGCCGGCGGACCATCCGGATCGGGTGTCCAATTACACAATCGTCCAACGCCAGTTGGATCGAGCGATCCAAAGCGGTTCCGCTTGATTCCAGCAAATATGCGAACATTCTGCAAGGAAATCAAAAAGTTTTATATCGCAATTCGAACAAACAACTGTAACAAAATTGCTCGACATACCGCTTTTTCTTCATCGGTCTTATATTCATAACCGCCAACTGGATCATCGGTGATGTAGAATGGATGATATTGAGCTGCTATTTCTGGATCATGTCCACCTTCAACAACAAATGTATACGTTTTGCCTCTCACAACATTTATTTCGGGAATGAGCAAACCATTTATGTACCAACTAATGCCCCATCCAACGTGACCTGCACAGACGCACCGAATCCGAATCATGAGTTGAAACATAATTGTTTTCTTATTCGTAAAATCGTTCTACCTGTGATAGCTGAATAGCCTTGTTTTCCACCAGTTGGCCCAAGTTGTGCATAGAAAACACCATCATCCGGCTCGTAACATTGAATGGCTGGAATTTCCCAGAATTTATTCCTCTTCACTGGTGGGGCCCGAGCTGGCAAAGATGGTGTTCGTGTTGGAGATGGCAATGACTGTGAACCGCGTCGATCACTCGATTGAGTCTAAATGTAAACAAAACATATTTCAACATTTTTTGATTTTCATTGGATTTTCTAAATTCATACGTTTCCCGTGTCATCGTAATGGTTGTGCTGCGAATTAAATCGGTTGTCTTTTGAATGTTGGCTGGAGGTGTGAGATGGTGGTTCATAGATTTCATCATCATCGCCATCGATTTTCATGTCATTTTCAGATAACGGACAGTTCCAAGAGGGCTCTCGACCAAATTGAATCAATTTTGTTTGCTTCGCAAACAGGCTGTGATAAGATACTTCTAGCCGAGAATTCAATGGCCCAATAGCCCATACAATGGCTTGCGATATGTTTCCGTATATTGGCAAATCGTACTTATCGTTTGCTTTCAATGGACGTTGATATGTAACAATTGAATATCCATTTACAGTTGCCGCATTCAAAACTCGAATTGAATTCGTTTTATCCTTATTAATACAAAATTAAATGAAGTTCGAATTAAATGAAATTATTCTCGAAAAGCTAAGATTTTGAATGGATGAATATTTTAAGAATATTTTTATTAGAATTCAAATTGTATTCAGATTAAATTTTGATTACAATCAAAAGTCGTTAAAAAACGAATAAAAACATTAACTTACGGCAATTCTCGTGTCGGGACAGCTACCCTTGCCGCCAGCGCACTGTGACTTTGCGTCAAGGTAATAATCTTCAGCATATCCTTTGCCAGTATTTTTATCGATCCAGGCAACGGCGACGTCAGCGCCAACCATAAATGTTTTGGAAAGGTCCGGAGATAAACCGAAACTCATATATTCTCCATCGTCTAGATGCATTTTGAATATTAAATTCATTTTTTTAGTATCATAAATAATGTGGTTAATTTCGAAACTCATAAGTAATAAATATTTTGGAATTTACAAACACTACGAGAAAAATAATGATTGATCTATGAATTTTACCTAGTTTGGCAACCAGCTGGATAACAATACTTTCGCCAGCCACGGCCCACCTAACCTCATAGGCAAGGTCATCATAAAGCACTTCACAATTAAGCTTGGACTAGAAAAAAAGATCAATAAAAAAGACTTTAGCTTGGTTGTTTTTTTTCTCGCTTCATTGAATGGCCGTTAAAAATCCTGTTATATGTTGATTATGCACGCTAAATTATGACATTATTATTATTGAGCTCAGTTAATTAATAAAATCAATAATTTGAATATGACAACGATGAAATCGATCATTATGCTACAGCCAATGGGATTTTCTTTGTCATAAAATAAGCATATATATATATATATATAATTTACTTAATATTTATATATATATATATATATATATATATATATATATATTTGTGTGTGTGTGTGTGGGTGAGTGTGTGTGTGTGTTTGTGTAATGCATGTATGGAATTTGTTATTTGTATACATATATTTGACTTTCCTGATTTTGAACAGCTCGATCGCATTTAAGAGATCATGCTCTCTAATTTACTACATCCAGTTTCTTTTTTGCAATATTTAAACAACACATCGATTAGCAATAGGCTGAGGAACTAAGAGAGAGAGAACGTGATTTAAGTTCACCGCTCTCCATAATTTAGTTTAATTAAGACGACATGATACGCATCGCAAATGTCAGTGTCTGCTATGACCTCAAGACTTTTGTTTGCTTGTTTTAAACTGAGCAAAGTAACAGTGTTTTTTCTTCACCTCAACCAAAGTAATTAACCTTATTTTGAAAAAATGCATATACGTATCTCTTACTTTTCTTCTGCTTTGAGCTCAAAATTTACTTTGGATTTTGTCAATCGGACAACGGAAAAACAAAAAACAATTATTCAAATAAAATAGAATCATTTTGTTTATTTGAAAAAAAAAAAAAATTGATCGATACACTAATATTAATTTGCATTGGTTATTCATAAAACACAAAGGAAAATTTTATTTTGTTTTTTGCTTCGTTTTCTTCCTTTCTTTCTTTCTCTCATTTTTTCTGTCATGTGTTTTTTTCATAAATCGTTTTTTTTTCGGGTGCATAGTGCGCGATTTTGGACACAATCCCAATCCATAAATTTGTATATTCACATAAATATTGAGAAATGGGAAGAAGGAGAAGAATGGGAGACAGCAGCGATAGTCGATTTTTTATCTTAAAAAATGTTCGATCACTGGCTCATAATTATTTACATATGTTCATTTTCAATTATTAGGAATAAAACCATATTTATCCGTGATTCCTTTCCCTCTCTTTGAGATTTAGCATAACTATTTATTTTTGTTCAGATTCTTTGAATTTCCTTCATTTCTTTTCAATAATTTTTTTTTTTAATGATTTTCTAAACCCAATCACCGGAATTTGAATGAAATATTCGGAGACTTTCAAACGGTAAGAACGAAATTAAGGGCGTCAGAGTGCGGCTTAGATCATTGAAATACAAATTCACAACAATTTTATAGCGAACATTTTTATAGTGACGTCTCTGGCCGAAAATCTTTGAATGATATATGCCATAAATTATTATGCTCTGATGATTTCGATGCGATTTTGCTAAAATTACTTAAATTCCATTGCTTTTCATGCAATTTTCTCAAACATAAATATTTGTCCATAATTTTTTGTCATTTCATAAATATCGTTCAAAATGAGCATTTTCAAAGCGTTCAAAATGGATTCGAACTTGCCGAAATCACTTGAAGTTTGGGCTTGCATATATCGTTGATGTAACAAAAAGATATTCAAATTGATAGATTGTTGAATTCCTTTTTATTAATACTAAGCGATTTATTAGGTGTAAATGATAAACGATATATTGGAATACTATTTTACAGCGTCGCTTACAAATAAAACTAAAACCTTGGAACTGGATTGAATATAAAAGTGAAAATTGAAATTTCGCGAGGCGAAGTATTGCGTTTAACCTATTATCTCTCTATCCACGACGACGGTTTACCTGAGGACTAACGCCCAACATTTTTAACGATGGTGGAACATTGATCTCGGCTGGAATTTTGACATGGCCAAAATCAACGGTGAATGCTTCGCACCACACACCAAAGTGTCCAATATCGAAGATGGTCAAATCACCGGGCAAAGTTAAAACGATTGTTTTTCTATCATAACGTTGCAATGGTGTAATGCGACCATTTTCATCCGGGATTCGAATGCCATTGGCTGTCGGCTTATCACCACGTCCAACCCAGAATTTCGCGTCTATAACAGAAAAAAATTGGAAAAACAAGCACACACAACCGAAACATGTTCAATTAAGTTCAAAAATGAATCAGTGTTGAATGGGGAAGGTGAACGAGATCGATGTATAACAATTCTTGGGAAGAAGAAGATGTATTGCATACCTGGAGCTTCGCCGTCATAGCTGAAGTTTGGTATTAAGATGGTTTGTGCATCGACAACGACAATATTGTCCGATGAAACACCATGCACACCATGCAATGGAGCCAATTTAAATGGTCGCGGGAATTCGAAATTTCGCGGAATCGAAACATCACCAAAGTTGACTGAGTATTCATCACAATACACCGACATCCATTTAATGTCGCGCAGTGTTTTTCCTTCCGGCAATGATAGTGTAATGTCTTTGTTGCGGTAACGTTTTATTACACCTGGGTTGCCACGCTCATCACGCAGCCGAATTGCACCTTGAGTGCTTGGCCTTTTCGTGTTGCCAACATAGAAATAAGCAGCTAACATTCAGAAATATATCAAAAGAAAAAAAGAATACATAAAGAAAACTTTCTATTAGCCAGAAGTCAAAGAACGGTCATTTCCATCGAATGCTTCATGAACATTAATTTTTTTCAAATTTTTTTCTTATCAATTTAAAGTTAAAATGCAAAAGTAGTCCATTGTTTAAAGCCACCGTTGTCATCTCTCTCGCAGCTGTCACTATCTGAGTCAGGTTTGCCCCGTGAAAATATCAAACCACATATATGTGACAGGTCAACAGCAGCAACGTAACTCACATTAATAGCACCACAACAACCGAACGCCGAATAAATATACTTGATTATTAAATAGCGAAGATGCTTCAAATCCAATAAAATACAATTTAAACAAATAACCGAAGCACATAAAATTTATGGTAATGACATGACAAACAAAAAAAAGTAGACTTTATCTCTGGAAATGACGTGATGCTCTGACTTTGGTCACCGGGCATTCATCGTTGCTTGTGATTTTATTTTCTGGTGCTTGATTCCTCAAAATTGAACGGAGAGGAAAAGAAGCACCGCAAAAGTGGCAGATAAGATGTTGAATTTACAAAAAAATGAGTCTCAGTGAGGCCATGAGCACTGTGAAAACTAAAGGAGTTTTAAGCTACCGCTGCTGATGCTGAATGTTACAAAAAAGAAGAGGAAAAAACCGCACGTAGAACTAGTTTCGATTCTGTTATAGATTATTTAATATCTCAAATGAGTGTCATTTTGTCTTTCTTTCTTTCCGCGAAAAAAGCGAATCAAATAATATTTTAAGACTGAACTAGAAGATTCTAAATCAGATAATATAAAAAATATGTCGAATCTTTGTGCGACGCTTGAAGGATTTGAATCAGACAATCTCCTTTTAACATTTGTGTAAGTGTTAACTTAGTTTTATCACAAAAATGATTATTTACACGGGCTTAACACGTGAAAAGTAGTTTGAATATTTAGGCCCGTTGTGTGTAACATCATCTGAATAAGTCAAATATGCATATGGAAGTAGGCGGTCACTATATTGCGTTTGTCACGTTTGCGCATTACGAACGGCAAAGATGAGAGAGCTTTTTGAACTGTTTTCTTGCAACAAAAATACATTTGAATTTTTAAAAAATAAAAACAATTCAGTTTTACCTGGACCTTCGCCATCGTAGTTGAAGTTTTTCAGGAACAGAGTTCGAGAGTCGACGGCGTACACATGGCCGGATACACCGTGGTCTAATTGAGACAATGGGCCCAAATCAGCACCATAATAATTACGAACAGCTGACACCGTTTTACCTACATTCGATTTAAATTTAAACGATTTGATTAAAACGATGCTTTGATGTGAGACAATTTCGGTCTGTTTTCCATAAATTGAAAAACAAAATTCAGCAATTTGATTATAGCCTTTTTTCTGTTCATCTCTTCTCTTGAGTTCACAAGCTTGTTCGAATGTTAATACCGTTACGCTGACGAAAAGTTTAAAAATTTGGTTAATTTTAATAGTTCCTTGGCATTCGCATTCGGGCGATCCAAGCTATGTTAGCCGATGATGTCGCAATGAATGTGTATGCGTCCAAATAGCATTAATATAAACCGAATTATGAAAAATAATGTATTAAGGTTAGTGGAACTTCATGTACGGTGCGCGATGCGAAGCGCGAATAGCACATACTATTTATCTTTGTGTGTAGGCATCTGCACTGGGTCTGTTACATCGTCGAAGCGATAAAGATATATGAAACAAGCAAATGGCTGAGAAAATATTAAAATTGCAAAGAAGGTGAAAAAGCAAACACAGCCAACCCAATCCAATCGGTGTGTTTAACCGTTTGTGCTATAGCCATTTTAACGGTTGTTTCCATTGGCGCGCGATTGCTTCAATTTATTCCGCTAATTTTCTATGTCTCTCGATGCGTCGATGAGTTCGTTTGCCGAGAAACAGCTTTTTTGAATAATTCGTTGCAGTCGATACGTTCCGCACAATAAATGCGTTCATAAAATCTTTTTGAGATGTGTCTTTCGCTCATTCTGCAGGATAATTTGCTGGTTTATTAATCGATTCAGTCATTTTTCTCAAGTATTTTTTCTGCTTAAACTTGATGTAATTCACAGCAAAATCAACACCTTTCTCAATTAAAACATTGCAACAAATCAATTATAAAAGTGACTAAACGAATATGTGCTCTCAGAGAATGTTATAGAAGATGGAGAGTGAGAGAGAGAGAGAGAGAGCAACAAATATCTGAAACATTTAAACAATTTAACAGTGAAGAAATGCTGAGCACTGATTACTTACAGTAACGCATCCATTTATTAGATCACTTGAAACACTCGTAACGATTATTGGTTCCGTCGATTGGAAAAATTTGCAATAGACATGATTGAAGTAGGCTAGAATCAAACATGCTTCTACATATTACGTCTTTCCAACTTCGTCGAATGAGCAGCATCTTAATAATATATGAAATACATCGTTGAATGTTTGCAGGCGATGCGAAACTAGAGAGAAAGACGTGCGCGCAATAAAACCATATGAAATGAATGAATGATGATGGATGCATCTTTTACACATAACAAAACTTGTACAGTAAATCGTCTGCGATTCGCTATCTAACGGCTATGATGAAAAACACAAACCAACACCTCCGTTTGTGTTCTTTCATCAGCTTCTTGCCATGGTTGGATGTTTTTTTTCGCAGGAGCAAAGCGCATTTTGAGGCGAATCGCACGGCAAATAAAAATTTGCATTTTTACTAATTCTGAATTAATTGAATAGCAATATTGTGTTTATTCAATATCAAATATGTGTGTACATAGAGCATGCTACGGATGTTTAGTACGCTTTTTTTCTTCTGCTTCTTCCATCATTGTTTTTTTTTTAGCGCCGTTTCTTTTGCCTATTCGTTCAATGTGCGCGAGAATTAGTTTGAACGGAACAGAACGGAAAACATACAAATTATTATAAATCTCAAACCGATATTTAGTACGTGTATACGATTTTGCAATTGTTTTCATACCGCATAATTCATCAACGTGAGCATAAAGCATCGCAACGTACAACAACAACAACAGCAAAAAACGACGATACATAATAAGTACGTACAACAAATAACCATTGAAGAGAGGCTGGTCCCTCTCCCTCTCCCTCTCCCTCTCTCTCTCTCTCTCTCAATCGAAATTTGTGGCTTGAGGTAATAAAATACAAAATTATTCACCCTAATGAACAAAACAACAGCAATGAAAAACAGTATGGTAAACAAAACAATATTTCATAAATTGTATCACTTAAAACATGATCGAGATAGAGAAAGTACGGGATTGAAACGATGGATTATGTTGCACATAAGCAGATATTTTTCTCCAGAATGGCATGCGACAATTCTGTATATGTCTCTGTATCTCTCTATCTCATTGTTGGTTGCGGCCAAGTAGCGATGCCACAAAAGACAACGGGATCATTTCAAAAGAAAAAATGAACATAATTTATTTAATGGTAAGTGCATAGTGAAAGAGAGAAGATAAGTGAACATATTTTTGTCGAAGGGCCGAAATCGATGGTCATTTTCTCCATTTGATCACGATCATGATATAACTTTTTTTGTTCCTGTCTCATCTGTGCACCATTTTTCTACTGGGCTTGTATTTTCGCCCCAGTCTGCAATTTAACAGGTTTTTTAGTGGTTACATCTCAACCAAACCATTATTTTCCGATTGCTTGTTTTTAATAATGCAAATCAATTTATTACTTGGAAATCACTTAAAAACTGGCGCTACTTTATCGGTTTACTTACATAACAGAACAACTGCACAAATCAACTTAAACGAATGCAACATTGTTGTAGAGAAAAATATGGTCGTCGTCTTCATTAACGCGCAAATTCAAACTTTTTACTTTTCTTGAATAACTTGCTTTTTTTCTCTTCTCAATGACCGAAATAAACGACCGAAATAATTGGACGTTGCAAAAAATGAATTGCTTCAATGAGAGTAGTCCTTATACCAATTTTAGTTGTCTGTGCGATGTGCTATTTCAACATTGTGATGTGCGCACCACTCAATTCTCTAGATGCCTCCAGAAGAATATACCACACAACGGTTTTTGCGTTTTTCTCCACGAAGATGCTGTTACAAAGATCGTCACCGATTAGTTGATGTGTGCTGTTTTTTTATTCCGATCAATTTCCTACTCCTCGAATTATTCGATGTTCGCTGTTTTTATTTTAATCTTTATTTTATTGTTTTTGTTTTTTTTTTACTGTGCCTGTTTTCAAATTCAAACCAACTTTGTGTGTGTTCGGTTTTGTCGACCCATTCGATATTAGTTTTTTTCGATCTTTTCTTTCTTTTTCAATGTTATTTGTTTTATTTTTTCGCTCGTCGTATTTTGATTTGTCAACATTAATAATAGTAATTTTTTAGCGCGCGCACGTTTATGATATAGTTTATTTAGGATTTTATTGTTCGTCCTAATAGAACTATTATTGCCGAGACGACCGATAACAACAACGAAAGATGACAACGACAACAACGGCAACAGACGATAGCAACGATCACTTTTCTCGACCAGACGATTCAAATTGCCAACTAAAACTAAATTTAAAGCGATTTTTAATTTCTGACTTTTTCGCGCACAGCAAATCTTACAGATTGAAAAGAATCATTAATGCCAAACAGCAGCAGCAGCACAACAACAACAGCAATGGAAACGGCATCGGCAACAGCAGCACAAACAACGATAGCATACGAACCATTCGATGTGTGTATGGCATGGGTGAAGTGAAGTGTATTTATCGCATAACACATCAATTAAACACGATCCAAGACGAAACAGAAAGACAAGATAGTGGATTAGGAAAAAAGAGAAAAATATTATACACGTCCACACGCGAACACACTACCGAAATGAGCAACAAGAAACAACACAGATGTGAGGAAAGACATCAGCAGCAACAAAACCATTCCAGCAACTATGGTCAAACATGGGCAGTGCAGAGGGGGGAAGTGAGGCCGTTCAACTACGAAATCATAGTTGAATTTTTACTTAAAACACCTAATTGAATTCAGTGTCACCGAATACGAGGGAATGATCCGAAATAGATTTCGGTTTCAATGTCTTTGAAATGGAAAAAACGATGGCCCATGTGTGTATAGCACCAATAGCACGAAAAAGATTTATGATAAGTGGTGGAACTCTTTCTGCATCGGTGTTTGTATTGAGAATTTTTTTTAGTAATATATCGCTTTTCTATACCAAACGAATACATTGCACTATGCAATGCGCTGCAGATTTTTGATTTTCATTTCGAAACGGATTTTCAAATTTGTTCAACATTTTAATCAGTAATTCGGGAGATTTTCGTATGAAAAAGGGGATTCTTGAGGAAATGGTCGAATCGCAGTGAGAGACAGGGATTGAATGCAATGACTCAATCCCCAAAAGACATTCTGAATCAGCAATACTTCGAATTTATATTGAAAATTTCGATTTCTAGCATTATATTCGAATATACAAAAATTAGTTTGCATCGCTTTTGAAGTAGAAAATCCAACTTTTGAAACCGAATTATTTGTAAAATCAAACTATCATATATTCGCATTGATAATTAATGAATCAGTCTACATTTTGGCTGTTCGGCACATAAAAATGTCTTGCTCAAGTGACCATTAATTCTTCCATTTTACGGATTGAAACAAATTCGTAATGGCATGCAACCAGCGTCCAAATAAAAGCAATTGATAATAGAAGTTGAGCGTAGCATTTTGGAAAAACACAATTTCAATGAAAATAAAAAATTTTACTGCACGAAGTCGGAAAACAAAGAGACTGAAACGTCTCACAGCAAACAATATTCAAAGATTCAATTGTAGTGTTCAACCATTGTTGCAAATTGAGTCACATGAGATTTTTTGCAGAAGCCATTAACTTGCGCGTGTTCCAAACGATAATGATAATAAGAAACAATTAGCTCGAAAAACAGCAATAAAAATAATGAAGATACGAATTTTTATTCTGTGTGCATGTCAAGCAAACGATCGAATATCCGTTGCACAAAAAATTTTGCGATGTGATCAAACAAAATTTTCTCTTTCATTGTCAGCTATGACATCGCCATTTGAACATAATTTAAATCATAAAAGGAAGGCAATTCACGCTGGCCATATAAACTTAACACCGCGATGAAAGGCCGCATTGCCACTCTCGAGCCAACCTGCATCATGTAACCGAAATCAATTTGAGCTATGATGGATTACCGCTTTATTTGGAAATTAATTGAACAAATAATGTGTTTTAAGTGGTCAATTATGAGCTTTGATTTGATCCGTAGTCAAGCGTAAAATTCAATTTCCACATACGCTGGAATATGCTCTTACTCATTTGTATCATTGTCAAAATGATAATTGAGCTCATAAAATTGACAACATACAATGCAAGTCAATCAGTTCATTTAAATCAATCGTTGATTTCAAAGTCTCTGGATGATATCGCGTGTCTGTTAATTGCCGTATATTGTTTGAACTTGCATACGTAATCAGCGTTAAATAGGAAACATGAACGGTAAATAATGAAATGAAAAATGAACGCGAAAGAAGCTGAATTGATCGTTCAAAAAATTAAGTAAAAATCCGTTGATCGTGCATTTATTAAATCCGCGCTTTAAAATGATCATCAGATAGGTTTAAGTGAATTTTGAAGCGAAACAAAATAGCACAATACACAGACGACGATATTGAGAGACAGATATGAATAAAAAACATACATAAATGATGCACATTAACTTATATAAGTATGATATTGGCATAATAATAAACCACAAAAATTTAAGATTGATTGCTTTGCACATTCAAATTCATTATGCCTGAATGCACGGCGATTAAATGTGAGCGGCGCTACCGTGCAAAATGCGATTTTTGATAGTGACTCGTGATTTTTGAATGTGCTCAATCCGGAACTGCCATTGAGGTGGCTGCGAAAAAAACATTCGAATTATTCAAATTGGAAGCTATTAAAATATAATTTGCCGAATGTAATTGTGCAACGGTGAGATGCTGCGATTTCAATGCAAAATCTTTGTAAATGCAGCTCCAAATTTGAGGCTTAGTGGATGAAAAGTGACGGCGCGATTTGGTGGCTGTCCCGGAATCGGCCCACACTTAATATGCCGCATCTATAGCAAAAGGCCGAAATTTTGTGCTGAGTCTCAATCATTTCGAAGAGACGATGCCATTGCTACAATCATACATAAACTCATATTTCCAATTATTTTATTTCTTCAATTGAATATTACGAAATGTTTCGAAATCAATTCGTACAAATCAAAATTATGCCTCTTTTTTTGTCGATTCATGTCTGAACTCAAGTATTTTTCAAAATAAATGTCTTTCAGAAATTGCAAGAAGGAATTGCTCAAGTGACACTTCTCCGCCGAGTAGCATATGAATTAATCTTAGCTCAATGTCAAGCATTCCATCGATACCCACCTAACAAAGTCTTAAGTTCATCGTGTTACAACATCGAGATAGAAACAAAAACACAAACCAACATATATCGGCAGCAAAATATGTGTATTTCGTTATCTATTGCCAAGACTTTTCCAGATTCAAAAGTGGCGCATATCAGATAAACAAAAGAAAAAAGAGGCATTGGAAAAGTTTCACTTGAACTTTATACTTCTTCCATGCTGATAACAAATTCAAATATTGTCGGCTTTGATTTTGTTATTCGAATACAAATATATTCTGTTCAGTCGTCACTAATCAGCTGTCGTTCAAACGTGTATCACATCGATTTTGTTTATTTCGACCAACAATAATTCTTGCTTAATATTACATTCTATTATTCTGGAGATTTGAATTCTATTTCCTGAAATTTGAGTTAATTTCCAGTGTTTTTCGAAAAGTTGTAGCTTCATTTTGAAAGTGTAAGAAATTACTGATACAAATCTATCTGAATTTCAGTGTTAATTTTTGTTACAGTACATTTTGGTGAGAGGATCCAAGGTATCGGTTGGTCCACACTGATAAACCAAAAAAGAGAAAGAAGTTGACATCAAATCTATAGACGCATAGAGAAAGGACAGCGGCGAAAAAGAAAAAAATGTCGAAGTGGCCACTTGATCAGGTAATAATTAGCTAAAACAACTGCAATAAACGGTAACACAAAAGTATATTCGCCTGTCTTCGTTCACCACTAATGATCCAAACGTCGTTTCAATTGTTATATAATGTGGTCGACTAATTCGATCGTTCGACACGATACAAGCGATATTCAAATATAGAAAATGTTTGCTTGCGAGAGAGCTGTTCCACTGCGTGTGTACATTCACATCTATTGGGCTATCTTTTGCATAGCAGCATTTATTCGCTTCATTTCAGTATGATGTAAATGGTTTTGCTGTTATCGACAATTTCTTTACGGAAGAAGAGGCAGATGAGCTGCGCACCGCTGGATTGGAATTGTGTAAGAATGCACCCGAAAATAATCGCAGCACATTTCAGACAGGCGCCAATGCCAACTATGCAAAAGATATTTACTTTCTAGAGTCGGGCAATAAAATTCGATACTTTTATGAAAGTGGCGCATTGGACGATAATGGCAATTTGCTTGTGGATAAAAAGGTTTCACTCAATAAAGTATGTTTTTAGAAAAAATGTCTATGACATTGTTCGCGAATGATAAACGTGAACATGATAATTAATGGCGGATATATGGCATTTGAATTATTGTAGGTTGGACACGCACTCCATAGCCTCCATCCTGTGTTCAAAAAGTACACATTCGATGACCGTATTAAAAGTGTAGCCAAGAAGCTTGGGTTCAAAAAACCCACCATTCCACAAAGCATGTTCATTTACAAAAACCCGAAAATCGGCGGTGAAGGTTTGTTGAATAAATTTAACACGATATAAACACAAATCTCTCCGGCCAGCGCATTTTATAAGTAATTTCCATTTCGATTCTCTGTATCATGCCAGTTGTGCCACATCAAGACGCTACATACTTGCATACAGAACCAATTTCAATCACGGGCTTTTGGATTCCAACCGAAGATGCTACACTTGAAAATGGTTGCTTGTGGTTTGCCAGGGGATCGCATACACGTGGATTAAATACACGGTAAGTGTATGCAGACAATTCGAGTTCATAAAAATGTTCGATTCAAAAAATGATTCAATTTATTTTCAGTCTGATTCGTAAGACAGATGCAAATTCAGCAAAATTGGTGTACACCAAACCAGAGCCGACATATTCTCAAGAAGTTTTTACACCGTGCCCAGTTAAGAGGGGATCATTGGTCATCATTCATGGTTTAGTGGTGCATCACAGCGAATGTAATCGGTCGAATAAAAGCCGCTACGCTTATACGTTTCATGTCATGGAATCGGAAAATGTGAAATATTCACCTGACAATTGGCTGCAACTACAAAAAGGCGAACAATTCCCAGAACTATATTAATAATCCGAATGCAATTGCTTCTTATTATTTTTTTCTATTCTTCCATCAAAATTTGAAGTGGTCACCTTCTGAATTCAAAGATATTAATGAACTAAAACTGATAGCTGTAATAACACACCTAAAAATTATACAATGAGTCTTTTGAATGTTATAAAAACAAAGTTTATTTATGTTCATGAGTGTGGAAAGAAACACAACAAAATATGATGAATTTTGTTCTCAAGAGCTTTGGACACGGTTTTCATCATTTTATTGTTGTTTCCTTTCAATTAGTGTTCTGCACATTTTTCTGTTTGCGATTTTACATTACTGATTATAGGTGAAGAGTGCTGTTTGTTGTTGTTGATGATGACGATAAAGGGTTAAACGAATCTAATATCGAAAAAGCAACGTTCAAATATTGCATGCAGTGAATAGATGATATATCAATGGATGTGGCAATGTTGTGCGCACGAAACAAACAGTGTTTGATTAATACTTCTCGCACATCGGACAATTGGTAAAAACACAGGATGGTTGCCCATGGATGCCCATGGTAAACGGTATTGGGAATAGCCACTTCGGGTACGCGAGCATCGGCGTGAAGTGTGACCTTCCATCCAGTGTTGCTTGTGATGGGTTCTGCGGAGATGATATAACACAACAATGAAGCGTAGGTTGCATACGAGGAAAGGCAAAATAGGAAAAGAATTTAGAAAATTCAAATCAATGGCATATTTATCATGAAGTGAATGGAATGAAAACAAATCAAAATTATTTGTTAAAAAGGAAAATAGTAAAGACATTTGTAGACTTTCTTGATTTACAGTTGTTGGTTTTGAGACCGGTTTGAATGCGCTCGGTGCTGGGCGACATTGTTCGATCGCTTTCAAAAGATCCAAATCACAGCGACGCAAAATTAATTCAAGCACTGATCGCTTGCGGTGGGGAAACAGATGAGCCAACATATCAAGGGCACTTTCGGATACGCTTCGCGTATCGCCCGAACCACTACCTGCTAAATTAATTAACCGAAGAAGAAGAGGAAGAAAAAAATAAACAAACTAGCTGTAGCAAGGCTGTCGAAATGATGAGAAGAAAAGTGAATGCGGCTCGAAACCCAAACCTACAATCGATTTATCCATTTGTTTTTGTAGATCGCACTTTTTTATGCGCACCAAGAATAGCCAACAAGATAAAACAAAACACTTACGATTTTTTGTCTTCTGCACAATTGACAGACTTTCATTTGAATTGGACGGGGTATTGCACGGTTCCGTAATGGACATTCCAAAAATTTTTCCCGGCGGTAATGTGTCGATTGCTTTGCCCGTTTCATTTGATACCAATCGTATTGCGATTGCATCCTCTACCGCTTGCTGCCGTTTCAGCGCAACCTGCAAAGACAATGCCATACACAGCGGCTAAGTAAATAGGCAAACAAAAATATCATGTGTTTGTTTGTGTGCACATTTAAGACATCAACTCGACTCCTTGGCCCTTTTAATGCATTAATCTCCATTTCACCGGCGAAGCGTTGATATTTCATTTAGCGCACAACGATTTTATTAGTTGAGAAAACAATCATATTCAGTAACTAAAGCCGTTGTACCTCAACAAAATACCCCGTAACGATATTCGTGACTCACATTATTCCTGAACTTTCTTAACACATTTTTGTTGATTTGCCACGGCAAAAAGTCAAGCCACATGGAATACGAAATGTGCCCACAGCGATATGAATAAAAATCACTTTTCCATTGTTAAATTCGTCGACATTTCCCTTCGTCACAATGTAATTGAAATTCATATCACTCCATTTCGTTTCTTTGCTTACTTTCTGTCCGAATTCCCCGGCGCATGTTTCTCTCGCTGTTCAACTCGCTGTTGAGATGTGGGTGCAAGAGTCTGTGCGGTAGCAAATCAACTGTGCTGCTTCAATTGCCACATGAAATGAATACGGTTTTGTGCAAACATTTTTATCGAGTAAACTATTTGTGTAAACACCGGTTTCGTATGACAGGATGACACCACAGGCTATGAATGAAACCAAAACCAAAACCAAATCCAAAGCCAAACATTTACTTTAGAATTAAATCAAAACTTGTTCAACGTGTTTGTACAATAGTTGTTCATCTAAAAACTGTATTACATATTTGGAATATTATGCCTTTTTTCCAATAGATCTTTTGGGGAAATGAATGGCTAACGCAAAGGGATAATCTAAACACAACTGAATTTCGGATTAAACTGTTAGATTGTCTGGAATTCTAGCATGAAATCTTATTAAAAGAATTTTAATATGGAACGCAGGAAGTTTCTTTTCATTCTAGAATCTTCCTGTTGAAAGAACCGGATATTTGACCCAATATTAGACATTCTTTGGACAAAATAAAAACCAAATGAATTCTGCTTACAGTTGACAACTGTGCTAATTTCACATGAATTTGGTTTATTCGATATCTTGCTCAAAATTATTTTCAAATGAATCCGAAATAGTCGTTATTTTTACAAATTTAAAAAAACGAATATGGGGCGTTGAAGATTTAAAAATTATTAGATCGTTTACTCACTTGGGCGGCCATAATCCGCTGGCGCTCATAGATCAATTCACACTTGACACAGCGACAATTTCGATATGAACAATTTTTCTTGTGACCGCGTAAGCCCGAAATAACACCATGATTACGGCATCGGGCACACTTTGGCACACGACCATTGTTGAAATTCTTTGGCATTTGCTTTGATGCTGATGGTGCGGACATTGTCAATTGTTTATGTTTTTCACTTTTTGACACCGACAACGATAACATACCCTAAAAGTTTATTTAGAGAAAATGCTTGTTGTTTTGATAACGTTAAATTAGATACTAAATTGTATGGAACAATTTGGCGAAAATGTAACAGGACCATCGGATTCGTTTGTATATGATGTCAGGCGACCCAGATTTTCATTTCTTCTTTTTTTTTTCTTCTGATGAAGGCGTGCCCAATATCAAAGCGTTGATCTTCTTGAGCGAATAAAAGAACTGAACATCTTGGAATATGAAGCTCCTTGTGTGTTATCAGTTTCGTGTTCCGCCCACGTGCAAAAATCATCCATTCAAGTCTGTGCATCGGCGCATGCTTTCTTCCGTTTTTAGGCAAAAACAGCTTATCATTGCGAATCTCAGAAAACAATCGTTTGATACAAAATTAAATCCATTAGGTCAACATATGACCATTTTCACGTTCAACAATTCAATTAAATATCGATGTATTATCTAAGAATAGTGAAGATATCTTAAAATTGAGCAGTAAAAACACCAGATATTACAGTCTTTCGCTACTACAAGACAGTGTTCTTATTTAAGCTGGGAGTTGGTTCGACAAAGATATTGATATCATTTTTCTACCAATCTAAAAATCTATTATATAATTTTAATACGATTGAATGTTATACTTGTTGATGTGTTTTATTTTTCTGTTCGGGTGAAAAGAATTTGTAATTGTTAATTTGAATAGTTACCAAATTTTCACGCTTTGTTATTCTTTATCACGAAATTGTCCTCCCATCTATTGGAACGTCGATCCACGCAGAATGGATGTAAATAATATAATTTGTACAAAACAATGAAATTATTTGGTGCAACGTTGTTAATATTTGTGATAATTCATAGATTTTTTGCTAGTTTGTTTTTCATTAAAACTTTACCGTGTGCCTCTCACTTAATTTTTGTTAAAATGCATCTGGGAATTCAAGTTCGATGATTGATATATTCAAAATACCAGATTAGCATGAGAGATAGAATTTGGATAACCACAAATTGGTTTGATATGACTTCTTCATTAGACTTTTTAAATGTTAATGATGAACCCATTCGCTGTCAAGTTTAGGCTTATTTTTTTTACTGAATCTGAAAATTAATCGATAAATATCAATGGTGATGCTTGTGATTGTGAATGGAAACAAGAATAAGCGTAAGATGAACCTGGAATTAGGATGAAGATAAACCAGTTCGAAAAATCTTTTGCCTTTTTACTTCATATAGTATTATATTTTTCATGAAAATCTACAACGTTGATTGGACATTCAGAGGACCCGTGTCACAAAATCTTGTGAAATAAAAGTGACTGAGTGATTGGAATTTTAGCAATTTCTTCCATATTGCCTTGGCTAACTGTGACTGAGTAGATGACTAATTTGGTACATTGCAGTTCATTTGATGACTGAAATTCAAAGCCAAACGTAGTAATTGACTGACTATGATTGGATTCTCAGTTAGTCCCAAAGTAGTCGACTCATAAATATTATTTTTACAATGGGAATGAATTCAAATAAACACAGAAACAATGATTTTTTGGGTTGAATAGGATTTTATGAACATTATACAAAAATACTCTTCATAACAGGAAATTTATTGAATATAAATCAAGAATAAAAAAATCCATAAAAATTGTTTTGATAATTTTATCATATCATATAACATATCAAATTTAAATTTACTTCAAAAATGTGATGTACAAAATTGAGATTGAGTGTTAAAAATAATTTCAAAAAAATTGGTAAAACACCAATGTAATATCAAAATTTCGTTGATTTCGAATATATTTAAGGCACAAAATATTTGCACTGGATTCAAACTAAACCTGTATTTTATTACCCAAGCCAGCCGCTCATTTGGAATGATACACCATTTTTCAATCTTTGATCCCAACAGTCGGCTGGCCTTTGAGAAGAAAAGAATGATATGTACTATAAAACTACGATATGATCCAATTGACTTTTTTTCTCAAAATTGCACTGCAATAGATTAACAATATATTAACAAATAATGTGTAAAATGTGTATAAGAATCTTATTCCGTCTTGAACAATTTCAAATACTGCAGTTGGAATGTTGGAATGAATAAGAATAGGCCTCCGACGATGTAAGTTGATGTGGCGCCAATTCCCCAGAATGCTGAAAGATCAATCATTTCGAACGTTTAATTCGAGTTTAGGTCATAACTAATGATAGCACTCATTTTTTGGACGTGTATAATGTCAGTAGTTTGCCTACCTATCGATGCGAAAATTGGTCCAAGCGCTCTGGCCAGTGCGCCAATAGAACGGAATATCCCCAGCACAGTTCCTTTTTGATCATGTTTCCCGTATTCGGAAATTAATGTTGTCATGCATGTTACTACAAATGCAGTGGCTGAAATGGAACGCATACAATGAACAACGGTTATGGGACAATACAGATAGGGCGGATTCTTTATGTAATGCAACTCACAAATTGCAAATAATATCATTCCGGCGTAAAGTAATTGTCCATTTTGCGCTAAACCAACCAAAATAAAAGCGGGAACAATCAAGTACAGACCAAAGACGGCCGCTGGTTTCACATATTGTGGCGGTAATCGTCTAACCACAGAGCCTTGCAAAACAGCCATTACAATGCCAGTGGTCACGAACATTTTCGCTTGATCAATCGAAGTATAACCCAATTTATGATACATAAGAAAAGTGACCGTGAATTCAAGACCCGAATAGATAAACAAATAAATAAAGTAAATCAGGCCAATGCGTTTCAAACAGTACAGTTCCTCTTTTTTGAGATTTTTTACCGCAACAAAGCTGTTGAAGAAAGAGGCAATGAAACAAATGAATTGAATAATGATTTGTGATGATTATCTTATTTGGTGGTTTAAATTGAAATAAAAAGCAATTACTTGAATATGGCATGCATGCTGATATGATCGAATGCCTGTCGGACGGACCCAATCACTTGCTTTGCACGTTTTTCCTATTCCAAAATGATACAATTTTTATTTATTCAATTTCTGTAGGTTATCGCTCGCAGTGAATTTAGACCATTGAATCGAAAAAAATGGTTTGATTACCTTTGGCAAACTTTCATTGAAAAATCGATGGACAAAGAGAATATCGGCTAAGCTGAGCATAAAAGCGAACGATGCTGGATACCAGAACCACATGCTCGATGTTTTGTCGGTAAAAATCGAAAATAGTGCCCCGATCATTGGTCCAATGATGAATCCAAATGAAAATGCAATGCCCACCAATGCCATGGCTTTTCCTCGATTTGGAAGGTCAGACACGTCGGTGATGATTGCCATGCTTAGCGAAATATTGCCTTTACTCAGACCGCCTACGAATCGCGCTAGCACAAATAGGAAGAAATTGGATGATAATGCCCATAAGATATACGAAAATGAGATTCCAACCTGAAAACACATAGTAAAATTACTTTAATTTCATTTGGGAAAATTCAAATGCAATGAAACTTACTAAACTAATGAGTAAAATTGGCTTTCGGCCGTAGCAATCGGAGAGTGCACCCATAATTGGGCTCACAACGAATTGCAAGAAACTAAACATCGATCCGAGGAAGCCGCCAAACAGAACAGAATTGTATTTATCCGGTGCACCGACCAGCTCTTGGAAATATCGGATCTGAGAGGATAAACGCACGTATAATCCACTGTTGTCGTCATGCCGATATCTCTCCAAAATCGTTGGCAAGAGAGGTAGAATTATCGTAAACGCTAACAAATCTAATAAAAGTGACACGAAAATAATGTACACGCTTTTATTCGTTTTATTATTGGCGGTGTCTTGGTGGTTGTGACTGATATGGCCATTGCTTTTGGACTCAGTCACGCTTTGCACTTTTGTTCTACTCATCGTTTTATTTGATATTCTTCAAATGAATCTCTATGGCTTCTGAAGTCTAGAAATGTTGAAAAAGAAATTATTACTGAATATTTGATCATTAGCACACAACAATTCACATATGTGTGTAAATAGACGGGAATTGATGTAAAATGTTGAATAATTATTGAATATGCGAATGAATTTCGTTCTAGGAGTCGCATGAATTTGTATTAATGGTTCATCGAAGTTCCGACAAAAAAAAAAATTAATTCAATTAATCAACATTTGATTGCGAAATGATTTGTAAGAGTTGGCTTTTACCAAAATTTGTTCAGCGTGGGGAATTTGCTCAATCTACAGCAACAACAATAATTTACGCGAAATGAGAAAAAAACCACGGAACAAACAAAAATTTCGGCCCTTCACGACAATCACACACTTTTACATGGCTAAATGCAACAGCCAGCAGACTTCAATAGAAAGTGTTTTTTTTTTTCTTTTCCAAAAACTAGTTCTTAACATAAGATGCTTGAGCTGAAATTGTCTAAGATATTAATTTTTGATTTATGATATTCGAAAATGAAGCCGACAATCGAACCACTTTCTCTCTTGAACAATCTATGTTTCTGAACACAACATACACTTGAATATCTCGTTATTTCCTCTTTTGTTTCTGCACCGTTGCTGCTTGATGGTGGAATTTCACACTCGAAAACAGCGATAAAAAAACATAAAACTTTACAGAAATTCGTTCAATTGTTCATTGAGATGGTTTGTGGTTTTTTTCGTGTATTGTTTCGGAAATGGAATTCCGTGTGTGATTCTGTGAATGAAACGAATTAACTCTTTCGCGGCTTTCGAATGTTATAACCGTTCCAATAATAATAATACAAAAGCCAACAATATCCCTACTATTTTTATAGTTTGGCGTTTACAGATTTGTTGCTCCGCGCTTATTTTCTCTCAACAAGTGCATAAGTAATGAATCAAAAAGAGACGCCCGATTTTCAGCCAGTGGCCTGGCTAGATCTAATGAGAAAATACACATATACCACTCACAGTAGCGGAGTAATTAATACGATTTTTGTGTTGTTGTCTTTTCTTTTCTTTCTCATTTTTACGGTTTGATCATTAATGTGTTGGAATCATGCAACTGGAGACGGCATTTGCTTGCGTTTCGATAAGTACAGCAATACAAGAAAAAAATAGTGTCACTTTTTCTGTCAAATCGTGCGAGGCCCATAACATGCTCGTCGTGTGTGTAGAGTTCATACCGGTCCGTTTATTTAAAATGATTTTTGACAGCCAAGATTCCCAAAAACAAACCACACACACACACCATTCGGTCGCTTCGTACCGAATGCATACTTGTAGAGCAAGCAACAAGACGACGAGAAAAAAACCAAATCCAAACACATTTGTTTTATTCGCCAAATTCAAAACGTAATAGATTTATGTGTATACATTTAACAACAAGCGACATTCTACGGCAATGCAAATGGTTTGGTCTTGCGTTCTACAAACCGATAGCAAAAATTTCGTGGGCGATGATTTATGCAAAATGCCAAGCACCGAAATCGATTCGAGCAGCTATAATCAACAAATTGAGCCCAATCAAAAATGTAGTAGATGCGTTGCTGTGACAATTCCCAATCATAGAAATCTGTGTACAACAAACACACAGAGCAGGGACGGCGAAGAAACACATATACAACCAAAACCGTGCAACAACCGTACAAATACGAGAATATAAACACGCACACATACACGCAAACGGATGCGCTCGTTTCATTCGGGACGAATATTCGTATACAAAATCAAACTGTGCGACTCACGCACACAAATTAAAGCGTTTGTTTTGTGAAAGGAAAGTGAAATGTATGAAGTGCTTGTAGCAAATCTGGTAAGCAGCCGAAACCAGTAGATGGTTTGCAAGATAGAACACCGAGTGAGAGAGAATGAGAGACAGAGTGCAATGAGTCAGAGCGGTAGAGTGCCAGAGAGCGAACGAGGAAAGAGAAATAAAGGAGCAAAAGGAAAAAGAGAAGAGACAAATAGTTCTAAAAGCTAGCAGCTGAACATGAAACGGTTGTTGAGGCCCAATGCCAACTTAAAGTCAATAAATTCTTATTTGTAGAGTAAAGACAACAAAACAAAAACAGTGTTCAGCAAAAATGTACTCTTTTTTATTTATATTTTTTTAATTAGATTAGTTTGTAGTGGATAATTTTAAAACTTTGTTTATTGGTTCGTTTGCACATTCGTTTTATTTACATTGTCTTCGACGTAAATACGTGAAATGGCCTCAGTAAGGTAAATCCCAAGATTCGATTTATTTAATAATCGTTCAATTTTGCTCAATGGTGTGTGCGTTTTTTTGTCCAAAAAAAAAAAGAAACAACAAACATAAAATGGACATAGTCAAATTTTGGGGGAAATTCGTTTGTATGTCTTCGATAAATGTGCGTATGTGTGAGCATTAAACTGGATTTGGATTTGTTAAAATTCGTTGTGTGTTCGAACAAACAATTCAATGTTTTCCATTGAAAAACAATGCGAATTTTTGGGCGTGACGTTAAAACGACATAAACCATTTTTGGAAGCAATCAAACGAGCCTGACATTTCTTCTCGTTTGCTGCTCATAGTTCAGAAAATGTGTGTGAAATTTGTTTTCTGAGCATTTGTTACTTGAAACCATTTGCAAAAGAAATTTTGCATGCGAAGTCGGACCGTGTCGATTACAGAAATCCATTCAGAGATATAGACACATGAGGATTTAATTAAATCGCATCCGTTGCGATTGACAATGCGCCGTAAGACAATAGCATTCGTCGTCGTCGTCGTTGTCGTTGCTTCAACATTGCTGCTGCCATTCATTCGCATTTTGGTATTGCCTACATACATCGTAGCATGGTAATGCAATCAAGTAACAGAAAGAGCGGAGCTACTTTGAATGAGAGATTCGAACTCTATGTGTGCATCGGCAATGGGGTAAAGAGATACAGTTTATGTGTTTCGTGTGTTTTATTATTTAGTTTCGTAGATTTGTTTTTTCGTCATTCTTCTTCTTCTATCTTTTCGTCGTAATTTTGTCATTTTCAAATAATCGGATGTAAATATTTTTCGTGAACCGTACATAAAATTGTATGTGGAGATGTATGCTGTTTTTGCCGAGTGCCAGTATCTCTCTATCTCAATTCTCGGCGACAACAACGATGACAACGACGACGGCAACGACGACGATGACTGCTCCTTCGTTTTCGGAATTGTCATGCGGCGTGTATGCGTTTCTGTGTTTGTGTCTGTGAGAGAGTGCACAAACGAAATTTTCTGAACTATTTTCCGTTTATCTTCGTATATTATGCATGTGTACATTCCGTGCAGTACACGAGAGCTCGAATCCATTGCAGAGTACTACATATGTTTTATGCCCACAGCGTATACACTTTTTGTTCGATGATCGACAAACAAAAACGCGCATTAGGGAAGCAGAGCGAAAAAAAGCCATATGCATCACATATAGAAGAGAAAGAAAAGACACAGGCACAGGCAGAGGCATAGCAAATGGGCAAACGAAAATATTCGAATGGAAGTTTTGTCAGTCATTTCGTTATGTGAAATGGATAAGCCAAAGGAATTGCTTGCATTTGCTTTTTTCGACCTCGTTCAAACATAGTTTTACGGTTTTCATCTGCCGAACACAATTTTCATTCGAATGCATTTCAAATTACAATGAAATGCAATGTGACTGAGAGACCTTTCAAAAATCTCAACTATTTTTTTTTCAATCAATTCAAATGTGAATTTAAAATTTTTGTTTTGGTCGCATCGAAATGATGTCGAAGTGTATGCATACTGACAGAGTATTGAGTGGGTTTAATGTGAATGAATTTAAAGTGAGAAATAATTCTGCAAATTCGGAAAGAAACGAACAAATTTAGCGAGAGTGTAAAAAAATGCTTTCACACGGACAAACAAGGTTGTTATCGAGTTGAATTGGTTAAAAGAATATGCACCAAAAAAATTGAATCATGAAGTAATTGTGGCTTCATTTGTTTAAGTGATGCTAATCATTCAATTGTGCTCTTTGTAATTTTAGAATCGAATGGGTTGAAATCATCGAGCCCCGCACGAGGGAACACATGTATGCCAATTTAACAACAGGTTAGTGAAATTATTCGTGCTCAAAATGAAACAAAATCACTCTGAAAAAAATGATTTTTATTGATTATTTTTGGTCGATTGCAGGCGAATGCGTGTGGGATCCACCAGAGGTAAGGGCATTCAATTTAATCCTTTACTAATTCCAATGCAACACACTATGTCGAACAATGCAGCTATGCACATATGAATGCCGTTTTCCGTCCTTGACCTTACTTACTGTACAGTACATCCTTTCCACTTCCGCTATGATTTTTTGGTTTTGAACTGTCCTGTTCGTCAATGAAACCGACTTAGCTTATCCAATTTTCTTTCTCCACGGCCAATGCAATTCAATTTCATTTGATTAATTAAAGCAATGACACTATTAATCGATGGCATACTTTTTTTCCTCTAACTCTCGCGCTATTGTTGCTCTTGTATTCCAGGGTGTCAATATTAAACGAACTGATGATTCGCAATGGTGGGAACTATTCGATAAAAATACAAAACGATTTTATTATTATAATGTTGCTTCACAAACAACGGCCTGGCATCGTCCAACGAATTGTGACATAATCCCATTGGCCAAGCTACAAACGCTCAAACAAAATACGGATCCAAACGATGCACGAGACGATTTTCCAGGCGCTTCTGGCACGAAATATGGCTCGGAACATCGGCACGGTTACGATGATTCGAATTGTCTCGGTTCATCGAGTAACACTGCCAACATTCTACCGCCACCGAGTGCACCAGAATCTAGAAGCGCCGATATCTTATCACACATATCGGAACGACACAATAGCTACAGGTAATGATGATATATTCAATATAAATGTCCAATAAATGGTTAAATGTAATCGTAAACATGGTTTGCAGTCGCCTTTCTCCTGGGGACTCTGCTTCTACGGGCAAAAATAAATCTCATCGTTACTGCCGGCACGCTCAAGGTAAACATTTCGCACCCCATAATGATATTTTTAATCTAAAACATACAACATTTTCCAAAAGGCTCAACTCCATCCCACGGCGGAAAACCAAATTTAGACTCTGGCAAATCAAGCGATTCCAGCTTATCGAGCAGTTACAGACACGGGGGACATGATAGCGGTAGTTTACGTATGGATCAACGATCCAAGCATTTAGCAGACAATACGTGAGTTTTAATCGTTAATTCCACCGTTTAACTGTCCCATTTTTTTTAACCAACGAAAAATATGTCATTTCAGTTATCGTAAAATGCAAGAAAGTTCCAGTTCACACAGTATTCCTCACGTAGCATTATCATCGGACTCGAAAGCTCCATCGATATCGTACTCGACGTCGCACACAACGGATATGAGCAGTGCACAGTCAACGAATACACCGCAATTTAAAAAGAAATTGATATCGGAGAAGTCACCATCGTCGACGGCTCGAGACAGTGGCGGTCACATTGCAAAACATCAAAGTTTCGATTATACAAAAAGTGCGTTGGTATTCACCATCTTAATCTCAACTCCCAATATCACAGTGAATACTTATTGAGAACAGCTTTCGATTTTTACGCAGAGATTATGTGAAAGACATAATATTTCAAAATTCATTTGCAAGTTGAACCACTTGATTGATGGTTGCATCCCTCTTATTTCCGTTATATTTGTAGAATGTCAAGCAACAAATCTCAGAATCGCGGTTTTGCGATGCGGTTTTTTAACTATCAGGCCTTCATTTTGTCTTACTCAATTCAAACTTTATCTTTATTTTTTATTTGTGCCAGTTTTGCATTTCAATGTGAACGATTTTATGATTTGGTTCTTTTTTTTGTATAGATTCACCTATGGTCTCGTTAGTACGTTCGGGAAGTTTTATGTCAACGCCAAAGCAAACAAATGTTGTTAAAAAGGGTAGCATCGATGGCAATGGTGGAGGTGCTAGTGATGATTCCATGCATGAAAAATATTTCAAATCAGTTGAAAATACGCCAGTATCGAAACGGCGCAACCAATCTTTGTCAGCTTGCTCTAATCAAAAGCATTCAAGTGATTCCAGTCCTCATAGTCCAATGAGCCCAAAGAAAAATGTATGTTTTGTGCCCGTTTCTATGGTTGTTTCGACCGTTTTTTCTTAAGTCAAATTTAAACCAATGTCTTTTTATAACACAGACACTGCGAGCAACACGCCCAACAGCACTAACTGGCACCGCTGAACCATTTCACCTATTCAAATCTAGTCAAGATAATAACAGTTTAGAGAAGAGTTCCAAACATGAACGGTAAGTGCGATTTTTATTTCATCAAAGAGATATGGGAATATTATTTGACGCTGATCCAAAGAATTTCTGTGAAAAAATCAAAATTGCCATTTGCCATTTCCATTTTCAAGGTATTTGGAAAAGATGCGTAAAGAAATGCCAAATAAAACTTCTCCTTCCAGTGAGGCCATTGAGCACAGTACATCCGCTGTTTCAATAAGTAAAATCAATAATTTATTCAAACCATCATCATCAACATCAACCAATAAAAGCAGTGCATCTAGTCATTTCAATTCAAATTCAATTGGCAAAAGTTCAACTGGCAAAGAGGTAGCCCAAATTGTCAATTCACAAAAATACATTTTGGTGACATGTGCATATTTTATTTGACATTTATAGAAATCCAATTCGCATGCACAATATATGGATCGTTTTAATTCAATGTCCGAGAAGCAAGATCGTAAAACGTCATCAGTGAAAGCCAAAAAGAAGCATCAGTCTTCAAATAGCGATGTTGATTATGCTGAATACGACAATGACAATATGTCTTCACCATTATACAGCAATTGGGATCAAGTACGTTCAAGTTACTATAAATTGAGGATTTTACTTTTTCTTTATTTTAAAATCGTAAGTTCTGATCACTAAAAATTACTTCTTCCAAAGGAAACTCATGAGCATTTACTTCCATTGCAACACTATATTATCGAGCAAGCAAAATTATCTGGCAGCTATCATTTGGGCGATGCATTGGATTCCGATTCACTGCATTCGGACAGCCAATCAGAGCACTCATTTTCGGGTCACGAACCGGATAACGAAGATTCAGATCATTCAGATAGTCAAGGTGACTATTTGGCGCATCATTACAGCACCACCATGGACGACTATGGTGAGGTGTATTATAATGTACACATCGGATACGAACGAAACCAAAAACAGGACAATATGTAAGCAAATTAACATTGAATGAACAAAGTTGATTTCTTAATCAATTGCACCATTTCTATTATAGATCGGAAGAAGTGGAGCATCGTTTGGAGCGAGAGTGTGGCCAAATATACTCTCCAATCAAGAATCATCCTTTTTTCCAGCAGCAGCAGCAACCTCAGCACCAAAGTCAGTCGTACAACACACATCAGAGTCAGTCAGGGCAACAAATTCAACCAAAACTATCAGCACATCAAATTCAAGCTAAAACTGGCACCAATCAACAACAACAGCAAGTCAAAAAAGAATCAGGTTATTATCAACATATTAACATTTTTCGATGGACAGTTCTTGGAAAAATTCAATTCAAACCAACAACTTCTTTTAAGCAGATATTGGAAAAACGCAATCGCATTTTTCGCAGCCATACGCTAATCTACCAAATGTTACGAAGCAAATGCCAAGCAAACTACCGCCAACACTTCCGATTATGAAGGAGTGCAATATCGAAAAGTTTGCACAGGACAATTTGAATTTGCATTCAAAAGGATTGTTCCGAAAGAAATCGTCAATACGCGATATGTTGAGCTGGACAGCTGACCAGATAAGTCGTCCAATGTTGGCCGTATCCCGTGATAAGGCAACGAAAAAAATGGCAACGGAAATGTTTAAATTGGTACAAATTTATATGGGCGACCGGAAGGCGCGTGATGGCATGAGTTTGAATTCAGTTGCAATGGATATTCTAACAACGGCATTGGCCCAACCGCCGCTTCGCGATGAATTGTATATTCAATTGTGCCGTCAAACAACTGAAAATCATATTCGAGGCTCGCTTATTCGGGGCTGGGAATTGCTCACGATTTGCTTGTCATTTTTGCCACCTTCGCCCACATTTCAGCCGGCTCTACTCAAGTACGATTTGATTGATATATGATTGAAACTTGACATTTAAAATGAATGGATGGTTTTTTCCCCGTCTATTTTAGTTACATGAATCGTCATCGTGATCCAACGTTCGCGACAGCATTTCCAGAAGTCGGTAAATGGCCAATACATGTACAAGTGTCGCACTACGCAACAGTTGCGTGTCGTCGTCTAGATCGAATCGGCAGCAATGGAAAGAAGCAGGCAAAAAAACCGACCGAAGATGAAATTGAACAGTCAAGAGTAAGTTGATTGATGATGAGTACTTCGTGATTCGATTGAATAACTCTTGAACTCTGATTTTCGCAGGAGCAAATCATTCGGAAAAGCATGTTTGGCAACACATTAGATGAAGTAATGGAATTGCAAAAAGATCGTTTTCCATATCGAAAATTGCCATGGATTCAAGTGACTCTATCACAGCAGGTACATTCATATCATTTATTACGCTCATTGTGGTTGAGACAAAATACTGAGAGCTTCCGTTTGTTTTGCAAAAGGTGCTGTTGCTAAATGGGACGCAAACCGAAGGCATATTCCGTGTATCGGCTGATGTGGACGAGGTCGCCTATTGGAAAGCACGCTTAGATCGGTGGGATGTTCCTGAACATAAAAGTACAATGGGTAAGTTTTTATGGGGAAAACCCGGAGATTATATATGGATGAGAGAATTTATAGTGTGATTGTGTTAACGTTTTTAGATGCACATGCGCCAGCAAGTCTGCTTAAACTATGGTATCGTGAATTGTATGATCCCTTAATTCCGGATGAATTATATGCGGAGTGTGTTGCAACTGAAGATCCAGAAACGGCAGCGGCAATCATTAATCGATTACCACAACTTAATAAATTGGTAATTATCCATATTGAACAGTACTTCCGCAGCGCATCGCCAAGCTAATATCGGTTTTCGGTCGCTCTTTTTTTAGGTACTAACTTATTTAGTATATTTCTTGCAACAATTTGCACAGCCTGACATTGTGGCATGTACAAAAATGGATTCATCCAATTTGGCGATGGTGTTTGCACCGAATTGTTTACGCTGTACATCACAAGATCCAAAGGTTATTTTAGAGAATGCTCGCAAAGAGATGTCATTTATGCGTACACTAATCAGCCACATGGATACGTCGAGCGTTGCCAATATGGAATAAAATCAAGCAAGAATTATCACAATAACTGTTCAATAACAATGGCGTTGCTAAAAAAGAAGATTACAGAATTAAAATCATTAATAAACAACAACAAAATAACAAAAATGAACTTTCCTTTGAAATCGAGTGTGCGAAATGACAAACGATTTTGGATTTCCAAGGTAAGATAATTTTTGCTTGTCAACACACAAACCGAGATGAATGACAGACAAGCGATTTATTTTTATAGCTAGTCTTTATTGAATTTTATTAAAATTGATTCCAAATTGAATTTCGACGGGTAATATTAAACTCTGTAGTAAAATTTGTTTGTTTCTGTTCATTTCTTTAATAATTAATAAAAAACTTTTGCGAAATATGTCCCATATCAGCTTTTACCTTCGAAATGTTTCGGAGCATCGGCGTATGTAAATTTCAAGCGATATGCCTCTGCAACAAGAATGCCTATATATGAATCATTCCAATTTTGTGTCGGCAAATTCTGAAGTAGCAACATTAATCCCTGTGAAAATAGAATGCATAAAGAATATTTACCAAATCAATCAAATGCGAAAATCGTGTTATCTTTGCATTGGTTTACTTGAAATTCGGTCTCCTTCAGTAGCTGCTGTCGCCAATGTAATAAAAATGCGGCACAAACATACAATTGAAATACTGCAAAACCGTCGGATTCGGCTAAATACGTGTCCCAGAGACGGATTGTTGAATGTAATGGCAGTTCTCTGGTTAGCAGATTATTCATCCAACGGAATGAAAATTGTAAATAGTCAACACCATGTGATTGCAAGTGATTGTGAAGTGTTCCTATCCAATGCAAAACATATATAAATTCATTAAAATTGACCACATTTGTTGTGAACATCTTCTTTTACTAATGCTGCTTCTTGTCAGACTGTTAATTTAGTAAATATTTTCATAACAATAACAACAACAACAACCAAAAAGATATTAACCGTCAATTCGTTGTATCAATTCTTTTAACTGATTCACTTTGGCCTGTATTCCCAGCTGTGCAAATATGTAATTGTCCTGAATACAGTCAAGAAACTTCGATAAGCACCAGAAAGAGTCGGCTTCGATGATGTTTAGCTGCTCTTTCGATAGTGTGTCTAATTTGAATGTATCCAGTTCAACAACTAAATAATCGCCATCAAATAAAATCAAATATCGAATGCAAAGAAGAATGAGAGAGAAGAAAAAAAACAAGCATGTGATTAATTTGTTCATTGAATACAGAACAGCTGCAGTAATAAATTTCAATCAAAGATTTTTGCACTAACTCAGGTCTACGGATTCTAAAGCTTCTTGCAGGAATACGATGAAGAACGGTGTTACTAAATCGTTGATGCCCTGCACATAGCCGGAGGCTGGATGCCGTATGGCCCAAATGAATAAAATACGTTCGAACATCTCTTGTACAAGAGTTTGCTGAAAAAGTCGGATATGTGGATTCATACGTGGCATATCGATATGAATTTGACGGAATGTTTCTTGCTGCGCCTCGTCCCTGCTCTCAACACGAAAATATTGTTCAACTAAATTTAAATAGTTCAGTCGTTTGTGTTCTAAAATTGAATTGCGACGTTCCAATGATGTTGGCAAATAGCCCGACAGCAAACGCCATGTCACTGCGCGCATCTTTTTCGGAATTCCCGACCAACTCAGCTCTTTCAAATCGCGCAAATTCAGCTGCGGATCATCCAGTAGTGCTTTGAATTTCTCAATTTTCGATTCATATTCCACATCACGTGACAGTTGTAGGGAGAATTTTTGCAATTGCGGACGACCTGGAAACGAATTGCAATATCGATATTTTGGCCGATGGTCCGATGTTTCAGCTATATTTTGTGTGCCCGCTGAAGTTAAATTGCAGGCCTCCGAATTATCACTGCGTTTCACCGATCGGTCGGGTTTATCTTGCGAATTCCCTCTTGTGGCCGTATTTGACATTGATGGAGTCGCCTTTTGAGCATTATTTTCACTGCTTTGATGATGTCCAACAAAATTTTTATGCGTTTTAATGACACTCATGGCTGCCGATTGTGAAACTTTCTTCGATATTTTCGCATCTAAAATAAGAACAGACAAATCAAAAACATAGTGAGATGGTGTCACTTGAGTTGATTTTCACAGGGTACATTAAGGCACACAATATTTGCAAAAATTCAGAACTAAAGAAAACAACACAGCAACATCAGAAATTGCATCGCACTTACTGCTCATTTCTGAAACAATACAAAATTCATCGTCGCCAATATCCCATGCATCACGCACGGAATTTTGAAAGTCTTGAAATGATGTTGAGCCAATTGGACCCTTAACACTTTTTGCCAACAATTTGTTTTCTTTTTTGGGACTTGGACGGCCCGGTACCAATCGTCCATTATGCTTCCAAAATGAATTTTCACGATTACTTTCCATTGTTTTTGCGCCCTAATTTAAACGATTGTACAATCAACCAAACTTAATTCAATATAAACATAAAAATTCTATACAAATTCTTCGCTTTGTTTTTTTTTCAATTAAACAACATTGATGAATGAAAAATGATATTGCATCGACTTGTGTGTATTTAGTCACTTTTAATTTACAGGGCATTAATCGTCTTGTCATTTGTTATTGTCATAATAACACGAACGAGCAGAGAGCGAGAGAAACGGAGCGAGAGAGCAAATGCCACAATGTGAGAAAAGAGGAAACACATAAAGACATTGTCAGATGTCGATGATAACGTAGTGTGTGAACATACAACAAATGTCAAAATTGAATACGTTTACACCACGAAGTTGTGTGCTTTCAGCCAATCATCAAAAGCAACATATGATTAAAATGCGGTTTGATACATTGGACCGATAAAACAGATTTTTTTATTTCATCTCCGCAACAAAATTGATTAAAATGAAATTGAAATTAAATTCGATTGACATTGTTTGGATCAGTGAATTGAAATTAATTTGAATAACAGTCACTTTCTGCAATCATTGTCCACCATTTCAAATCGATTGTATTTGTATAGACGAGTGTGTTTTATTTCTCCTTTAAGAAAAGAGAATATCGCTCTTATCGGTTGTGCCCGCATTCATTTTGCGCACAAAGTGTCCATAAATATTCTTTTGGAGGCCAAGTCCAGACGAAATCACATTGGTTTGCCAGCCGGGTAGTGGAATTCACGGCAAATTGCGGCGTTTATTTGGATGAAGTTGGGGTAGGGATGACTTCGGAAACAAAAGTGTCATTCGATGTTGGCGACAAATACAAAACCGTTCTGGACGCATTGATACAGCAAAATTACAATGTAATAAACGATGTGTACCTTGACATGTTCATCTCGCACATATCGGGAAAGAATGGAGAAGGTATGGCCAATTTTATTGCACATCAAATTTATTTTTTTTTTTTCTCAGAACAATTTATTGGCGGAACAGCGAACATTTCGGAATGATCGTGTTTATTGCCACATAAACCGGTCATTTTGAGTCGCAATCAATGTTAACGCTTTCTGTGTTAATTTTCATGAAAATAATTTGAAATTAGACTACACATCTTTGTTATCTGAACAATTCACATTCGCATGGATCGAAAGGTCGGTGTCAAAAATATTCGACGAACATACGAAGAGCGTAAATGGACTAGCGTTTACATGTCAATTGATCGCGCTGCTCACCAAAACTCCGGACAATTTTCGTAAATTGCGTGAACGCAACGTGTACATCAAGTAAGATTTTGTTTTATCTTGCAAATCATTTAAATACATTTTAATTTTTTCATTATAGTATTCAGAATGGGTTAAACGAATCGAGTGATTTGCAAAATCCGTCGGCAAAACTGGCACTTATAACGCTATATCAGTCGATGTTGAAACACACCGAGGGCATTGAGTGGCTGAAAGCAGAATTGGCATGGAAGCGTGCGATTAGCTATTGCATTGACGATCAAACGATTTACGTGGTGCGCCGTGCCAAGGAATTTATCACCGATTTTCTATTTTGCATTGCCGATGATGATCAATTGGTATTGGAAGTAGTTACGGAAATTTCACGGCCAATCACAGACAATGTGTTCGTCGAACAAAATATTTGCGTGGATAGTTGTGATTTGCAGCACAAAGTCACACCCTCGATCGATATTATTAGCAACGTGCTGGAGCGGTATATCCATTTGAATCAGAAATCATCTATTGCTCATTACATTATCAAAACGACAAAGGGCCAAATAAATTTATACAAATTGTGCGACATGACACACGATCACACATTTTTCAATCGCATCGGATTGTGTTTGATATATGTGAGCTTTGCACTGTTGGTTGACAAGATAAATGAGAATGGGGCCAAAGATAGTTCGCAGATTTCATTGATCGATTACAATGAATTCGGTCTAACTTTTCTCAACTGGTTCAAATTCTGTATTTTGCGAAATCAAAATGAATGCCTGCTGAACGGTGCACGTGTCTATTATGTGCTGTGGAAAAGCATGGGAAATCGCGTACCCGAAGAGATCATACTGGGCAATCAGATCACAAAATTCGAGAATCAAGTCATTCTATTTCAAATATTACCGCTTATCAATGTTATGCAACACACCAGCAATTGCTATCCCGAACTGCTTGACGATTATGTTATGAAACTATTTCATATTTCAACAGAGCATACGCTGAGGATATGCTATTCGTTCCGAAACTCATTGATAAATGCGAATGTGAATCTTTATGATTTGGCAGGCAAAGCGATACAAGGAATTCTTTCGATGATACATATTTTGCATCGTGATCGGGCTGTTATTGTGTTTCAAGCATTGTGCCACATCATCAAAGGCGTTACTCCGAATGAAACTGCCCCAAATGGACTGCCAAAATTAATCGAAAGGCCAACATTTATGTCAGCCGTTTTGAGTGGATTGTACTCGATAGTGAAAAAGTATCGCATCACGTGGAAAGACTCCTATGAATCGGTTGGCCTTTTGAACTGCATGCTTTATTCCCTTGAAGATCCAAATCTATCACCGAGGGTAAGATCTAGAAAAATTGTTCATCTGCTTCATTGAAGCTTTCATTGATATGCTTCTGCGCTTTTCAGTTGGCAGTCGGGGTGCTTAAACTAGCCCAACTCTCAGTTGAACATTTCTTGGCTCCAAATTTGGCATTGCTAGTGGACACTCTGTCTGGCTCTGATATGCAGAAACTTGGACCGATGATTGTGAAGAGATTGCATGATAGCAATTGGGAGGTGCGAGACAGCGTCTTAGAATTACTCACGTCGATGGCACATATATCGTTATTGAGTAGGCTCTTCCCTTACATTCCACCTTGATTTTCTTGATCATTTATCTGAATTTTATTTTTTCCATATATCTAATTTTACCAATTTTGTGCTTTTATCTATATGAAAATGGTTATTTCCAGAATTTCCCGCATTTCAAGAGCATATTCTCAGCAATGGGCTATGTCCACTTGTGGTAGATATTGCGAAAAATGATAGTGAATATTATGTGCGTGCAACAGCACTTCACTGCATTTCCCAGATGATTCCGGTCAATCTATTTTGGGAAGAATGCCTCTCCGCAGTGGATTTAATAGTAAGAATGAATGACACTTTATTTAACATTTAAATGTATTTATAAAACCAATGATTCGCCGTTTCAGAAGTATTTGGTTGATGTGACAAAAACGGAATTCGAAGGTGTTGTTCGCAAGGAAGCGGTTTCGTTAATAACATGCATTTATGAATACCAAAGAGTTCCGTCCAATCAATTGGAATCCGTTTACGAAGCCCTAGCTGTTGCAGCCGTTCACGACTTATTCTGGGAGGTCAAAGTGAAATCCATTGAGTTTTGGCATTCCGTCATAAAGCGACAACTGCAATATCAAGGAGTCATCGATGGAACCTTTCCATCGGTCACGTTTTCCAAAGAAAACAAGAAAATTGTAACGTTAACGCAGAAAGAGATCACATTGAGATTGACCAAAGTATTGGCTAAATTATCAACATTTGGTTGTTTGGGTGTTTTATTAGCAAGTTTAGAAGATCGCGATGATTTATTGGTTGTAAAACAAGGTGTTTATGTAATTAAATCGTTGACGGAATTCCTCGATAAATACAATTATTGGGAAGAATTGCAAGAGAATCAATGTTTCGCCCCGAGATCGTTATCAAATGAATCATCAAGCGGTAGCTCCATTGCACCATGTTACTCTGACGACACTGAAATGACTAGTGCAAACACAGGTTTATTTCCAAAGAATGATGCGGTTGATAGTTTGTTAGGTTCCGACGATGTAATACAGTCGATAATTTCATCACAAGATATAAATCTATTGTCCAAAGCGTATGAGAATCAATTAAATGTCGATGCAGAAGCCGCATCAAATCAAACATCCGAAGAAAATGCAACATATTTTAAACGCTTCCGCGAAATAACACCAGAATTATTTTTAAATACAATTAAAACAACCAATTTGAATGAATTGCTACAATCACGAACCGAGTGGCTCGCTCAAACTGAAAGTTTCTCTTCTCTCCTTAACGATATGTCGTATTCGCTTCAAACACACGAAACGTACGATGCCGACTGCTATTGAAAACATACATTTCTTGTTTTTATTAATTTTATACGAATAATTGTGCACAAAAATTATTAGAAAATTAATATAATGATTTCTAATCAATTGAATTTTTTCAGGCGATAGCTAAAGTTTCATTTGATTGAATGTGAAAATGATTATCACTTAGTGATCTGGCAAATTGAATGAATTTCAGTCATCTTTATCTATTGTAGAGGAAAGTTGTCTGGAATAATTTAAATTCCATTAAAAAATCTATTAAAATTTTCCAAAAAACTCGACATATTTTTTTAAAAAAATTTATTTACCTTCAGTTTTAGGGAAAACGCGATTTACTCCATCTTTCGAACATTTTCCAATTTTCACACAAATTTTCGGTTGTTTTTCTGATTTTTTCATCAACATTGCCAGACTTGGCCGGGAACAGACCATCAGCTTGGGTAAGAATCGTTTGTCCGCGCATGTGCAGATAGCTCACATATATCCACATTACCATCAGCCATTGAATTATATCTCGCTCGTTAAAGTTCCATTTGGTTCCTTTGCAATTCAATGATATCGTTGGACCATGCAAGAGAAACTAAATCCAAGATAGACACAACATGAGGGTTGGTAAATACATCAAATATTTTACGTTATTGTTGAACTTTACATGTAACGCACGGATTTCCTCCGGTTCGATCCGGGTTCAAATTGAACTTTCCCAGAAATAAATGGGATTTTTTGTAAATTTTTGTGTTGATTTTTTGGACTCAAGTCCAAATTTAATGAAGTTGTCGGCAACATTTTGAGCTTGCATCATATTTACCATCTTTTTGACAGCATTTTCATAATAATTTATATCATCCAGCCATTTTTGCATGTCGGCTAGAATTTGGAAACTAGTTAGATATATCTATTCACCATGAAGTTATATATTGGAAAGGCACAGAACGTACAAAATTCATTCACCATGTCGTCCTTCTCGACAGCGAACATAGATGATTCATATTAGTGTCATTTTACAAGGTTCAAGGCATTTTTAATTTTGTCAAAGACTTGCTATGACAAGCTGAATAAGAATGAACACAGAACATCTCCCCTGAAATCGAGTGTGGAAATGTTGAAATTATTTATCGAATTTAGCTGCATTGATTCAATATTCCAGGCGTATATAACGGAATGTTAGCAATTAAATTTCATGAAAAATGAACAGTGAAATTTATTATTCTTTGGCCAGTTGCTTGACAATGGAATTGCATCAAATTAAAGTAGTGAGGAGTAGCCTTCTCTTCAATAGAGGAGAATATATGAATTTATATTGAACTACAATTACATATGCATATAATAATATATTATGTTATGAAAAAACATGTTATGGTGGCATCGCACCAGCATGAAAGAATGATTTTGGCTCAAATAATATTTGTATTCTTGGCCAAGCATCGATTTCTGATGGAGTAAATAAATTAGAAACATTTAAAACTGTTCAACTGATAATTTTGGATTGCGAAATCTTCAATGAAATTACAAAACTTATTTTCCTAAGAAAACTTTGCACCAATTTTAGTTTAATCATATGTTCAAATTCATTCGAAATGACAAATTTACTTAGAATTAACACCAAGTAAAAGATTGCAAACGCTACGAGTTTCATATTATTATTTTTTTGTGGTTTATTTTTTACAACTTTTCTCGCGAAACTTCATCAAATAACTGGATCGACAGATCGGCACACAAAATATAGATTCAAATGATTCGCTAGCGTCGGTTTATTACTACATATTATGTACTTCCATATTTATTATTACTCATTCGGTCATAGCCTTTGCTCAACGTACCGTCGTACATATATCTTTCCGCAATGTCTTGTTTTCAATCTGAGTTCATTTTCTGCACAGCTTTGTACTTTAAATTGTTTTTTATAAGCAATGTTTCGCACTGAGTACGCCAAACTTGGGTAGTTTTACAATGAAACTTCTGGCAATTAAAACACTCAACATGTATTTTTTTTAAAATTTATTTGTAAATTTCTAATGTTCTGAAGCTAAATCGATAGATTAAAAAAAAGTGGAGCATGAAATGTGAAAATGTTTGTATGCAAGAGCATATCTGGAAACTGTGATTTCCAAACGAAAATCGCAAACATATGACGCTCATAATTGTATTTTAGCGTGCACTATATCAAAATACACATTTTCACATTCCGCAATTGAAGAGTTTCTAGTTAGTACTAAAAATATTGTTTTGATCATATTAAATTGCGTCAGTTCGAAGAAGATGCATCAGTTCGAATGATCATGTAAATTTTATTCGATGAGGCTTTAAATTTGCTTATTCCTGATGGTGTATATAAGGCCATTTTATGCATTAAATTCGTTTGGTCGGTATTGTTGATTAAATTTCACGAGGTTGATCAATGGTTCAACAAAACTGAAAATAAACAAATATCAAACAAATCTCATCATTGATCCTATTCAATGTCCGATTTCTTGAAAAACTTACCAGTGGAGCAAAGTTTTAATACCCAACACAAATATTTTGGTGAAATGTATTTACTAAGAACAAATAATCCTTTGACAAAAGTGTTGACGAATTGTTTGCACTTGGTCTCGTATGTGTGAGATAATGCACTACATCTCATATTCAAGGTAGCAAAAATTTTCGTTTCAATTTCCTTATTTGCAAAGAATTCTTTGGTTTTATTGATAAGTTGTTGACACACTTGACATATTTTTGAGTCTTTTGAATTGACATTTTCACCAGCATCTTGGAAAATTGGAGATTCGAAGAGTGGAGCCGGAGTTGTTGTTTTTCTTCTTTCAATATTTACTCCTGAAACAATACAACATTTATATATTGAGTGATGAATTTTCAAAAACACGAATCAACTCCGTTGATATATGGTAACACCGGGAAAATATGAAATTTTATATCAACCGAGCAAAAGTTCAGGGAGAATTCGGGTTAAGAATTTTGAATGCCGACTCACCCGAAAAATCAGCCATGAATTCTTGGAAACTTTGTGTTGGACAAAATCGCATTGAACGACAGATTTTGTTTGGTTCCAAAATATGCATAGCTGCATCATATATTGGGTCATAAAGTAAATCTACCAAGGTTTGACATTCTTGCGTAACGACAAATAAAATCCTACACATTTGTTTGAGCAAACTTTTGATGAGTGGCCTGTTGACACCAAATATGGAGTATGACACTTTTCTGTTTGATAATGATAAGACAACCATGAAGATTTTTGTCAAAGTAAAAATCTCAATGAAATTACCGTATAATTGAAAAAGCACTTTTGCAAAGTAAGCAAGGCCCATTGGGAACCATAAGTTTGGCCTTTGATGCTGGGCTGATGGCACTTTCTTCATCTCCATCCTCTTGGCTAACGGCATTATGCAACGATAACATCGTCAAAAATTCTTCGCTCAATGATTTTTGGGCCGAACTTATCGAACAAAGGTGAATGCTACCACAGAGTGCTTTCGGATTCGAAATTTTTGAAAGCACGCCATAAATTTCATCAAATTTATAATGGACTAGATCTATGCACACTGATTTCAGCGGATCAATCATTTCATTACAAATATTGCGAAAATATTGTCTTAGCTCTTCCTTGTGTTTCTTGTCGATGATGTTTTTTCTGCATTAAAAAATAGAAAGTTCCATCGAAATAAAAAAGATATTGTTTATAAATATTAAAAACAATTACCGAAAAGTGTTTACAATGATTTTGCAAAGATCGCATTCTACAGTTGAATTTTCGGAAACAAATTCATGTGATTTTGAATCAATTTTGTGGTCGATTGACACGATCTCGATTTTTTCTTCTATGTATTGATTTCGAACTGCGCAAAGTCCAATTTCACCGCATATGCTCACCGCTGTTCTGTCCCCTTTGATAATTCCATTTCGAACTGTTCGCCAAGTATTAGCAGTAAATTTTTCGCATTCAGCATTACGCCATTCTTGGCATAATAGATATTCATACGACGCACGAAACTGTTCCTCATTCAAATTTATCCGCGTTCTGATAGGGAATCAAACAGTTAGCAATACCCATAGTTTAAGTTTCAATTTCGATTTACCTTAATAGTTGAATGATGTTTTCACAATTCTTGCAATTGGTGGAGACAACGACATCATCGATAACCGGAGAGGCATTGATACCTTAATCATGTCAAAACGATCAAATTTTTAAATTCTTTTCATCTCTTTAGTTTACTACAAATTACTGATATTTTTTAAGACTTACTGCAAATTACAAAAGTAATAGAGGCTATAAGTGTTATGAGCTTCATGTTTGGCTATAACTTTGTTCTTTAATGTAAATTCAACCACTAAAATTAATTAAATGTCATGCCGTTTATTTATAGCCCGATCTTATCACCCATAATCACCACCACCAATTTTTCAAATGTGGAATATGCAGATAAAATTAAACGAATCATAGTTGATTAGCAATTGTTCATTCATTATTCATGCGGAATGTTTAAATGACAGGGAATATTTGATTTTAATTGTTTTAAAAACAAAAAGATGATCAAATATTAACTGACTAACCCAAATTTCAAAAGGCAAAACCCCATATAAAAATAATATAGAAAATGAAAGATATTCCTCGATTTTTTTTTTAAATGAAGTCATATCAAATTGAATACAGATAAATGTTATTTGTCCTAATCATTGCACATGGCAAATATTGGTGTAAAGTAAATTGCGAAAATCACTGATCAGCAAACATTCCGATCAATTTTGGACATTTCGTCAATGAAATATATTTTAAGATTACAAAACATTGCACAGTCGTAAAGTAATCATTAATCCGGTGAATAAATACATTTTCCACCATTGTAAAATGAATATATGATATACATTTGTTATTGCCATTTCAAACCTTTAAAATATGTTACGTATTGGTAATTGTACTGAAAAGTGCTAATGATTTTGTGTCACTTGCGCCACATTCAACAAGAAAATCACATCGATTTCACAACATTTAAATTAAGCCTTTTAAAGAAAATATTCAACTTCTTTTTTCAATATTGAATGACTCATATGTGAAATATATAATTACGACAAGTCCAAAATTTTTTTGGCTGAACATTGACTAATTCGAAGCGCTCGTCATTATCATATTAATTTTCAGGCACATAAGCACATAAGGAATACTCAAATATTGAGCTCTGATTCAGAGCTTTACTTATCGGCAATGGCTTATTCATTCAAAAACAACTCATCATTTTGATGCCTAATTCATTCTACAAACATTTTCCAAGTAAAGTCATCATCATATCTATTGAATATATCGATAGGAGAGTATGTTTTTATTCAGCCGTTACTCAGCCATAAGTGCTGAATGATTTTAGCACAAAAAGAGGAAGGGACGGACACTTTTGCTAAATCTAAGGCTTATGAGAAATATTTTGGCTTAATCGCTGCAGTGCGTAAATGCTCATCTAATACAGTTTCAGAAGTTTTAATCCCGAATAATGGGGTAAATGTCGTTGGTTGGTTTGTCGCTGATCCTTGCTCAACGGGTTTTTTCTCAGCTGGAAATAAAGATTATGCTTTCTTGCCTAAAAAAAGGAAGAGTAGGGGTTGCAAATCATCAAGCAATATTAGAATTATCCAAGAAATATGGTGAACTACCTAATATCCGTGATTTAGAGGTAGCAAGTGTATCAGAGGTTAGAACTACAAATATTAATAATCTGGATATCCATTATTAGGCATATCTATTTGTAGCCATATATTTAGTATAGTGGGGCAGTCTTTTAAGATTACTGAAGAACCATTTTTTGCGATGATAAAGAAGCGGTTAGCAGTCATTGATATTGATAAAGAACAACGGAAAATACAAGCACAAGCAAAAAAAAAAAAAAAACGAGTGGAAAATCCTATTCCTGTACGTGGCATTAAGCCAGCAACAACAGATCGAGTCTTCTATTTTGATCCAACCTTTACTTTAGATCAACCTGTTTTTCTAATCATACGTAGGATGAGAGAGTCGTTCAATTTGACAGAATCAAATAACCATTTAAAATTCTTCACAATACTCGCTTTTCACAGTTGAAAGAACGCACAGAGAATTCTATAAGCAATTTAGATGTTAGATGAATTGAAAATAGACAGCTCCAAACAACGGCTGAAATGACTTGATCTTTTCTGCTTATGCTTTAGGCTCGAGTGCTAGGAAATTATGACTGAACTGACTCGCAAGAGTCCTATATAAATTATCGAATCAATTACCCATGTGAAAATAAAGTGACTGGCTAATTTGGGACAAGGTTGGCTGACTATGATTGACTTTTTTCAGTGCAAAAAGAAGTTGTTAATCGATTAAAGTTGACTTCGGTTAACATGTAAGCAGTTAACGGCAATCGTCTTTAGTTGCCTAATTTGGGACAGTCGGCTAACTTTGATTCGTTTTCATACGAAATCAACGTAGTCAGTCAGTCAGTCAGTCAGTCAGTCACTTAATTTTCACACGGGTACGAGTCTGTATGTGATTGGCGAGTCCCTGAGTGATGCCTTCGATCAATCAAGGCGGACTTCTTTCTCTAGATATTGTGATTTAGGTGGACACCCTCTTCTGTTCTTGGGCCTCATCCGATGCATTATTAACTTTAATAATCAACACACATCAATTGAATATTCATGAGGATTCGATTAAATATACTGCATTTGTTACGCCTGATGTCTACGAACCTGGAGTGAGCACTTGGGCACTATTTCTCGGGTTTTGAAAAAACTTAGTATTTTTGGCTTAGAATTACAATTAAAGAAGACAGAATTAAATTTGTAAATATTCGAATAATGTAAAAGACTTATTTAAAGCGAAAGCTTTGTCAAATGTTTTCAAACACTTAGTCAAATCAGGAAAATTGTGATACTTGAACAAATTTATTTATAATAATCTAGGGGGCTTTAACTCGGTTTTTAAGGTTGAAATAAATGAAAGATACGGAAATTCGGAACATAATTTATTTTAAATCTCGTTCTCCAGAGCAAGATTTACTTGCCTATTCTTCTCCAAATTGGTCTAAAGTGTTATGCTTTGCGAAAACAAAGAAAAGACTTACCAAACGCTAGGAGAAAATGTCTTGAAATGAAATGAAATATATGTCCTTACATACGTAAAACTATCTTTTCCGCACATTTCCCGACAGTGTACGGGTTCACAGGTTATTTTTATTTATTTTCGTGTCATCATAAAACTATGAAAATATGTCACACCAAATTTTAAGTCATAACGATCAGATTTCAGATTAATTAATACTACGAATCAGCCGTGTCATGTTTGCGAATGTATTTTATTTGGCTTAAGCTCAGCAGTAGCGAGACGAGAACTATTAGCCATTGTTGATGTTGAATTTGAATTATTATTTTAATATTGAAAAAAAAACACTACAAAAACTCGTGAAAATATATATTCTTCTAGTAAAATAAAAGACAATAACTTTTTTTTTTCTCAAATTCCTTCAAACGTTTTCTCAGAGTATCAAGAGACAGACAATTTGAAGATTCCGCGTAAGAATGGTATCATTTGTTTTAGAAATGAACATTATACCATGGAGCCATAAGATTCAGATTCATTTGATGTTTACGTTCAACCTTTAACTTTTCACTGTTTCGTTCGAAGAACATAGCTGCCACATAAATATTTCCCAAATCGCATCGGAATGACTTGAAATTTTGTATGACTTATTTTTTTACATAAGAAAATTATCCTGAAATTTCCAAATCGATACAATGTGAACTTAAGATAGTCGCCACACAAATTTTTCGTTTCGACCCCGAAACGACCCCGAAAATCGAGATTTTTGCAGGGGAGGTACTCCTATATCTCATTGGAATGACTTGAAATTTTGTATGACTATTTTTTTCATTAAAAAAATAATATTATTGTAATAGAATAAGGATGACACGAAATATTCTTGAATATTTATTTTTATTAAGCACGAGGATCTTTTACATAAGTTTGTTCGGTTCCAGTGTTTTATTAAGAGAACGATATTGAAAGCCATTTCTCATTAGCTGTCAAAGTCATCGCATTCACGACGTTCATGACATACACGTTGAATGACTTTGACAGCTCACATACAATAGTAACACAGTCCCCATACAAATGTTTCTTAATTATATTGAAAAACATCCCCTTTATTGATTCAACTCTACTAGAGCTGCCCGAAGACATGATTCGATTGAGCTGAAAATAAATCGGATTCTATTCTTAATGTGTGCTAATTTTCGTTCAATTCTAATCTCAAGTTTTTGAGTTATCGTGTTAACTGATTTTTGCGTGCAACGGACACTGTACCACACGCGGACAATCAATTTCTACGGGAATGGTTGTAATCGTTTTTTTTTAGGTTCAAAACGCAAAGAAAATCCATTCCGGGCGTTTTGAATTTTTTGGACCAATCGCAATATTTTTAGTACACACAGTGGTGTGTTTGGAAAAGTAAAAATACAGATCTTATCGGTTGATAAAACAGGTCATACTTCATCAATTAGTTCATTTTTCAATTCTCCATATATTTCTGTCAATTTCTATTCAATACATTGCTATGGGAATATCGCATGAATACGAGATGTAAAGGAAAATAATTTAGGATAAATGTGAACTTGAAAATATGTTATTTCCTCGTAGATAATAATCGTTGCATATACCAATACACATATTGCACCACAGAATTTTTAAAAGATGTTGCAAACCTACTTTTTTGTATTTGAGAGTGTTAAAAATATATGATTCCAAACTAACAAACGACTACCTGGAGGAGAAATAGAAATGAATGTGCAGAGGTCTGTATTTCTATCGGTGAGATCGCGACGCGAGTATGTAGATTAAAAATAACATGGAAATGCTCGCCTCTCCATCTCAACGATAGATTTATGAGAAAATCCGATATGAACGGATGAGAATGATTATGGGACCTCCATTCAAAATATATTGATTTAGATAAGAGAAATAAGTAGCATCTCTCGATTTTTGTTGATGTTTTTATGATTTCACCTAGAGCAATTTCACCTAAAGTTCGGTTTCAAATCAATATGTTGTGAATAGAGATCTCATAATCATTCTCACCCATTTATGTATAAGAAAAATCATCAGAGAATCTCATCGTCTTAATTTAAATATGCAGTTACAACTCAGGGTGTGAAATGATAGAAGTGATAGAATTGCTTTGTCTTCAATTTTATTTGTGCTTAACAATTTCAAAGTTCATGGGGAATTTCAAATTAAAATTTCTTTTTAAATATTGTATGAAAGTATTGACACAAAAGATTTATTATTAAATTGAATTTAATTGTCCGAAGAGAAGAGAGCCGGGAGATTGCTTACATTTCCAAGGTTCACGATTCAAATAATGAAAATCAACAAATTCAGACAAGTGGCCGAAGTAATTTCAGTCCTGACTCGATTTTCGCTTTTAATTCGACCATAAAATTCGTTTCATTGGAGAAATCAACTAAATTGAATAGATTTTCATTAGTTGAAGTAAAAAGTTATTGGTATCAATAAACTGAGTTTCGAATAGTTGACTATTGACATACCTTCTGGGGATGCATTGAACATGAAGACATCGTTATGAGTTTCAGGTTTCTTTGTTGGGTGAGGTTCTTTACAGAACTTCAATTGAACGCATACCTCCTCCGTTGGAACATTCTTCTCTAAAAGCTGCTTTACTTTACTTTCATTTTTTCTGACAAAGGTGCGGCATACTATTCGATCTTTTATTTCCATTCCATCACATATGTGGCAAAGACATTGGTTCGCCGCAATAGCTTTGACTAAACTTCCGCAGATCTTACATTGATCAATTTCTCCCAATTCCACTATAACGATCAAATTTGGACTCAAGTTTAGTTCACACAAAATCAATAAAACGCTTCTTCAAAGATTTTTCATCAAACTCATCGCTCACAACCCATTTCGAGCTTTTTACCTTTATCGTTTGCAGCCAAACTCGCATCATCTTGTGTGTCTTGTACATTCTCTTGCTGCGCCATTTCGGTTGATATAGCCGACTCGAGTCGATGATCTTCACCAACTTCGAACTCGTCCGAATTCGAGACTCCCAACGTGGGCGAGGCATCGATAGCTGTGAATATGAAAGTTTTAAAAACATGTTATATCTAAAGCGGTTTCTCTGCAAATTGAATTAAAAAAAAAAAAAAAAAATTGTTTGAAATTGTAAAACTCACTATATACAACGAGCGCGCTAAGGGCTACAACTGCCAAAAACTTCATGTTCGTGTTTAATTTTGCTCTCGAAGAACTGCTTGCCTTGACTTTAGCTTATAACTTACCCACAAAGTATACTAGCCTGGTATTTATACATCATTTTTAGGCGACTCAATATGAGAAGTGGAATAAAAATGAGTATTATTATTGCCTAAATGGAAAACAAATGACTAACTTGATAAAGTGTTTGTAATCGGCATATGTAAACGCAAAATTGGGAGTTTGCATAAAATGTGTGTACTTAGGATTTGTCATAGCTGTAAAATTCAAAAGTTTGATTTTTCGTATCAAATCATAACAGGCCGTGTGTCTGATAACAAAATTTTGCATCATTGAGCCATTGATGTTTACATAAACAAATGTAAGAGGTTTGGTCAAATGTGGCCGCTAGAGCAGGTTCGTAGCGAGACCTATATTCGCGAGGTTATATTTTTTCTTATTTTCAGTATCATGTATGTGTACCAAATTTATCATAAGGTAGTAAAATAAAATATTTCCACCTTTGCGAAAATAAAATAATTGAGTTGACTATTTTGGGACTTTTTGACTGGAATTTTATATTTAACTGGAATTAAGACTGAGAATTCAAAGAAATCAATCATAGTTTGTCAGCTATGGCCAAAATAGCCATGGCAAAATCAGACAAATATTGGACGAAATGACTGAAATTCCAATCACACAATCACATTATTCTCACAAGGGCATAAATTGAGCGATTGAACATTGGTCAATTAGATGAATATCTTTCTTTTTTAAACATTATTTCAACTGAAATTAATAATGGTTGCTATAGGATTTGTGAACAAAATCATTCCATTCATCGTTCATTGCTTTAAAATGGAGATCGCGTTCGCTCACAGTCAAGTGCATCCGACAAGGCTATCAAAGAATTTTTCAACTGATTTACACTTCATTAAACTTGCTAGCAACTTCTAATCGACACGCGTTGGACTGGTCACTCTTAAGCAACGAAATCTGTGCATCTATAAATAATTTAATTTAATTTAATTTAATTCATTGCACCGCCAAATTCTGGCTGAATAATTCAATAGTATACAATAATAAATAAATTAATGACTTTACAATCGTAAATTGAATATATCATCATTTAAACGATCCAATATATTTTTTAACTTATTTCTACTATTTCGTTGTAAAAATATATCACTAACAATATTTGAATATTTACACATTTGATTCAATGGTACCCAGCTGTAGAGTAGTGGTTAGCGTGCCGGCTTTGCAAGCATGGGGACGTGAGTTCGAGTCTCACTAGCGGCCGTTTGATTTTCTATCAAAAAAGGTAGTAGCCATTCATGGGCTCGAGCATTCGAATGCGGTGCAGTCCAAACGACGCTGCAAAATTCAAGTTGAGACTGAACCAATGAATAAAATAAAACTTTCAGCGTCTGGCGGTCTGGAATGTCATGACAGAATCGTTTCAGGAAACGAAGTGCCGCTGTCGCTTTGGATGTGGTGGCTTGAATGTGTTCATGAAATTTGAGTTTCTGATCGATGAGCACACCAAGATCTTTATGCTGTTTTACATGTTCGAATGTGTGATTACCAAAATTCATAAAACAATTTTAGTTGTTTGAAATGTTGTTACGTTTAAGTGATAATGTAAGTATTTCACATTTGCTCAAATTTAAGTGTAATTCGTTGGTTTCACACCATTCATTAAGTTTGTTGATTGCTGTTTGAAGTGACGCTGTATCCAATGGTGAATCTATGACTTTTGCCAATTTTACGTCATCCGCCAACAGTGAAATGAAAACATCATCACCCAGTTGGTTTGACAGGTCATTTATAAATAACAAGAATAGTGTTGGACCAATGTGGCTACCTTGTGGAACACCAGAGTTGCCTGTAAATTCGATTGAGTTGCTCTCCTCATATTTGACGAATTGGCGACGATTCGATAAGTAAGACTTAATCCACGGAATCAAATTCTCAGGAATATTGAGGTTTCTAATTTAAGCGCAGAGAATTTTGTGCGAAATCTGTGTATAATACATCTAGCTCATCAAAAATGGAATATTCATCAATTACGAAATCATTTGATGATGTTGATGATGCATGTGATTGTAACAACTTAGGTTTTGTTCGTTTCGATGTTGGAGTCGCCGTGGATATTTGAGGTTGAATGAAGTTTTTTTTGAAAAAATCTGCAAACATTTCAGCCTGTTGAGATTCATTTGTTGATATTGTGTCTCCTAATTTCAATGAAACAGGATTGTTCTCAGCAATTCTAAGTGATTTAACATAATTCCAGAATTCTGATGGGATATCTTTCAACGATGATTGCATTTTACTTCTGTATTTGTCAAAACACTATTTTTTCATCTCATTGAATGCATTAAATGCTGCTTCGAATGATGATTTGTCACTGCTACCGACACATCTCTTCCATTCTTTGTTCTTTCTATTTTTGAGTCGCTGCAGTTCAGGATTGAAACATTTCCTTTGTAATTTTCATTGGAGTGCTGCTTTTGATGCCATTGAGTAGAATAATTTAACTTTTTCATCAATGACCTAAAATTGGGTGTGACATATTCTCATAGTTACGGTATGATACGATAAGAAATAAACATAACCTTTGAACTCGTACAATGTCGGGAAATGTGCGGAAAAGTTAGTTTTACGTATGTAAGACCATTTATTTACTTTGATTTCATATTCATTTTAAAATGTGCCGAACCTGTTAAATAAGTCTGCATAATGTTTCAATACAAAATCTTTATCAATATTTTGAGTGATTGCATGGAGTCATAAGTGACGTGGCATGCGTTGGGAATTACGCGATGACTTTACTAAACCGAATCTAATGGCTGAACGCAAACGGAGAATAGGTGTGACGTCGCGATCGACGATTGTAACTTTTGTTTACACTTTGCCTTAGCGCTGTAATTTTCAACTGGATTAAAATTTTAAATCACCGTTTTAATTAGTGAAAATTTGTGAATATCACTTTAAAGTGCTATCAAACCGAAATTCACTGCTATATTTCTCCGGCATTGACATTTGGCTTGTAATTTAGTGCATTTTTGTGAGTCATTTTGTTGTTGTTGTCGGCTTCACTACAATGGGTGCAGACAATCACATTTGCAATAGACAAGAGTGCCCGCCGAAAAGTGTTAGTGGACCAAAAATCAACTGTGTAAAATGCCAGAAAACTTGTTTGTTTTTGTGTTATGTCACACATTTCCCGAAATTGTTCGGGCTTACGCATTTTTCATTGATTGCTACTCATTTGTATTGGATTTATGTTTATTTCTTATCGAATCATCATGCAACTTTGAGAATAAATCACAGAAAATTTGAAGTCATTACGATGAGATCGAATTTCGAGTCATTACACATCATGTGATTTAAATTTCAATTTCAATATAAAAACAAATAAACATCTCAGTTCCTAATTCTTACTTCAACGTTCTCTATTTTTGAATTGGTAATAACAATTACGAATTAGTTCACTCTGATGTGAACTTTCAATTCATGTCAACGATAGATATGGTTCTACATTTATGTTATTTATAACAGTATAACTTTCGGTAACAGCATGAGCATTCAAACTGATGAAAAAACACAGATTAGAAAATCACAAATACTTCATCCAATTTATTGATTTGAATATTGACCCCGAAAATTGAAAATTTTGTGAGGGAGCTGGTCTTAAATCTCATCAGAATGACTTGAAAAACATAGAAAATAATATTTTGACAGTTCCAAAAGGAAACAATGTGAACTTAAGATAGCCGCCATACAATTTTTCAGTGTTGACCCCGAAAAGACCCCTAAAATCCGAATTTTTGCAGGGGAGGTAGTCCTAAATCTAGTCGGAATGACTTGAAATTTTGCATGACTCATTTTTTTCATAAAAAATAATATCCTGAAAGGTTCAATGGGATACAAGGTGAACTTAAGATATTCGCCATACAAATTTTCAGTTTTGACCTCTAAAGGTCCTCAAAAACCGAAAATTTTGTAGGGGAGGTAGTCCTAAATCTCATCGGAGTGACTTGAAATTTTGCATGACTCATTTTTTTCATAAAAAAATGATATAATCAAAGTTTCAATTCGTTACAATGTGAACTTGAGAAAGTCGGCATACAAATGTTCAGTTTTGACCTCGAAAAGATCCCAAAAAACGAAAATTTTACACGGGAGGTAGTCCTAAATCCCATTGAAATGACTTGACATTTTGCAGGATTCATTTTTTTCATGAAAAAATTATATTCTGAAAGTTTCATAATGATACAATGCGAAATAGTCATAGTCCCCATACAAATTTTTCGTAATTATATTGAAAAACAGCCCATTTTTCCATTCGACTCCACTAGAGCTACCCGAAAAAATTATCTGATTGGGTTGAAAATTAATAGGTTTCTATTCCTAATGTGTGTGTAAATTTTTGTTCAATTCTAAAATCAATTTTTTGAGTTATCGTGTTAACAAATTTTTGCGTACAACGGACAACGGACAACGTACCACACACGGACAAAAAATTGCTCCGGGAATGGTTGCAATCGTTTTTTCTAGGTTCAAAACGCATAGAAACCCTGTTCCGAACGTTTTGAATTTTTTGGACCGATCGCAATACACAGTTGTGTGTGCGGAAAAGTAAAAATGTGGCAATAGTTTCGTGAAAGTGAAATTGATGTCAAACTCATTCATTGCATTGGATCCAAATTCACTCTGTTTCACATGTCCAATGTGCAATGCTGTATTTTTGGATGACGCTGCGAATTCAATGACAGATAGCATAAATTTCAACAAATTGGACAGCGTTCCCCAGTCAACACCAACGAAACCGAACTCAGTCGGCAATTCTGAATTGAAGAAATAATTGACCATGATTAAAGCAGCAGTAAATAGGGAACAGTCAATGATTCCACGAACACTGAAATAAAAGCGATTAAATCGTCAAATATGCCCAATAATCCGTCGAAAACGCCAATTTCAAATTTGAATCTGCCACAGACACCGTCAATGGCTATTATAATTCGCCAACAACAAAATAAAAAACGTCGCCTGCTACCGTCCATCTCACCAGCCCCCCAAAGTTAAATTTGCCACCACCCAAAATGGGTACCCGTTCCGCCGCAACTAGCTTGAAAGTTGCACCTGCACCACCACCGAAGCCAATTAAAGCGAAATTTGACAAACCTACTTGTTTGGTTGCCACTCTCGGCATTTGAGTATTATCGCCGAAAGACAATAATAATAAAATTCAAAGGGAATTGTATCTGAAGCATCTAAATGCCATCAAATCGATCCATCTTAACCCATCTGACAGCATTTTCGTATTAGGTGATTCCAACATTCCCCATGTAGATTGGATTCTACCACATGAGAACTTCGATGATGACATCAATGTCATGCTTCCAAACTTGAACGAAATTCTCAGCTTAGGATACAATCAAGTCAATGATATCGCCAATGACTTGGATAGATTGCTTGATTTGGCATTTACCAGCGAGTTTTTTAGTGTTGAAGTGGCAAAGCCCAGACCGCTTTCAAAGATTGATTCCAGCCACCCACCGCTCTTGTTCAATAACCAATGTCAACTTTACCTACGCAAATCAATGTCAACCGCTCATCGCCCAAATTCCAACCGTGCCGATTACATCGGAATATGCAATTTCTTCAAAATCGTTGGAGCAAAAAGTGCAAACTTTGCATGAAGTAATCAATGAGGGGATCTCATTATATACACCATTGTATACTGCTAAGCGCTACAAGAATCCATGGTGGAACAAAGAGCTTCAATCGTTGAAAAACAAAAGGAACAAAGAATGGAAACGATCTATTGCCACAGGTGACAAAACGCAATACAATTTTAACTTTGCTCAATTTGATGCATTAAACTCGTCATCGTATCAACGTTATCGAAGGAATTTGGAGTCATTGCTCAAATCTAATAGGTGTTTCGAAAAGTTCGGTCCGTTTTTTTGTGTTTTTTACGCATTTATTTAAATAACAAAATGAATGAATTCAATAATCAAAGTATTTTCCATCGTTAGCTAGGACTTTTTCCCATTTTACGAAGTGAAGTGTTGTTCGGAAAGTCCGTGCTGCATCGATCGGAATAAGTAGTAGTCTGATGGAGCAAGGTCTGGTGAATACGGCGCGTGGGGTAGTACGTCCCATTTGATGTTTTCCAAATAGTTTTTCACCGGTTGTGCAATATGAGGCCGAGCATTGTCATTAAGCAAAATCACTTTGTGTGTTCGATCACCCCATTCTGGTCATTTTCGCTTCAATGCTTGGTTCAATTTGATTAATTGTTGTCGGTAGCGATCAGCAGCAATCGTTTCACCAGGTTTTAGCAACTCATAATACACAGGTCCTCTCTGATCCCACCAAATGCACAGCAAAGTCTTCTTCCCATGAATATTGCGTACTGGTTGTGATGTTGATGGTTGGCCTGGGTCTACCCATGATTTTTTGCGCTTTAGATTGTCGAAATAGATCCACTTTTCATCGCCAGTAACAATTCGATGCAAAAAAGACTTTAATTTGAACCGATCAAGCAAAATTCCGCAGATGGTTTTTCGTCTTTCGATGTCTCTTTCTTTCAATTGATAAGGCACCCATTTTCCTTCCTTTTTGATCTTTCCCAAGGCATGTAAACGTTCAGAAACGGTGGATTGGGAAACTTCCAATGTTTCTGCCAATTGTTTCAATGTTTGAGTTGAGTCTTCATCCAATAATGCTTGCAATTCTGCATCTTCAAACTTTTTTGGCCGTCCCGATCCTTCTCTGTCTTCAACATCAGAATCACCTTGTTTGAAGCGCCGATACCATTCTCTGCATGACTTATCGGTTGGAGCTTTTTCACCATAAACTTCCACAATATTTCTATGTGCTTCTGCTGCACTTTTACCACCATTAAAATAGAATAATAAAACTTCGCGCAAATGCTGTTTATTTGGTTTGTATTTTGCCATATTTGTTAGAAAAACAAAGTTTGTTACTGTACGAAATGTAAACTTCTCTTGACTGATTATTGTTGACAGATGTCTAACCTTCTTAATACAACAACATTCCGTCATCATTTTAATAACTATATAGCTACTGGATCCATCTATTGAAAACGGACTGAACTTTCCGAAACACCTATTAATATAAGTAATATTTTATAATAACGAATGTTCAATTTATGCCCTTGTGAGAATAATGTGATTGTGTGATAGGAATTTCAGTCATTTCGTCCAATATTTGTCTGATTTTGCCATGGCTATTTTGGCCATAGCTGACAAACTATGATTGATTTCTTTGAATTCTCAGTCTTAATTCCAGTTAAATATAAAATTCCAGTCAAAAAGTCCCAAAATAGTCAACTCAATTATTTTATTTTCGCAAAGGTGGAAATATTTTATTTTACTACCTTATGATAAATTTGGTACACATACATGATACTGAAAATAAGAAAAAATATACCCTCGCGAATATAGGTCTCACTACGAACCTGCTCTAGCGGCCACATTTGACCAAACCTCTTACATTTATTTATGTAAACATTTCATACAAATAGTTTTGAAATATTTTAAATTTTGTTATCAGACACGCGGCCTGTTATGATTTGATACGAAAAATCAATCTTTTGAATTTTACAGCTATGACAAATCCTAAGTACACACATTCTATTCATACTTCGAATTTTGCGTTTACTTATGCCGATTACAAACACTTTATCAAGTTCGTAATTTTTTTTTTCTGTTTAGGTTACAATAATACTCATTTTTATTCCACTTCTCATATTGAGTTGCCTAAAAATGTTGTATAAATACCAGACTAGTATACTTTGTGGGTAATTTGTAAGCTTAAGTCAAGGCAAGCAGTTCTTCGAGAGCAAAATCAAAACCGAACATGAAGTTTTTGGCAGTTGTAGCCCTTAGCGCGCTCGTTGTATATAGTGAGTTTTACAATTTCAAACAATTTTTTTTTTTTCAATTCAATTTGCAGAGAAACCACTTTAAATACAACATGTTTATAATACTTTTATTTTCACAGCTATCGATGCCTCGTCTACATTGAAAGTCTCGAATTCGGACGAGTTCGAAGTTGGTGAAGATCATCGACTCGAGTCGGCTATATCAACCGAAATGGCGCAGCAGGAGAAATTACAAGGCATCAGATGTGAATTATGCAAAAAGCTCGTTGATAATGTTAAGAAAAGTGGGCGGCAGGGCATGGAGTCGTTTTGTAGACCATTCAAAAAATCTCTAAAACTCATTTGCAAATTAATTGTGAAGAAATTTGGAAAGGTTATATTAAAAAATTTCAAACAATTAAGCTCATCGGAACTGTGTCAAAAGATTAAAATATGTAAAAACGAGGTAGGCGAAAGTGATTCGAGTTTGGCTGCAAACGATGAAGGTAAAAAGCTCGAAATGGGTTGTGAGCGATGAGTTTGATGAAAAATCTTTGAAGAAGCGTTTTATTGATTTTGTGTAAACTAAACTTGAGTCCAAATTTGATCGTTATAGTGGAATTGGGAGAAATTGATCAATGTAAGATCTGCGGAAGTTTAGTCAAAGCTATTGCGGCGAACCAGCGGTCGAATCTTTGCCACATATGTGATGGAATGGAAATAAAAGATCGAATAGTATGCCGCACCTTTGTCAGAAAAAATGAAAGTAAAGTAAAGCAGCTTTTAGAGAAGAATGTTCCAACGGAGGAGGTATGCGTTCAATTGAAGTTCTGTAAAGAACCTCACCCAACAAAGAAACCTGAAACTCATAACGATGTCTTCATGTTCAATGCATCCCCAGAAGGTATGTCAATAGTCAACTATTCGAAACTCAGTTTATTGATACCAATAACTTTTTACTTCAACTAATGAAAATCTATTCAATTTAGTTGATTTCTCCAATGAAACGAATTTTATGGTCGAATTAAAAGCGAAAATCGAGTCAGGACTGAAATTACTTCGGCCACTTGTCTGAATTTGTTGATTTTCATTATTTGAATCGTGAACCTTGGAAATGTAAGCAATCTCCCGGCTCTCTTCTCTTCGGACAATTAAATTCAATTTAATAATAAAATTTTTGTGTCAATACTTTCATACAATATTTAACAAGAAATTTTAATTTGAAATTCCCAATGAACCTTTCACACCCTGAGTTTTAACTGCATATTTAAATTGAGGCGATGTTTGAATTCGTGTTTGTTATGCTGTTATTCATACCAAAAAAAAATTAATTCCCAAGGAATTGAATGGTGGACCAATGATTTCGGTAGACCAAAATATGCAAAAATTGTACGCATAACAGCGATCACCTTTGCACACGTTGTCTCGTGTATACTTACCAGAACACTTTGTTCCTCTGTTGGCCAGCAACTTCCAGATCCTGATCAAACTTCACCCATTCTCTCTCTTTTGCTCCTTTCACCATCATTTTCACCACACGCTTTTGTTCCCTATACGACAACAGATTTTTATTAGTTCGGTTCTGCAACCAGCGGATCCATCTCACAGCATTTCTAATATCTTCATGCCACAACACTCTTTTGCTACTTCTACAATCACTTCCTCAAACAAATTTCATTCATACTCAATATCAGACGCTTCATTTACTTCGACCTGCGCAAATTTTTTCCCTTAATTTTTCTTAAAACTTTCTCCCTACATTCACATATCGCAATCTGTCCACTTTCACTCTTTTTATTGGCCTCTGATAGCTTCTTAAGCCGCTCTTGCTATTGCATGATCTGCTGGCTACCGAGTAGTGATCAGAGCAATCAGTAACTATAAATATGCGATATTTGCAGTATTTGCCGTCGCATGTGTCGTTACGTAGTGCGTATACGACACATGCGACGGCATATAGTGCAAATATCGCATATTTATAGTTACTGTGAAATATGTGCTAATATATTTCTAGCGTCAAAACAATCGCTGGAGCAATGGGGAAATCACTCAGAAAAAGTAATTGTCAAAATTCCATTCACAATAATTTTTTCAGTAAAAATCAGTGATTGTTATATCGCTTTCAGCATCCAAAAGATAGCTGAGCGCGCACCATAAGGTTTTCTACTAGCCCATCAAAATGATGAATTTGTATGTCTGTTCGTGTGTTTGTTTGTAGTTTTCTTCGAATTAGCTGAAATATTCAGGACTGAAAGCTACTGAAAATATAAAAACTTTTTACTTTTCCGCACACACCACTGTGTGGTAAAGGTATTGCGATCGGTCCAAAAAATTCAAAACGCTCGGAATAGGGTTTCTATTTCTATTCCCGGAGCAATTTTTTGTCCGTGTGTGGTACGTTGTACGTTGTCCGTTGTCCGTTGTCCGTTGTCCATTGTCCGTTGTCCGTTGTCCGTTGTCCGTTGTACCCAAAGATTTGTTAACACGATAACTCAAAAAATTGATTTTAAAATTGATCAACAATTTACACACACGTTGGTCATCATTAGGAATAGAAACCTATTAATTTTCAGCCTAATCGAATAATTTTTTCGGGTGACTCTAGTGGAGTGGAATGAAATAAATGGTCTTACATACGAAAAACTAACTTTTCCGCACATTTCCCGAAATTACTGATTTGTATTGGATCAAGCGGACCGTGCTTGTATGGGATTCGAGAGTATGCCAATCGACCGCACCATATTATTTTACATGGATGAACTCAATTTAGATCCATTGTAACACGAACAAAATTTTTATTGACACAAATAATAAAAACAAATGAGTCATCGAAACGATTGAAATATCACATCAATATTCTGCTCAATAGATGGCGCTGGAGAATAGATATCATTAAAATGTCTCAAATAGCACGGTCCCCTTTGTTGATTTCTTATCGAATCATCATGCAACTTTTAGAATAAATCACAGAAAATTTCAAGTCATTTTAATAAAAAAACGAATGAACATCTCAGTTCCTAATTTTTACTTCAACGTTCTCTATTTTTGAATTGGTAATAACATCTAGGAATTAGCTCAATCTGATCTGAACTTTTAATTCATGCCAACGATAAATATGATTCCTCATTTATGTTATGTATAACTTTCGTTAAAAAGTTAATGAGAATTCAAATTGATGGAAAACACAGATTAGAAAATCACAAATACTTCATCCAATTTAATGACAAAATGTGAATTTTAAAGTTCGCAGCGTTCAAATAATACGTCTCACCGGATTAAGTACTTTAACAAGAGAGAGATTTATTCTTTCCTCTTACTAGCTATGACACGATTGTGTGTGTTTGTGTGAGTGACATTTGACACATAAGCATGTTGAGTATTGATCAGAACATATAATCGAATACACCACATCAATAATCTGAATGTTTCGTTTATCAACTCAACAAATTTTGACCCCGAAAATTGAAAATTTTGTGAGGGAGGTAGTCTTAAATCTCATCAGAATGCCTTGAAATTTTGCGTGACTTATTTATTTCATAAAAACAATTATATCCTGAAAGTTTCAATAGGAAACAATGTGAACTTAATATAGTCGTCATACAAATTTTCAAATATGACATTGAAAAGACCCCGAAAATCGAAAATTTTGAAGGGGAGGTAGACCTCAATCTAATCGGAATGACTTGAAATTCTGCATGACTTATTTTTTTCATAAAAAAATAATATCCTGAAAGTTTCAATAGGAATGCTCATTAACTTTTTAACGAAAGTTATACATAACATAAATGTGGAACCATATCTATCGTTGGCATGAATCAAATGTTCAGATCAGAGTTAACTAATTCGTAATTGTTATTACCAATTCAAAATCAGCGAAGAAGCGTTTGTTGAAGTAAAAATTATTTAGAAACTGAGATGTTTATTCGTTTTTTTATGAAAATTGAAATTTAAATTACATGATGTGTAATGAGTTGAAATTCGATTTCAATGACTTGAAATTTTCTGTGATTTGGTCCCAAAGTTGCATGATGATTCGATAAGAAATAAACATAAATCCAATACAAATGAGTAGCAATCAATGAAAAATGCATAAGCCCAAGCAATTTTGGGAAATGTGCGGAAAAGTTAGTTTTACGTACGTAAGACCATTTATTGTTCTACTGATGGCTTGCATGGCCTGCGCCGGCCTACCAAAGTCGACAAATTGCCATTTTTTGAACGGCCACTGTGATCAATTATCTCAATAACTGGCCTAGAATATATTTTTTTTATGAAAATGAAACCCAAAAATGAATAAACAATTTGCGGTATATTCATAACAACAACAACAACCACAAACATTTATAGACCATTATTGCCTTTCAGCGTCTGGTGTGTTTTACGAAACAAATTGCCTCATTCACCCCTAACAATACCTCTCCACACACCCCGATCGAGAGCCAATTTTTGAGTTTCATCACACCATTCATATCCCCTCGCATTAACCGAATCTAAATAACGTCTACGTGGTCTACCCCCACCTCTTGGCCCATCAGCTTCGGCGAACAGAATCCTTTTCGGTAATCGCTCTTCTCCCATGCGTTCAACAAGACCAAACCATCTCAGTCTAAAATTTTTTGCTTCCTCTCCTACCGAATCAACGTTTAAATCCCCTCGAATCGTCTCATTTCGGATTCTGTTTTCCCACAAATCGCGGCGCGAGAATCCCGAAACCATTCTCAACACTTTCATATCAGACACTTCCAAATCATGAATCAAATTCTCAGAATCAACCCAGCTCTCGCTATCATATAGAATCTTTAGTCTGAAGATTGACCCCTGTCCAATATTGTCAGAACTTGCTCATAAATTATTTCGTTGGGAATCAACGTGATTGATGACGTATTGAGTATTTTGTTAGAATTTTGACCAAAATTCACTGACAGCTGCCAAGAGAATTCGTAAACAAAGAATAATTCTTCTTCTTTGCGTGTGTATTAAATAAAATAATCCGTTTAAATATATAGCAGGATAAGGAGAAAATGAAGATACCAAAACTTGATGATTAATTGTGATTCCAATAACAGTTTGTGCTCAATATATGGTCATGAAAATCGAGTTGCATCATTTGAGTATTCAGAAATATTGTTGTTGAAAGAATTGCTTTAATATGCAGCTAACAAAATTCTCGAAATCGATAAATTATCAAAACTTCAAAGATACGCATTTCTCGACATCAATATTACTCACAAGTTTTGATAACTAACAGAAGGCGGTTTTGGAGCATGTGTCCATAGTCCGTATATTACAACAGCACGAGTTCACGAAAATAAGCTTCCCAACGCTATCGCCTCATGCATTCACTGTGTTCAAGTTATAGCCAACGATTTTTAAATTTTATTCAATTCAAACGCGATAAATGATAATGTGATATCAATGATTCATTTCAAAAATGAATATCCATCACAAAGCTGCAATGACGCATGTGGATTCCAAATGATACGAATTCATAGCAGATGGCTTTTGCCAATAAACAATTCGTGGAATAATTTAGAGATACATGGTAACTATGCGATTTTTCATTCTTAGCTTGTGCATCTTCAGATGAAATATAATATCGGGGATTTCGGTTATTTCGAGCGGATTCTTCGTTTTTCCTTGCTTTAAAATTGAAAACTACATTAAATGATTCTGGCAGACTGCCTATTTCTCGATTGTTTGACGTGGATCTTCATCGAGTAATGCTTCCAATTTCTCATCTTCAAACTTTTTTGACTGACAAGAACACAAATGCAATGATCACCGAATCGGTGACATACAAATGGATGCATTCATTAATCCACACACGGCATATTCTGCCGTATGTTTTCACCACATAAAAAAAAAAACCATTGTAATGGCTGTGAAGTAAGTGACAGATGGAATGTCAAAGTTATGCGTATGAATGCCAGTGGATGAGCGTGAATGTATATAGGTGAGTGCAGGAAAATTGTATGTGTGAGTGAGATTGTATAGGAGTGGGAAAAAGTAAGAGTGAGCGTCAGTGGACGCTATGGGCAGCCATTTTCCTTCTTCTTGTCTGAACCATTGTAAAGAACATACGTAGTCCAGAAAATAATAAATTCGAATCATATAAAATTAGTGTTTTATTTGGATTATCTTGGACCTTCACACCTCAGAAGTGGGATTATTTAAAAAAAAAAACTGCAGCACTCTTCGGATAAGGATTCATCTCCATCAATTTCATCGATTTAAAAAAAATTAGCCTCCGCCATGGCACCACCAAAGAAAGAACACATGTTGGACACTTTGAACGGAGCAGGCATTTTGGTTGCACCGACGGACACATTCCAGGAAATCCTTCAACAATATAAAGAACTGATGAAACAAAATGCCGAATATTCTGAAAATGAAGTCACCGATGTCACCAATGCTGCCGAAAGTGATAATCAAAATTTGCGAACAAATGAAATTATCGTTGTGGCCGATGTACACCAACAACAACACACTGAAGCATCAAATGCAAATCAAGCTACACCTGCTGTACATGCTGAAACAAATTTACCGACAAGTGTGCCTTCCGAAATCGATCAAACTTTGAACAATTTACGCAAACAGCGAGAAATCCTGCAGCTTCAACAAGAAATAGCAGCATTAAAACAAACTGCATTCCGACCGGTGCCGCAAGCACTAAACGGTGTGCTCCGATGTTAGTGTGCTAAGCACCGATGTAAGTGTGATAGAATCAATGATTTCAAAGTTTTCGGCAGATAACTCATACGATGTGCAAAAATGGCTTGAAGTACCCCTGCTACAATTTGATGATCGAATGCAATTCATTACATGTCGCCGGATGTTGGAAGGAACAGCAAAAAAATGTATGTGCACAATTTGATCTGAAAGCAGCCTTGGTTCGTGAATTTAGCCGCACATATTCGGCTCAGGAAGTGTATGCTCAACTTCGAGCTCGACGTTTACGCACGGATGAAAGTTTGCAGCGTTACATTTTGACAATGCAAGAAATTGCTCTTCGGTCCAACATTACAGATACTGAGCTGGATGATCTAATCATTGATGGAATTGGAGATACCTCAGGCAAAGCAAACATGTTGTATGCTGCGACTTCAAATGAAGTGATTGCGAAATGAATTGCTAATAGCTCTTTCTCTATGATTGGTTTATTGAGCTCACCCTTTTTGAATGCCTTTGAGATGTATGCAATAGGACGATCTTGGTGATCATGCATTTGGCTTAAAACAGCGCCGCATGCAAATGTGGCGTCTACTGTTACGATAAATTCTTTATTAAAATCGGGATAAGCTTAAACGTGTCTTGATTTTAAAAGATCTCGAATTTGGTTAAACGCAATTTCACACTCCGTAGACCATAAAAAGGTTGCTTTCTTTCGCGTTATTTTATTCAATGGACGAACAATGTCAGCAAAATTGCGTATGAAACGTCTATAGTAATTGGCGAAAGCAGTGAAACGTTTGCATGATTCTTTGTCATGCGGTCTAGGATATTTATCGATAACTTCTAACTGCTTGCTGTCTGGCCCTATACCATTTTCCGTGCAGGAATGTCCAAGAAATGTAACCTCTGGGCGAAAGAATTCGCATTTTTCTGGGTTAAGTTTCAAATTGTATTTGCGAAAGATTCTGAATACATTTTCTAAATTAGTCAAGTGATGGCTGACAGATGTACCGATAACGATTAGGTCATCCATATATATTAGTTAAGACAATCGAGTTAAAACAAAGAAATCATAGAGTGAGCAGCAATTATGTAATGAATCGAAACAGATGGATTAGATGGTGCTCGTATCGAGACTGAATGTCAAAACTCTGTTCATATCTTCCGGCCGATATCAGCCAATGGAATTTCCTGAAGAAATAGGGTGATTCATACAGTTGGAAGTGTATAATAAATTCTCGCAAGGAACATAAATTGACCATTAGTCTCCTCTGAACGTCATTGTAATGGGAACATTTACTCCTCAAACGGAGCTGTATACACTAAAATTGGTGTAAATACACTTTGTCCCGCTGTATAGTGTATATAACTCTGCTTATAATATCAACATTTGAAATACAATTAGACGTCGGTAAGTGTGAATATATCAGTGCATTGATAGTCGCAGTGCATCGATATGTTCTTTTCATCTCAATCTGATACAATGTAATCAATGTAATATATGAAAATGTAAAAGTATTTTGCGTCGCTACTCCGAAATAAAAGTGAATGAAATCGTCTGATAAGTAAACGCTCCAATCACTCTAACATCCTCTATATTTTGTGTGTGCATTGAATCATATGAATGACTTCTTCTGATCCAAAATAAATCTGAAATGATTTGCCACTTTCCCGGATTGTTGAGCTGTTCCATAATCCCAAACACTTTTCGATAACAAAAATCACATCGAATCCATTGGTAGTAAGATAAACTGATTCATTCCAAATTATGGAGACACTGTATTACGTCATGTATTTTCTGCCGTTGAATGGGCAGATGCACATAAAAGTTTTATTCATGTTTCCTATGTTTGATGGGAGTAGGTTTAAGTGTCATTGTGGTGCAACTAAACGGACTCGAATAGTGTGCCCACATTAACATTATATCGGCGTCATAATTTGTTTTTTTTAGTGTTTTGTGTGTAATTGTATACCCATGCGCAAAAAACTGACTGACGACTGCCTGACTAATTATTATTTACTTAAAAAACAATCAAAGTAAGCCAACCGTCCCTATATGATCCCACTATGATCGATTCACAAGAAATTTTGTACTGCATTTTAAATCAAAGTTAGCCAATTTCGTCTAAAATCATTCGACTGATCGATCAGTTTCTACGTGTATTTGCTGTTTTCAAACACAGGAAGTGAATAACAAAAATAAAGTAATGATAAAAAAATGGCTGGTACTTTATGGCAATTTCGATTCAACAAGTTGAGTAATAGAAAATGAACACAGTTTCAATAAGCAAATACGAAAAATTGGGGACGCGCACTGCTTCGGATTCCAAATAATTTTTTTGTATATTTTTAAGCATTTGCCCTGAAATGTTGGAACTGTTTAGAAAATGCGCAAAAACAAGAAGATTCGTGTCCGACAAATTTGATGTTAACTCTCAAACCGAAAAGAATTAGAAAAAGTTCACAGGGGAATGTTAAAAAAGATGGGTTTGCTTTAAGGAAACAGGTAAGATTGTAGATTTAAATACTATCAGTTGAATCTATTCTATTCACTCGATGTTTATTATTCATTTAATAATCGCATAATTTTCAGTTGAAGATAAAGGGGTCTATGTCACAGTGCGATCGTGCAGTCCGGAAAATACGTGTAATATCGAGGTGAATATAAATTTTGCGGAACGTGCACATCGGATTACTGCAACGGTGTACCGCAATATGGTCCATTTTCAATGCTTGTCGCACTTTAAGCTGCGATACTTATTACCAATCGATTAATTTAGCTGTGAATCTTAATGCATTATCATCAAGAACGAGACAAAATTATGAAATCAACTGTAATAATATTCTAAATTCCGATTGGATATTAAAAAAAATATCATAAAAAATAATCGATTGTCATTATGAATGTGAGTTTCGAGGTGAATTCTCGTGCTGCGAGCGATTAGAGAACACAATATTTTCGATATCAATTTTGTTCTGAAAATTTTATCGATCATACTGCTCAATAGCAATTGTTGAATACATTTTTAGATTTCGTGTGGATTTTGAATGTATTTTCATTGTTATCTCGTGTAGAAGTAAAGTGACTGACGAATTTGGGATGTAGCCGGCTGACTTTGATTGACATTTTCAGTACATAAAGTAGATATTAATCGATTATAGTTAACTGCAGTCAACATGTAAGCAGTTAACTGAAGCCGTCTTCAGCTGTTCAATTTAGGGACAGTCGGCTAGCTTTGATTGGTTTTCATACAAAATCAACATTTTCAGTCAGTCAATTTGCGGCACAAAATTTATAGAAGTCGCGTTATTTGTTTTCCTTTTATTACTAGCCCCTCACAATGATGATTTTGGATGTCTGTTCGTGTGTTTGTTTGTAGTTTTCTCTGATTCGTCTGAAAATTTTACGATTTTTTTTTGTTCCACAACTTTTTGATTTGATGACTTTCCCAAATGACAAATTAGCCCAAAACTAGACAAAACATTTGCGTTTTATTTCATATCATGGAAAAATCTGGCTAACGAGATATGGCGCTTTGGTTTAGAACATTCCCCAAAAATTAGGCAATTTACAATTTTTGACTCTGAAACCTAAATAATAAGAACTCATGAGCTCAAATGAAACGTTTGAATTTCAAAATGAATGACAGTGGATTGTCATCCGTGGTTTCGCTCCAAGAAAATTCTGCCTTAGAACCAAAATAAACATAAAAAAATATAAATAAAAAAAAATCATACAAAAGTAATTATATTCAATCAATTCAACAAGCAAACAGGTGATCTCCCAGCATAAAGTCGATATACGTTTAATGTTTTCGGAAACATTTTTCAATAGAAGAAACGAATACACAAAGCGGTTGCAAAACCAAAACTATCAATATCAAATAAAAAACCCTCTTGTCGATGTGAGTTCTCGTTCCGAAAGCGAATGCAAAACACAAAATTATCTACATCTTCTGTTTGTGTAAACGATTGGAAAATATAAAAATCCGAAGCAACTGAGACGTTAGTAATAATGAATTTTGTTTTCTATGTGCGGCACAACATTTTATATAAATAATTTTGTGTTTTGTTTTCGCTTCCGGAACTAGAAGTCACTTCATCAATAGGTTTTTTATTTAAGTGTTGTTATGTTCAGATAAAAAATGTTAAACCCTTTTGTTTATCGGGTATTCCGGTTCTTTCGTGCGGATTCTTCGTTTTTCCTTGCTTTAAAATTGAAAACTACATTAAATGATTCTGGCATTGGCAGACTGCCTATTTCTCGATTGTTTGACGTGGATCTTCATCGAGTAATGCTTCCAATTTCTCATCTTCAAACTTTTTTTATTGACACGAACACAAACGCAATGATCACCGAATCCATCCATACACGGCATGCTCTGCGGATTGGCGACCGTGCGTTTTCACCACATGGAAAAAAACACGTCGTATCATTTATATTTGTTTTTATTGATGCTGTTAACGTATGATTTCTATGATACTAGCTAAACATAAAAAAACATTCTACGTTTGTAGAGTACCGAATTTACCCTTTCGAGTATAACAGTATTCAAATCTAGCACGAACGCGGTTGCTTTTTGTTGCATGGAACAGACGGCTTTACGTGCCTTCGAAGCACGCCATAGTTTAGAATCAATGCAAATAAAATCATTTCAAATAGCCGAGATTCGAACCTCTGTTCCGATGATTGTTCACAAATCTTTCAGGAAACAGCACGAAATAACCAAAAACCCCAATACACACTCAAATTTTAGATGAAATGTCTACCGTCAAAACTATTTCAGATGCGTGTGTGTACTTTCAGGGAAATCCGTACTTTAGGGATCATTTGTCGGGCAAAGTCAGCTGATCATGAAATGTCCCTTAAAATTAGCCCAAAAACACGTTATACACCCTATTTAGCTCATAAACGACCCAACAAAAACTTTTATGTTTTTTAGAGTGTTATGAATGCTAGAAATATCATTTCCAAAAATAAATGATATTTTAAATGACCGTGTGCTGTACTGCTGTGCATACACGAGATTAAAACATCGCGTTTTGTTTGTTTTCGGTTGTTAGCTTAATAATGTTAAATAATGAACAAATTTATTAGCAACTGGCAATGTGCAGCACGGAACCGTACAAAAAACCAAATGTAATTTGAAGCGATCAGAGGTATCAATATGGACACTAGAAATAATCTATGAACTTGAATGCGGTCATCGACCGCCCGGTAATTAGTCTACCTACACACAATACTGTAAGACGTTATGAAAGAATTTGATATTGTTTGCTGCTGAAGCAGTGTCTGCATGAAATAAGGTCTATTTGAAAAACAGAGATATTCAATTAGTAGAGGATGATCATCTTTACAGTCAAATGGTCTGCAATGAAGTACTGAGCAAGTGAGCAACACATAATGAGAGTGATCACGTGATATCCAGGAGCTATACAAATACATCCAATGATTAGATAATATCGCAAAAAAATTGAATGGGTCAAGCGTTATTTGTATACGATCACGCTATGCTGGCATACCCAAACTTGGCATAGTTGTCATTTTGCGCGATAAACTGATTTGAATTCTGGGGGTCAGACACACATTCTGGTGCAGCTAAATTTCATTAAGTTCCCATATTTTGAGCATGAAATCTCCAATTTTTCTTTTATTTTCTTTTTTTTCTAATTCTACGCAATATCAGTTGCAAACCGAATGTAAAATCCAATAATAATTCCTAAAGAGACTTTTGGATGACTTGATTCTACCTACGATGTTGCTGTAAACAATGTATTTCTTCGACCACAAGGCACGAATGCGTCAATTGTTTACAACAACATAGATTGTAGAAACAACAGACCCAATAGTCACTTATGGAATTAATATTGAGCCTTCTTATGCCACGCTCGCTCACATTGAAAGTATTGTATGTCATTGCTAAATAATATTAACTGTAAATCAATACATGTTATTTTCGCTTTTATTTCAATATTTTCACAATTTTTATTTCATGCTAATCTCAAACACTAGCTACTTGTGTCTTACCCCTTAAGTTTAAATCGGAGCCTCTTTTTCTAATTGATTTGAAAACCTTGTTTGTGAATCGCTCAAAACTTTCCTTTTTTGTGCATTAAAAGATAGGCTGGCAACGAGCGATGGCCAAGATTATAAACACGAAATTGGATTATATCAGCATCCATACCAAAATATACAATTCGAAATATTTTTTTTCATGTCTTCTTCTCGATGGCTTGCTTAGCATCTTTCAAACATCTTGAAACGGCCATAATGCTGTCATATTAGATTTGATGTTAATTTATTCACCGAAAGTAACGAGCCAGATGTTGGTGTCAGTTTCACTTTTTTCGCATCGATCGAACTCATAATTAACTAGCCAGCTGATGATGTCCATATATCGCGAATACTTATCAACTTTTTGAAATCTATTCTGTCTCTTTGACTTTTTGTGCTGACACATCGACATGTCTTTATCCATAAAATAAATGATGTGTCTAAAGTATAAAGATAGCTTTTGAACAAACGCTCCACATTACCTTGCACGATATATGTATTTCTTTAGTTTTAGATTTTTATTGTGTGACGTCATTTGGTCGAATTCTAGTGAAAACCATTCTCTATTTTTTTGAGGAAGCAATAAGATGAATTTGAAAAAATCCATGAATATGTATCGTGGCATACGGGGTACGGAGAGCCAATTTTCGATTGGCCAATAGTTTAAAACCAGATATATACATGTATATATCTATCAAACGGCCAACTCGTGCGATTGACTTTGAATATGTATGACGACAACAACAAAACAGCTAACAAAATCGCAGATGCCATACAAAATTCAATTGACATATTGAACGAAAAAAAAAACGAAAAAACCTTCATCAATAATTCATTGTTTGCTAAGTGTCGCCAAAGTACGCGGAAGAACTTGTGCTTTCTGTTCTTTCGTAGAATATTCCTTATGCCGAATATATTAATATGCTCACAGCGAAAACGATTCGAATTATCATAATTCGGGATCATAATACCATATTCGTTTACACATAAATAGTTCTGGCAGATTTCGACAAGCGAAAGGCGAACAAATAAATAATATTATGCAATATTCTATCGGTTCTTTGTGGCAAACAATCATAATGATCAACTTTTCGAGAATTCTATCGGAATTTGTATCTATAAATGATTATATTTATAATTTGATATTTTCTCTACTATTCGGCGAGAGATGACAACAATACAAAATGATAGAAAAGACTTGTTTTTCTTTTTCAATTTTAAAATTTCATTCGATTTTATTTGCTTTCTATTTCTATGTATGAATTGTCTTTCATTATTTCGTGTAAAGCCCTAGATGCCATTCAGAATCTGGTTTGAGATTTTACAATTGGTTTGGATTTCTGTAGTTATAGCCATCAGTTTCTGAGAAGGTAGCTGCGGCTGGAGCAGCAGGTGCTGAAATGCGATAGCAAATACATTCAAATCAGTTTGCTGAATGAATGGAAAATTGAGTTGAAATGTACCTTGTTGATAAACTGGTGCTGATTGGAATGCAGTTGCAGCTGGGAATGTTGGCGCTGGTTGGAATGCTGGAGCTGATTCAATGTGATGTTGGACTGGCACTTCTTGTTGAACTGAAAAATGGTTCAAATGTATCCAATTAGTGTTGAAAATGTAATTTTCGAATGAATTCTTTATTTATTACCCGAGAATGATGGAGCTGAGTATGAAGGTTGGTATGCTGAATAGAGAGAAAAGGGTGTACATTAGAAAATTGTTGTGCAAAAAGCAGAGATTCAAGCGTATTTCGTGCTTACTGTTTAGCCCAAATACTTATCATTACCTTGAACGAATTGGGCTGGTTCTTGATAAACCACTGGTTCGGGTGCGGAGAATGTGACTAAATGTGCAAAAGAGTGCAATGGAAAATGTGTGCATTTGGTGAATTGTGCTTACCTAATTGAATTCATATATTCATTTGTCTTACCTGGAGCTGGAGCTGGAGCTGCTTGGTAAAACGGAGCTGGAGCTGGGGCTTGGACAGGTGGCAAGTATTGGTTGGTTGGAGCAGCAAAACTAGCACTGGTCTGTAAATCCAAAGATATAATCATTAGAATTTCAATTGATTTGAAACAATTGACAATTTAAATGAGCACTTGCATCGAATGAAGCTTGTGGAGCTACTGGTGGTAGGTATTGGCGCAAGTGAGACACGTCAGCGTTGACAGCGGCGATCAAAGCGAATGCAACCAAGAATTTCTGGAATAAAACAAATTATATTGAATCCAGTCAAAAACTTGCAACGATTTTTTAATTCAGCAAGATAATCGTTTTTATTTTCGAATTTTATTGGGTTTAAGGTAAGTAATATTGACACTAAACCAATGATTTTTTTTGAAGCACTTGATATTCTTTTCTTCTTAACACAAACGATAGCTCACCATTTTTGAAGATTTAAGGTTGTTGTAGCTAGAAGCTTCGAATAACTCTTCATCAACTGGGAGAAGGCTTGTGAATGAATTCTTGGACCAGACACAACATCTTTTATACTAAATTTTTGTGGTCTACCGAACATTTACAGCAATAAAAATAAAACCGGTCATTTGCCTTACTTCTTTTATGTGTATTTGCTGATTGTTCAAACAAAAGCAATTAACAAATAAAAAAGAGCAAAGCTGAAAACGATGATGACTACGTAATTTATTTAAACGTCTTAAATACTAAACAATTTTGAAAGCCAAGCAACAATATCGATCGAAGACGTGCTTTACTCACAAAAAAACATGCTACTATTATTACTGCGGATCCTTCAAACGAGCATACGTAATGCTAATAGGTAAATTTACCTAAATAGGGATCTATTTTGATACAAATATCAGCAGTATTTAACCATATTTGATTTGAAAGAATAACAAAAAACAAATCCATATTATGGGTGAATACGGTGTTTTATCATGTGTCGTTCTTTGATCACATGCTGACGGTAAATTTGAACATTTATCTTGATCCATGGATGCAATAAATAAAATAGTCAAAACGGGGAATGAAAGCATTTCTCAAATATATGCCCGAGTAGAACAATCGGATTTATTGATTGAATTCAATGATTAATTAAATTAACTTTTTGTATCAAAAAAACTATTTTGCGCTAAATGTCATGCATGTCTCATCTTTTCATTTAGCTTAGTTCTTGGATAAACTATTTTGCTTCGACATTGATTATTTTTCCGCTGAAGTTAAAGTATTTCTGAAATTGTTTTGCATAATGAGGATACTTTGATACAGTTTCGATTAAAAAAAATGTTTGATGGATGATTGACCTCGGATTATGAGCAGTTCAAGTTGAAGATGCGATGCGTTACCATAAATCGCTGGTGTTGGGTGTTGATTTATATCATTTTGACATAAACATTTTATTGGCATACTGGTTTTGGTATACATTTGCATATCGATAAGAAATCAGGCGAACTCACTTTGAACAGAAAAAAAAAACGTTGAAAATGGATCAAGTAGACCAAAAGGTCCATCTATTTCCTTTTTCAAATATAATTAGCCATAAAAGGTTTTGTTATAAAAATTATCTAAAAGTTAGTCGCTCTGGACCAGCACACACCGCTCCCAATTAACAGAATTCAAGACATTTCCAAAATATAAAAGCATTTTATATAGAATAAAACACACATTTTTTACCATTTTTATTTCATTTAATTAAGATTAATGTATCAGATAAATTGGCATCATCGATTTGGCGAATTTATAATTCTATTTCTTTTTCTTAAGCCACGCAATTCGAAATCAAAATCAAGTTTTTTTCTAGTTCTACGTATGATGCTCTTTTGCAGGAAAAGAAAAAGCATTCTTCAGCATGTGAAAAGATTCCCACAATTAAATTGCAGCAATAAAGAAGCGACTTTGGACATCAAGAATAAAAGATGGACATTTCTAAATTCAAAATATATTAAATATAGACATTAGCAACTCTTTGCATGTATGAAATTTTATTATAGAACATGCATAAACTTGGCAGATTTTTATTTTTCACTGTTCTGATGCTTTAAGGTCAAATTGCAATGAACTCGGGTAAGTTTTTCACATAATTTCACATAAGTTCAAGCATCGTTTAATTATATAAATGTGTTGAGCAAAATATGGTCGTTCCCCTGAGTTAAAAATTAGAATAGACTTGAGAAAAGAAATACGAATATGATTGGATTTGAAATTCAAGATATATTTGATCAGAGACACTTCATAGTCACATAGATTCAGCGATATAAAATATTGAAATGAAGATAGCTCTACACATGCGATGCTGAGAAGAGTTTGCTACTTTTACCCAATTTAAGTTTGCGAATTGCAAAAAAAGGCAAATGACCGGTTTTTTATCTTGAATTGATAATTCATGCAATATCGGCATATTCACTTTGATACAATTCAGTATAAAAGAGACGATTTCTTGGGGTAAATATCATTCACAAATATTCTTTCCGTTGGCAAACAGCTGAAAAAACAAACAATCTTTCAAAATGGTGAGAAGTTTTTGAAAATCTATTCTATCTAAAAATCAGTGAATTTTTCGAAAAATTTGTTCAGTGCCCAAAAACACAATTTGGATTACTGTGAAATATGGATTGAGAAAAACACAAACACGAACCCACATACACATAGATTGATTTTTAATTTTGATCGATTTTTCAGAAATTCTTGATTACAATCGCTTTGATCGCCGCTGTCAGCGCTGATGTTTCACACTTGAGCAATCAATACTTGCCACCTCTGGCCTCTGTTGGCATTTCGGTTCCTCAGTCAGCCCCAGTTTTTCAACCAGCTTCAGCAATCCACCATGTTGAAGCCCCACAACCAATCAGCCAATACTTGCCACCAATTACCAGTAAGTCATCACATTCAAATATATTTCTTTATTAATTCATTAGCCTATTGTATAAACGAAACGATCATTCGATTTCACTATACACATTTATGTTTTAATAATTCAATCCAAATTCAGATTCAGCCCCTGTCTACCAATCAGCTCCAGCTCCAGCTCCAGCTCCAGCCCCTGTCTACCAACCAGCTCCAGCTCCAGCCCCTGTCTACCAACCAGCTCCAGGTCCGGCCCCAGCTTACCAACCAGCTCCATCCTTCCAACCAGCTCCAGCTCCAGCTTACCAACCAGCGCCAGCTCCAGCTTACCAACCAGCTCCAGCTCCATCCTACCAACCAGCGCCAGCTCCATCCTATCAACCAGCTCCAGCTCCAGCCTACCAACCAGCTCCAGCTCCAGCCTACCAACCGGCTCCAGCTCCAGCCTACCAACCGGCTCCAGCTCCAGCCTACCAACCAGCTCCAGTTGCTCACGCTCCAGTTTTCCAACCAGCCTCAGCCCCAGCTGCAGCTTCCTTCTCAGAATCTGAAGGATATGTCTACCAAACCCCACACCACTAGGATATTAATTCAAATTGAATGAATTAGTTTCGCACCGAGCTCAAATACTAAAATTGCAATGATTCAAATAGAATCATAATACCATGCACGGAAAATGAAAACAAACAAGTTCTAAATAAAAGCATATCAAAATTCTTAGTGAATAAATAAAAATCTTTTTTTCCCATCCCTTCATTTAGACTGTGAAATATCTCAGATGTATTAGAATTGCATTCCTATTCCCGAAAATGATTAACCCTTAAATAACATTATTTTGTATGTTCAACATCAGTAGTATTTTTGGGCTAATTTCAAACTACAGTAGAACCTCGAAAAAGTTAATTGAAATGTCCCAGAGGTAATTAACTTTTCCGAGGAATTAACTTTTCCAAGGGTTTTTTCAAAATCGATAAAAATACATAGAATATAGGTATATTGATAGATACATTTATTTAAATAGATTACTTTAATTCACAAAGCAAAATGAATAGAAGAAACGGTGTGCCTGAATGGTCAGTGTGCAAAATGTAGTGTATATTGCTTGTTTGTATTGTATCTAAACAAAAAATAGTGTGAGCATTACAAAATATAGCGAATCTGCTGTAAACCAGTGTAACCTCAGAAAAGTTAAGTAAAAAATTAACTTTTCAAAGGCTTACGTGGGAACCAAAAGTCGATTAACTTTTCCGAAGAATTAACTTTTCTGCGACTTAACTTTTTCGAGGTTCTACTGTATTTTGAAGGATTCTCGCCAGGAGGTGTATCGACGACTACAACTTCCGAATCTGCAAAGCGCCAGTAGAACGGGCTGTTAAAGGAACACCATTTGAAATCAGACACTTGTAATACCAATGCAATTCACGAAGCTAACCAAATACAAATCATTTTCTGTGTACACCATTTTTGTAGATCAATATTTGATGGTAGATAAAGAATTCAGTGTAATAAAGAGGCTTTTCTCATTCATTGTTTCTTATATATTAGATCTATGGATGATATGGAGAGGTGGATTTAAAGAGAAATCTGAAAACAGCTACCGCGGCTTTTGTCACCGCTCTAACGACGCCATTGAAATATTGTATTTTTATTTGAATTGCATGTCAAATAACAAGTGACACAATTTTAAGCACACACACAGCACGAAAATCGGGCGGAAACATCAGACGCGAGCCGACGCGAGCGCCCTCAATTCAATGTACAAATCAATGCAATTTAGCTATTCATTTCTGAATGAATATCATTTCGCATGATATTTTGATGGCATTACCCCTGGGCACAAAAACTAGATTCAAATCTCCTTTGAAAAATGTTTGTGTTATACTAGCTCAGCGGTAGTCATAATAGTCTAATTTGATCATTCAATCAAACTAGCAAATCCAGTTATATTCGAATCCAAAAACCAAAATAAAATGAGATTAATTCCAAAATATTACAATAATTTCAAAGATCAAAAAATATGGCTAGAGCTCATATATAAGTCAAATAATTTGGTTCAATTTCATTTGTCTTTAATCATTTGTGGAAATTGCATCAACGCAAATTTGATTAGCAATGTGTGGAGTTGTTAAGCTTTGTTTTATGGTGTTGACATCCCTATGCTGTGTGCACGGTAGTTTATCTGAAAACTCACGGTTCGAGGAGGTGTTCCGATGGAAACTAATGAAATTCGCACATCTAGACAGTGGTCAGCAATAAATTCAAACATATCTATTGGTTTTAAGCAGCAAATGTATTTGGGAGGATGTGCAAATCGGCTGTTGCGTCAACAGCCCCTGTTGTGTGTAAAATTGCATTAGTTACTTCAGTCAACTGTGATAGTTGTATAGCAAGCACAATATTTTGATTGATATTGAATATATTTAAATAATTGAACAATTATTAAAATAATAATTTTCTTAGCAAAGTTCAATCAACTTGAACTCAACGGATATACTAATTGTTTTCTTCATTAAATCGTACAGACTCGATAACATTCGGACTAGAAGACAGAATCGGTGACTTAACTGCGAGAGACATCGAAAACAGCTTCATTCCCATAAACAACATACCAACAGGCGTTGTATATTACAGGAACAGATTGTTTTTGACATTGCCAAGGAGACGTCCAGGCGTGCCCGCAACCGTAGCATTTATTTTTGCTTATGGCGCACCAAAATCTAGCCCTAGCTTGCGAGCTTATCCCGATTTCCGGACAAATCAATTGCATGTAAAGTGAACATTTGCATCAAGATTTGCATATATCAGTATGGATGATTCCTAATATTTTGATTTTCAGCCACAATTTTTGCCCGATGCCAATCGAATTGTGTCAGTTTATCGTTCGTTTGTGGATGCATGCGATCGTCTTTGGTTTGTCGATACCGGCTCTTTGCAATATGAAGAAAAAGTCACTCGCATCCAATATCCGTCGATATGGATATTCGATTTGAATACCGATACTTTAGTTCGTCGCTTTGAAATACCGCTGGAGAGTAACGGTATTGCGAGCATTACAGTCGATATTGATGACAACAGATGTGGAGAAGCTTTCGCTTATTTACCAGACTATGAACTGAGTCGCTTATATGTGTATAGGTAAATGAAGAATTCGTTTCATCATTCGCGTTTGTGTGGTCGTTGTGCCCCTTTGTTTCATTACGTACATTCATTTTATTTCGTTTCTCTTCAAATCTTTGCTGAATTCAGTTTTGCAAAGAATGACTTTTGGGGTTTCGAACATAATTACTTTGGTAACGATCCGCTGCATGGAGACTTCGACGTGGCTGGTGTTCAGTTTCAATGGCATAGTGGTATTTTTTCCGTAACATTAAGTGGCCGCAATGCAGATGGATTCAAAACAGCATATTTCCACGCCATGTCAAGCAATTCCGAGTTTTCGGTTTCAACGAAAGTATTGAGAAATCAAACATTGTCCTCACGACATTATCATGGAAATGATTTCCAGGTAAAATAACATATTCCTTATTAAACCTTCCCAATTCAGTGATGAATGCTCCAACTAATTGAATTCAATTCAAGTATCTTGGACAGAGGGGTGAATTTGGCCAATCAGCAACGCATATTTATGATAAAAAGACTGGAATCATATTTTACACGCAAATCGGATTGAACGCGATCGGATGTTGGAATACAGCAAAGCCATTGACGCCATCGAATGTCCATTTGATTGAACAAGATAACAGAACGATGATTTTTCCCAGTCATATCGATGTAAGTCAACACCGTTGAATCAATTGATTTTGAGTTTTTCACAAATTGCTCGATGATGCTTCAGATCGATTCGAATGGCTTCATTTGGACGATTACGAATAATTTGGTGCAATTTTCTTACACATCGATCGATGCAAACGAATACAACTTTCGAATCTGGAAAGCCCCGGTAGAACGGGCTATTAGAGGAACACCATGCGTGTCGCAGATGAGTCTGGAAACACAATATGGAACCACTCACCAATGAAATGCAAATATATTTATAATTGAACGTCAACATTTTGAATGCGCGATAATTGCGGCTATTTTCATTCCTTGTTTTGATATTCTCATCGTAGTACAAAATCACTTAAAATAATTATTCGAGCTGTTTTTTTCTCATTCACACATTGTAGTTGTCTTTATCAATTTTGAACATGCAAATTTGAAGTACTCATTCGGAAGCGATTCAGTTTGTTTGTTGTATTTTTAGATTATCTTTAACCACTAACTGTGGTCATTTGTTGTTTTTTTTTTTATTTGAACAAACACTGAAAAGAAAATATCATATGTATATTGATATATTGCTGAGAAGTACAAGATCTGGTGTTAGTTTTCTTTATTTTGACTGAAGAATGCATACGAATGCATATTCTTCGAATATTTTAAACTTGGTTTCATTACAAAACGATTGGTTTTTGCAGCTCATCACTTAATATAGAGGGCGGTCACTGACAATAGGTCACGCTCATGAATTCGATCGTAGTGTGCGGAATCTCGTCAAGGTTTTATTTCGTTCGAAATTCAAAGTCAGAATCAGTTTTGCGGTTATCGTCGGCAGTCAAGATGTGTTTGCTGCGTCTTTGCGTTCCTTGGTTGATTATCGTCACAGCCATTTATGTAGATTGTGAATTGGAAGAATATTTTAAGTGGAAACAAATCACATTTACTGCACTTCAACACGGTGAGTTCTTTTGCAATGAATGTTTGATTATTTTAAACTTGTTTTGTGAACTAGTTTTTGAAGAAATGATTCCAGCTATCTCCATATTAATGCAAGTCGCAGTCGAAGAAAAATTTGATTATTTTTGAAATAACTTTTTTCTTTGCAAGTGAATCAAATGATATCCAAATAATTCATCTTTGTTGAAAAGTAATCATTTGACATCACTTCCATTCGAATTCCATTGTATGCAAACAAATGAAATGAGAGGTGTTTTGAAATAGCCAGAATAAGTTAAGGTTGCATATGCGTTGAAATATTTGCGCTCATAATGAATAAGTGCTGGCTTTTGTTTACATCTGATTTTGACCTTAAACCGTTCAGACGAAGACGATATTCTATTTCCTGATACACGGTCCGGATTGCATAATCAAGGTCAATTTGATCGACAAAATGCTCAAAGTCTTCTGCAGAATCCGCAATACTATAATGCAAGCAATAATTTGCCAATGGGTGCCACTCACTACAAAGACCGAATTTTTTTAACTGTGCCAAGACGACGCGTTGGAGTGCCATCAACACTGAACTTTGTATCCACAAAATCGGCGATAGGATCGAGTCCAAGCTTCAGGGCTTTTCCCAGTGTCGAAATCAATGAATTGCATGTAAATACTTTATTTCATTCGCCATCATTCTAATATCCGTCTAAATAACGACGTTCATAGATATTATCGAATTAATTGCATTATTATATAATTGATTTTTGTATTGATCAATTGAAAACGTTTTAGCCAAGTCTTCAAGCGGACTCAAATCGAATAATCTCAGTTTATCGAACTCGCGTGGATGACTGCAATCGACTTTGGTGGATCGACACTGGTGAATATCTGACTCATTGATTTTATCAATAGTAATAAATTATATTTACATTCTATTTATAATTGAAATTCCATTTTCAGGCATATTGGAATATCCAAGTGATTACTACATTACCAGTAAATATTTTAAACCGATTTGCTATGAAATTGTTTAAATCGTTTTCAGATAATGAAACGCAAGTTCAGAGGCCATCAATTTGGATTTATGACTTGGAAAGAGATGTAGTTGTTCATCGCTTTGAAATTCCTAATTCGATCGTCGAACGCGGAACTGGATTAGCTAGCATAACAGTTGATGTCAACCCAAATGAATGTCAAAATGCATATAGTTACATTCCGGATTTGGTCACGTATCGATTATATGTTTACAGGTAAATAATATTCGCTAGATTCAATACAATTAATATTTATTTGATAATTTTGTTAGTTTCCGAGACAATCGAATTTGGAGCTTCAGCCACAATTACTTCAATTTTGATCCTCTCCAAGGTGACTTCGACGTAGCTGGGGTTTCATTTCAATGGAATGATGGCATTTTTTCAATTACTCTCGGCAATCGAAACCCCGATGGCTATCGAACCGCCTACTTTCATCCAATGATTAGGTTGGTTAATGGCTCCGAATATTTCATTCTTTTGTTGGAGAATATTATTTAAGAATTGCTTCAAAATTGAATTTTCTACATGTAGTACGTTCGAGTTTTCGGTGTCAACGAGAGTTTTGCAAAATGAACAAAATGCAGGAAGATCAAATCATGGAACTGACTTCAAAGTAATACACAAACATTTTATAGAGCGCATAAATTGCATTAAAGTATAAAACAAATGAAAATATAATTGTTCACAGTTTCTTGGGAATAGAGGGCCAAATACGCAATCAGCGATGCACGACTTTGATCGGAATTCTGGTATAATTTTCTTCTCTCAGGTGGGAATAAATGGTTTTGCCTGTTGGAATTCAAATTTACCTCATTCGCCCGAGAATTTTAATGTTTTGGCCAGAGATAATCAAACCATGATTTATCCAAGTGATTTAAATGTATGTCATTGCATCAACAATTTTTGAATGGGTGTTTCATTTGATTATTTATTTCAGATTGATCGTGACGGAATGATATGGATTTTTACCAATAGATTACCGCTGTTCATTTATTCCCGATTGAATCCAAATGAATATAATTTCCGAGTGTGGCGCGCATCTGCAAGAGAAATTGTTAGGAATTCGGTTTGCAGTTCACATAGAGGATTCGACACACACAATCAAGAATACCCAACACACAAAATTTACCAAACTCATTCGATTGAGCAAAAAAACACGTTTTGATTTTAGCTCTTTCGATTTTCTGAACAATTTCTTTTATTATATCGGCGACAAAATTTAAATTTATATGAAAATACATATATAATGATCAGTGAAGCAATCAATAAATTGCAACATATTGAACTTTAATAAACAATTAAAATACGACCACAAAACGGCAACCACAAAATAATGACGAATCAATTGAATGGGTGAGAATGAAAACCGACCTCTAACTATTGTGAAAATTAAAATGAGGTTTGAAAAATTAGAAGACAAAAATGAGACCGGGAACTTTTTTAAAACAAAAATGTGACCAGGAATTTTTGAAGAATAAAAATGAAACCCGGAAAATGTTGAGGATAAAAATGAGATCGAAAAACTTTTAAAAAATGAATGTGAGACCAGAAAATTTAGAAATAAAAATGAGACAACTGGTAAAAAATTTCTGGGTCTCATTGTTATGCTCACTTTTTTTCTGGTCTCATTTTAATTCTCGTTCTTTCCTAGTCTTATTTTTATTCTCACAATAGTTAGAGGTTGGTTTCATTCTCACCCATTCAATTTGCGGCAGACCAATGCGGTGGGATTAAATCCAGCCGACGCATACAAATGTTGCACACAAAGTAATGTTGCACACAGTTGGAAAAGTATCGATCCATACGCAGAACGAGATGATGATGTACAAGTACATAAGCTCACTTTGGTATGATAAATGGTGTTGCAATTGAATTCAGTCTGCAAGCAATACAATATGCACATATCTATGTTGTTGACTTTATTTACAAAAGAGTTTATTTTTTGATTGTTTTCGGATTTATCTTTATTTTTATGCTTCATTGTGTTCAGCCTCTTTTGCCTTGCCGCAATTTAAATTAGAACGGTAAGTTAATATCAAGTGGTCAGTCTGAATTGTCCGTACCACTTGATGTTAATTCACCATATCCAAGATGTGCATAAAAGCTGTAATTGTATTAAATGAGCTGTAATAATTATGTGATTTTCATATATTTTTGGCAAAAAAGAGAAGGTATCACAAACATTGTCGAAAGAATAATTAAAATTCAACCGTCCATTCATAATTTCGAAAACAATTTTATCAAAATTGTTTTAAATTTTTCTGTCTTTTTAGTATTTCATTAAAGAAATTCAAAACGGTCTGTGCACCGCACCCAGAAAAAATCTTTAAAATTCGGGAAATCGTTTTTTTAGCGAATGCACCGAACGACGTAAATGGTGGAACGGTGTTTCTTCACTTAGCGAGGTGTGAAATTGTCAGTTTCAAGACCGAAAATATTCAACACATTGAAACTATCAGTTTCACGAATGAATTTTTGTTTTTTTTTATCGGTTTTAGAATCGATTGCTGCATTCAGACACGTTGATATAATTTCAATGAAAATATACTGAAAACACGTGCAACCAATCTAGGCGTAACACAAGATTGATTAAAAGATGCTATATGTGAATATGACCGTAGTAATTGTCAAATGGTGTCTCTGTCGTCGATGATCGTTTGAATGCACCTTGACATTTCTGCCGTTAAAATACGTTGCTTAAAAGCGCAAATTACTTCGGCGGCTGTAAATTACTTAAATGCAAGGGAATTTGCGATTGATTGAATTGCCATTCAATTGAAAATAGTAAACTACAAAACATTTGAAGCCACCTTGTTCGAAAACGAAGCAATAATAATGCAATGGGTTATAGTTTGACACGTAAAAATTTGTAGGTTCCAGAGTCTGCCCTTATTATCTTCGGCGGGTCAATCAATAAAACGAACTCTTTCTTTAATACCTTTTTTTCTTTATTAATTTATTAAGAATTCCGAATTTAATATTGTCAATAAATAAAAATAATGGAGCAATCATTGAAAATCGAGGAGAATCAATAAAAAAAATAAAACACAATAATTTTCACGAATTTTTTACTTTCAATGAAACAAAATATGAAATCACAAAATTTGCTATTTTCCATGACAATTCTAATTTTCAATCACATGTCACAGTAATTATCTTTTCACTCTCATCGCATTAATTTGATCTACCTAAAAAAGTGTTGCGTCCACATTTTGTGACTATGACTTATATTGTTAAAACGATCTCTCAAATTGTGTGTATGAATTACGCCATTTTTATATAATCTCAAAAATCAATTGTTTTTGATCCAGTGTTCGCAAAGAGTCTAAATATATTTCGAAAACCAATGGATAAAGTTTGGATAAATTGCATCTATAAAAATATTTGTTTTTTGTTCACATATTTTGTTGTAAATTTTTTTCTTTTCTCTGTTTTGCATTAAAAATTCAATTCAAAAATGTTGTGTCCATGAATGGAGTATGGATCGTAGGACGGCAGTCCTTTGTGATTTCATGGCATGCTGTTTAAAAAAAAAACTCGAACAATATCCACAAACGAACATTGCGTTTGTAGCATTTTGGAATGAATGAATAGCATTTGACCAAATGAAATATCCAAAAATGACAATGATTGGAATGCTAAACTACGTACTACTCGGATTGGATTGGATTTGATGAATGCGGTTAAAAAAATTAGTTTGGAAATGATAAAATGAAGAGAATATCCTAGATATTTATTGCACAATGTAGTCCTTATGGTTTCGCAAGGATTTCAGTTGTTTCTTCAGCTTTGATATAAGGTCGGACGGTTGAACCTGCGAAAAAATGAAATTTGAAATGCCATTAATCATGCAGCTAAAGAGTACAAGATGAAATCAATATCTACCAATATTGATATATCGCGGCCGACGGCATTTAGCCGATCTCTGACTTCATTTTCTTTGAAAAATAGATTGAGCGGTCTTCCGTTGATTTCCGTCAGAACCCAGAAACTTAACGCAAGTCCATCACAGGATTGAGCCTTTGCAATTTTAATAAGATTCAACAAACAATACATTTTTAACATTCATATTTGGCATTCAAAAAAATCCAGTGTTTATCTAAAAACTAAAAACTAAAATGAATGTATACCTTTGGAGGTAATCCATGCCTGGCACTTAAACTATTTGGCACAACATCGACAATTGTCGCTGTATTTCCATCTCTAATCAATCCCAAGCATTGGCGTTCAATCTCCCTTCTTATTGCGTAAACTCGTCCAAAAGGAACTCGACGAATTATAAACTCAATCTGAAATATACATTAATGAAAATCGCATTACCATGCTCGCAATTTGGGGTCTATTCTGAAAATGAGTCGACATACGAATTGGCCGGTTGAATTATTAATGATTTTATTTGCTTCTTTGGCATTCGTCACAGTAATTCCACCGATGGATATGATTTGATCACCGATATGCAATGCATTATATAGCATAGGATGCTCCTTCTGTTTCCAACCAGATATCCTGATGATGAAGGAACAATTAAGAAAACATATCTGTTTCTGTCGACAGCCATGGAACTGGCTAATGCCGGACTTAATTTCGAAAATCTTGGAAAATCACTTACCAAGCAGCACCGAACGCATCGACGAAGGCGATTGATTGTGTACAATCTTTTCGGCGTAACTGAATTCGAACACCACCCGGATGCATCATTTCCCGGCGAAGTTGCATCACTTGTTGTTCGCGCAATGTCAACCGGCCAGACGCGCGCAATGCAACATCAATGTTTGGCCGAAACGGTTGATTTGGTTGTGTGGCTGTCCTTCGAAACTCTATAAAACATAAATAAATCGCCAATTCATTTTCGAACACGAAAGAGAATCAATGTGTAATGAACTCACCGGAATTATTGTTAACACTGTTATTATTGTATTGGGGAGTGTTTCCGCTGGGCGCCACGTTATTATTATTTGATCGATTGCGGTTTCTTTGCGTGTCCGATGTGGATGAGCTTCTTTTTCTTTGCTCCACAGAATCTCTTTGTTGTGTGTTCGTATGAAACTCAGAAGGCGAACACTAAATTCAACAACAAATAAAAGATAAAGCATCAATTTTTCTTCCGATTTCGACAGCATGTATTAAAACTTACATGATTCTCCTGGGGATTGATTCGGTTCAAAAGCATATTAACGTCTTTGCGACTGGGACGCATTATAACGGCTTCCGTTAAACCCCTTGATAAAAGTGGTCTTCGCAACACATCATTGTCTTGGTCATTTTCAGTCGATCGATTTTTTGCGTTATCTTTCGATTTGGCTACGGATTTTGATATATTTGCTTCGGCAATAATACCCGTAGCAACCGAGAATGTAACTGTGCTTGCCGTTGAAGTAGATGGTCTAATTTCGGAATCATCGGGTCGTTGTGCGGCAGAATCAACTTTGATGCGATTCACTTTCGGTGGCATCTCATCGGGCTCGTTGTTTCCCGTCGAAATCGATGCACCAGATGGCGTGTGAGTGATAAACACTTGTTCATAGTGCATCTGCTCTTGTTTTTTATTTGCTCCAATCGATATGTTTGTTACGGCACCAAATTGACGTGCACATTTTACATCATCTTTTATCACCGGATGGCATTCAGACGATGTTGGCATCAGACTGTTATTGGCAGAGGTTGGTGTTGCAATGTGTTCAATGATTTGGTTCGGATTATTCGATTCGTTAATCACTTGAACAGTGGTGATAGCACTTTGTTCATTTGGTGAATAATTGGACGGTATGATTTGAACGTTATTCATGTAGTTTGAATCAGATTTTTCGGATGATTCATTTTGCGGATTAACTTTCTCTTTGACATTTGTGCTTGATACTTGAATGATTGTAATATTTGTCGTTCCTGCATCAGCCATTGAGTCATTTGCTGTTTGATTTTGAGCTGGTTCCACTTTTTTCAGCTTCGAAGCGGATGCACGTGTAGTTTGTGGTCTGAATGTAGAATAAAAATGGAATTTTGAACAGCCAGTAACACAAATAGAAGATTTTTTATCGTTTTACCTTGGAATTACGATTGGTTCAGGTGTTGGATAAATTCCATATACTGATGAATCAACGCTGATTGAATCTGAATCCCAAAAATTTATAGTGAACAAATGGACAGAAATATTTGAATAAAGAATTTTTATGATCTAGTTACCTTCGGACATATTACGGATGCTTGGCAAAACACCAGACGACGATGGCGACATATTTGAAACAGATGAAACATTTTGAGCCCGCTTTGAATTTGAGCTAGTGTTTGGATCAAATAAAACGTTTGCAGCAAATGTTCGTGCTAACGAATGCAATTTATCATCAGGTTTGTGTTCGTCGCTCATTTGCTGATTGGCATGTTCCGAAGTGGTGACATTTTCCGAAATGAATGAATCATCGCTTTCGGATTCATTCGGTAAAACAGACACATCGTTCGTTTGATGGTTTTGACTGAAGTTTGGAAGTGGATATAGCATTTTAATCAGATTCTGTGAGAGTGTATTTGATGTAGATGATAGCAAGGCTGATGAATTGTTTGGCACTTCGATGGCAAAACTGTCTTCACTATTTTCATCATTGTTATTTTCAATAGGAACTCGTAAAGGTGGTGTATTACGGCGATTCTGGCTTCGTTCATTCGCATCAGCATTACTTGCGGCTGATTCGGACGATTGCGTTGCCGTCACGAGCGTAGAATTACTGTTGTTCAATAGATTTGGCGCCACAGCCGCCGGAGTAACTGCCGCCGACGCCACCGTAGCCAGTGTCAAAGCTATTGTTCGACTAGTTTGCGTTGTATTTGTATTCACAATTCGCTCTACGCCAGGCACGATAGCCGCTGGAACTGGCGGTGTTTCGGGCAATGGATCTCGAGTTGGGTCTCGAGTAGGCAACAGTGGAGGACGAACTTCTGGCAATTTACTGTATAGATTCTCTTTCGGCGATAATATTTTCATTTCGCGCAATTTCAAGCGCAGCGTATCGACCCATTCCTGCATAATTTCCCTGTTCAACGACAAATGAGTAATTGTTTAATTACATAATTCAAATGAATGAATTCGTCCATTCACTTTAGTATAAATTACCATGAAGACGCGTTAAATCGAAGTGTCTCGCTGGCGAGCGCAATTACAAATTCATATTCATTTTCGGATGGCACTAGCGTATGTGATATGTGTAATGTAGTTTGCAGCGAAACCGTCCAGTCCGGTGAATGTGAAGCGGCTTGTCTCGGTTCGTTGTAGCCCTCCAAAAGCGCTTCACAATCATCATGAACACAAAACACCACCCAATATCGTTCAGGTTTCTAGAACAAAAGTGAAATTTCATGAAAATACACCATTCTAATTCGGCTAGTCAATGGACGCCATTATTTCACTATTTCACATTATAAAATTGCGTGTGTGAAATAGCATTCATTCAGTGGACATTCGTTTTTTGTTGTTCACGTTTTGAATTGCATAATTTGCAACACTTTACATCACACAAACGCACAATTGACCATTACGAAATTGCAACAAAAATAACATATATTTATTCTGGTTGGAATCCACCAACCTTTATGCCAACGGGAATTTTTCTATTATCAGCAGTTACTCGCTTAAGCCATGTGTTTTTGTGAATTTCACGAAAGAGTGTTCCTCGACCTTCCATCTCGGCTTTTCTTTTGCATTGCACTCATTTGTTATGTTCTAATCAAATGTATATGATTCCATTATAATAATGTGGTTTTTTTCTGAAATAACAAATTCGTCCGTGACAAATATGAACTAAACAACACCATTGAAGTATTTTGCCGAAAATTTGGACAGATGTTCCACGTTTTCTGCACGATAAAATGCTTATTGCAACTCAAAATCAACAGTAACATACGAAATATCCAAATAAATCAAATGAGAAATGCAAATATGTACAGAATTCGCTTATATTATATTATACAGAAGTGTCAAAATGAACATCGAATTCGAATTCGGAAGTCATAGCAACGGAACACTTGGTATTTTTTTCGAATTTCGAATTTCGATTCTATTTATTCTCTTTACAACAAAACAAGCAAATTTAAAGTTGGGATTGTGTCGAGCTGAAGTTTATGAATTCTGCATGACAAAATTCAAATAAAATGCAAAAAAGACATTTATTTCATTTCAAAAATAGTTCAAATTTTTTTATTTTTTATAAAATGGCAGTGGAAAAAAATTCAATTCATTCCATAGTTCTCTCGAATGTGTGATTGAGCCTCTTTAAATGAATCTATTATTTTTATACATGTATTGAGTTTTTCTAGGCAATTTGTACAAGCTAATTGAGATAGATTATCGTCGTTTTTGATCTGAAATGAGCAAAAGAAGAATGTTTAGATTCAATCCTGACTTTTTTTTTGAGATCATTGCTTCGATTCGTATCCGTATTACCTGATTTGGCAGAAATGTGTTTAAAGCATCGTATATGTTCGGTTCTGATGATAGGTCTTTCAGACTCTCTGAAGATGAATACGTCTTAGCACATAGTCTGCATACGAAAAATGTATGCTGTATTTCGTCAGTGTATTTGTGTAGAGGATCACAGTCAACGATATTATCGAAAGAGTTTTCGTTGGACAAATCATTGATATTGACAGCGATATCATTGAAAAATGACCCCGAATAGCTTGATATATCTGGATAATTATAATGGTCATGAAACACTGATAGACTTTCCATTGAGATGCCGTCTTTCGTTCGGCTCAACATCGAGAAATCGTTGATTGGACCATAGTTTGGCGTTCGCTTCGATCTGTCACTCTCTTCGTCTGTTCCACTAGTGTTTTTATTCGTATTTGGAATATATTTGTCAATGTTGCATTTGAAATTTGTCGGCACTGGGATGCTGAGCGGATAAAGTGTCTTTTTCAGTCGAGTATTATTTGGCGGATCCAGAAAGCAGTCGTCACTGAAGTGTTCTGAGCACAGATAGTATTTGGTAATGCAACTCAGCTTCTTTTCAAGTAAATCGGCTCGATTTGCAGCTATTGCCCATTTGACAGCGCTGATTGTATTGAAAAAAATGTAAATAAACTTTGAATGTCACATTAGGCATCAATAAAAGGGCACAACTTACAATTCTTCATATTTTGGGAATCCGAAATAGGTAACATTTTTGTTTATAGTCTGAGAATTGAAGCACATTTCCGCACAACATCGTTTCGACATGTTTTTCTCTGTTTTATGCGATGTGCTATTTACAATATTGTTGAAGGAAAAGTGTGAAAACACTTGCTGAATGACTTATTTTCTAGGGACTGGGGTGCATATATTTTGGTAATTTGATTTGGTGACGGCCGAACATACACAAGCATCAACTCGGTTTGTTTTCACACTTTATTGTGAATGGATGTTTGACAGTTCGAAATGATTGCATACACAGAATATTCCACTCATTCGACACGGGTACATTGATATCAGTTCGCATTTGATTTAAAAAAAAAAACATGAAAATATGTAAATATTATCAATTTACGGCATACAATTAGCAATAAACTAAAAGCAAATTGTTAAATTGATAATTTTTACACAGTTTTATGTCTAGCGACATCTATGAACAAAAATACAATCCAAAAAATATCGATTGTAAATAGAAATTAACGCTCTATACCCGAAAGCTACAATATTTTAGGGGAAATAATTGAAATTAGGGCTCAGCAATTCAACAATTTGCTCAAAATATCCTTGAAATTTGGAAATTTTCAATTTTTCATTTTTTTCTACGAAAAAGACCCGTCTAAAGCGAATGAAATGGAAGGGTCCGTTTTATGTACCATATGATTCATAATGTGCAATATCGACTAGGATTTACGGCGACAACTGGCTATCGATAAAAGATTCGGAAAATGTCATTTTCCAGCTAACACACAGGCTCGCTGTACGCATACGCATACAAAAAAAATTACCGCTATTCGTCGTAAAACTACCCTCGATAAAAGTCACAAATATTGATTTCCCCTATTTTCAAACAAATATACTTTTCACAAAAGGTCAGACGTAAAATAATTATTCGGTTCAATTTGGGGTTTTTCCTATTGCTATTTAGCGAATATATTTATGAAAATTTTGGAAAACTCAAATTTATTGAATTATTTGCACTTTCATTCGATCGAAATTTCAGTGTAAATCAAATAGATATTTTTCTTTTGTGGTCAGTGCAAACGTTCTGTGTGATTTTCTGAAATTTTTCGCCAAAGAACTTGAGTAGAGTGTTGAGTTACAACGAATATCGATATATTCTTTTGTTGCATTGAACCGGCTCCACTCTTGCATTCCGTGTGCTCAAGGAAACATATTCAACTTTCTTACGTTTTTTTTTTTTATATTACAGAACAAGTTACGATCCGTGAACGCCTTGAATATCATACAAAATACAATCTAACAGAAGGGAACCAGAATTCTAATCGACTAAATCGTTGTTTGCAACGCCCGAACTTCGATTTTGTCATTGTTTTTTTTTTTAAATTTTCCAATAATTAGCAAAAAAAAAAAAATTATTTATATTTGTGTGTGAGTGATTTAGTGAAAATAAAACATCCTTATGATTGGATCATTTTGGAATTTCTGTAGAGCGTGCCCATCGATGCCTGAAGACAAGGTAAAATCATTTGTTGAACGGAAGTTTCATTTAACTCCTTCTAGATTCCTTTTGATTTGATTTTTTTCGTCTTTTACTATCATATTTCACACTTAATTTAGACAATTTAAAAGAAAACTGCATTTGATTTGGGAAATTGACCAAATTTCCTAAATTTTATGTATAACTTGTTAAATTTGACAGTATCGTTAAGCTGTGTGAGATTTTATGCGATATAGCTTACTGAAGTTCGTTAATTCGTGTTAGTTACGCAAAGTTTGCGATTTTTTTTCTAAGTAAAAATCAAGGAATTTTTGGGTGAATCCATTATGTTTGGAACTATGTTATAAATGTCCATTGAAGTCGTAAATAAATGTTTAAGCGATTGGTTCAGTCTCCAGACGCAAAACTGGTTTCAAGCACAGAAAACTTTCTATCTGTGAAATCATATGTTCTGTCCGAAAAAGTTCCATTTTCCATTTTTGTGAGAAACATTTGGACAAAGTTTCATCGTCGATGTAATGTGTTGCGGATATATTCAATTGCGTACTGCACTCGAGTTCAATTACACCTAAAACAAAAAATTTAGCATAAAGTGCATTTGCACTCGAAACATCAATCTTCTTGATTAAGTTTTCACTATTTATCCGCATGTGTTGAGTGATGTATCGTCAATTAGACTCCATGTCAGCGCCGAAACAAAATAAAAGAACGGAGGGGATGGGGAGAAATGATGTAATACATACAAAATATGGTACAACATTGGCGGTACTATTCTGTCCGGAAAAACTAGCAATAAAAAATACCGCATTACGAAGACAAACCAAATAAACTGACTGCCATTAATGATTATGGCAATGGCAGCTATAAGTTATCTAAAAATGAGGCATACGGCAAAATACATTCGGTTCAAATGTGTTTGTGTCTGTGTGCTTAGCATGAAAATTAACTAAAAGGGCTGCATTTCATGGGTCGGTTTTCATGTTCATATTGGACAGGCTATTTACATAAATTGCCGCTTCCAAATCGCTTCGTCTCGGTGTGTGTCCATTCGCCGTATATATTAAATATAAAATATGAAACGACGAATAAAGGTGAAAATGAAATAAACCGAGCAAAGAGCGAATGCATGTGTTCTATTCGAAAAGGAACGGAACTACTCGCCGGAATGAAATGGCAAACTTTAGATCAACTTCAAAAAACCACATTTACTTCTTCCCATTTCGGCCGAGACATTGCCGACTGGTCGCTTCTATATCAATATACGGCTGGCATTTTTTTCACCCACTTTTCGTTCACTTGAGTTCAACTATTGAAAGAATTTCAATGTGACACTTTTCAAACGTACATTTTTTAATGTGTTCTTCTTTATCCCTCTATTCAGCTCCATTCGGAATACCGTAGTACTTATCGTTGGCATGAGTATACAGGTAACAATCGAGTGGAAGTCATTAAAAAGCCGCCAGCTACTAATCAATTTGGTGAGTAAATAATTGATATTATTATTTGTGTTGATCAGTTGTACATTTGTTCATGAATAGTAAATATTTTGTCATTTTTGCGTGGGATTTTTGATTATTATAATTATAATTAAGCAAAACCAATATTTGGACACATGTTGTAAATTCGATCGAAATTTTGAAATGAGCTAGAGATAGTTGCCGGTCAGCCTGTCAACAGTCCCACCAATTAGAAAAGAGTCCTCCGAGGGCTATGAATATATAAAAGTTTATTGCAATCATGCAAGGTCATTCCTGATATGTATATATAATTAAAAATGAAATTTTACCCCCTCATTTGTTGCGAATCGATAAATATGCATCGATTAACAGCCAGCTCAACGGATCATTTTTTCTCCAAGTCGACGGAAGACGAACGTCATGTTGAAGGTGATTTAATCTGTACAGAACAGTAAATCAAAATCAAAATCAATCATCCATACCTCGAAAACTTTTGTTCATTATATGTTCATATCAATCATCATTAGCGAAGCGATAAGTGCTCACGATGGTAACGTTTCTGGTGAAACACAGAAATACCCGTGAAATCGCCTATTCCTTCGCAAGAATTTCACACAAATACAAATGATACACCAATAAAATAAAGCCATGCATACAAATAGCAAACGCATGTTGTGTGTTTGTGAAATTGGAACTCTATTTCCTTAGAATTTGACATCTTTGTTGCAAAACGATACAAAAAAAATAATATATGAATTGTTGCAACACAAAAAAAATTATATTTATGCTTTTTGAATTGGAGTCAGCTCTGATTTTACGTTAATTCGCATGGTGCATTGACTGGTGAAAATCACTTCTTCTCTCCGTAAATGTTCATGTTCGACCTTTTTACGCAAAATACTCCATTCCAAATGGAATTCTATCATTAATTGCTCCTTGTGTACTTCATTCATTCTGTAGGTGTAACTAACGAACCACCATTACCAAGACGTAAAAAGTGTCCTGAATTAGCATATAGAACTCATGAATTCATAGCTAGCGAGTCCAGAGCTAAAAATGATATAAACGCCAGCACGTACAACGGCCGAGCCCGGGTAAGTAAAATAGCCAGATAGTAATTACTTGTTGATTCGAACTCTTTGCTTCCCTCCCAAGCATCAACACCGTTCAATCACCGTTCGACGAACAAATGCGAGAAAATGGGAAGATTGATTTGTTGAATGTAGAACAAGACAATGGGATTTTTCAGTAAAATATATTATGTAAATGAGATTCGTTTGCATTTATTTATAGTCGGAGGAGCGTGGAACACCATCACGACGAAGTAAGTCTAGCGAAGGTCCCTATCGAATTCCGAATGGTGAAGCTTATCCAATAGGCGATACTGTTGATAAGTCAAATGGTCATCCAAAAACAGGAAGTAAGGTATGCAATTGCAACTACCGACGACCCATACAAACACATTCATTCAAATGAGTTCTTCAAATCTAGGCTTTTCCAGGGCAAATTCATGCACTTTTGCATACGTAAATTTTCAACTTCTCTCTCTCTCTCTCACACACACACAAACTGAATAACAGCCATGATAAATTATCAACAAATATTCGACATCAGTCGTCGTCTCATAATCATCCAATTGGTCATTTGTCAATTCAATCATAATTCATTGGACTAGCGATTTTTTTTTTCTCTCTGTCTCTCTCACACACACATAAAATGATTTATATTGTGAATTTAGCTGATAATTTGATATTGTTTAATTTCTTTCTTCCCAAAATCTATTTGCAGGCGGGTGAGTCTAGTGGACTTTTCAGAAAAACAATATCAAAATTGAGCACAGAATATCGAATACAATTTATCTGGCCACAAACGCGAAAAGATCGAAATAGAGGCGATGACGAAATCGATATTCCGAAAAAATCGTTATCAATGGGGGCAATTAAGGCAGCACAGTCAAATGCGATGCCTACCGTACATAAAAAGCGAACAATCTACGAGAAAGAAGGTGCGACTTAACGTCGCTTTTATTTATTTTATTTCAATTCTTCATTTTATTTTTGGTTTTGAAAAAGGATTTTACTTTAAAGTTTTTTTTTCAATTGTTTTTCATAATTTTTTGATTGTGTCCGTTTTTGTTTGCTGAATTTTTTCCGTTTAGTTTCAAAATCGATTTTATGTTCGAGCTCTTGAAAAAACTGACATTTTATTTCCAACATTCGAAGCACACATTCGTGACGGAATTTTACCTTAGTTTTTACTCCTCCGGATAAAGTTTCTGTCTGCATCTGAATTGAAATTTGCGCGAATTTTTGTTTGTCTTTTCTTATCACTTCAATGAACAAAACGAAAAAAAAACACGTTTTCTCTATCGAATCGTTTATTTGTTTTTTTTTTTTTTTTTAAATCGAAATGCGTAGCTCAAAGATTGTTATTCATTTTGATATTGTTTGATGTTTTCACAATCAATTTACATATTCATTCATAAAACTTACCATTTATTGTTACACAGTTGATTTGATTGATTTACCAATAACCAGTAACAAAAAAATTAACCCACATTCAACTTTCATCAATCTTAAAGTCATTTACATGTCAAAAAGCAATCTCTCTTCTGTTCGGATTATGTTCCTCTGAAAATAGAACTATGAGTATGAATTAAGAATTGCATGGTTATGTTCCCCTATTTTATTCTATTTTATCATATATAACATATATATATATATATATACTATATACAATACACCAACATTTATAGTGCATTGCATATAAAATATTCCCTTCTTCACTCTTCTTTCTCTCTCCCTCTGTCTTTTTGCATACAAACCAATCATATGTATACATGCCATTTGTCAAGTTGAAGCATGTGAGTGCCTAAGCTGGATTTGCTTGAGGCTTATGTTCAGTTTTGACCAGAATCGCTGTGAATAAAGTGTTCCATTCATTCTTTTCCTGGCTCCATTCAAATCCATCGCAATGACATAAAGTTTTTAAATAAATATATTCAAAATTCAAATCAATTTATTCGCAGCTTTTCTCTTATTATATTCTCTTTCTGTTGATATAATTTTTAATGCCGAGTATAACATAGCATATACATTTTCCAACATACACAGTTTCTGCATCAATTTACTAATTTGCATCGCTACACATTCGTTCTCGAATTCGTTCACATTCCCCTGAGTGTGCATCAGTCATGCAATCCAATTGCACATTTATACATTCTTCGATAAGTGCAAATATTGAATTCAGATTTCATAAGATTTTCCACTCACTTAAATGAAAAATAAATGAGCGGCGAGGTAACAAGATCCAGACTCGACGTTTGCATTAAAGCGAAAACAGTTTTGATACTTTTGGAAAATTGTCATATAATTATTCCCAATCATCAATCATATTCTTTATCTCTTGCATGCATATCGCCATATTTCGTAATATTACAATAAAAAATAAAGAAATGTTAGCCTCTGATCTACCAGACAAATTTCAATTGGTTCACATTTTATTTTGTACATTGTCTGTGACTCTCCATGACAAGTTCACAATACAAAGTATCAAATTTAATTTTTCAGCGCCTTTGTTTGTTATTCACACCAATAACTATACAATTGAAAATGAAACACGTATTTTTTTATTTTCATTTCTTATTTTTGTACATAGACTCATAGCGATAAATATAGTTGGACTTAGTTTTGATCAGTGACAAATGTTTGCAGGCGATAACAACGATCGATATTCATGAATATTTTTTTTTCTCCTCTTCTCTACCATTTTGATAGCATCCACCCAAGAACTGGAACCGCTATTCAGCGAGGAAAAAACCGAAAAGTATGTTATTTGTAATGTTGTAGGCTCCAGCATTATCATCAAAATTTAACATTAAACACGATTTTAGGAAAAGCGAATTTCCAGCTAAGAAATCGGTACGGCCATTTTCGCAGTATGGCTATGACATCAAGTTCAAACATGGCCATACCGAAAAGGAGAATTTCGGTTTTACCGGCGATGATGCTAATAAAATTGATAACAAGATTCTAGTGAATGGCGGACACGTAGCACAAACATGGTATCGTGATGTGGTTGAACTCCGTAAAAAAGCCGAAGAATACAAGGTACGCCAATCAATCTCTTGTACATTTTTTATGCTTACTCATATGAAAAATGTTGCCGTTTCACGCGCATCTCTACACATTGTAGAATCGTGGCTGGGGAACTGAAATTAACCCGGATCTATATAAGAAGCAAAAAGACTTATGGGATCAGGTTTCTCGTCGTAGCTCTTTGTCGGCTCTTGCATTGGCTTCGGCCAATGTGCATAAGCCAATAACCAAAGAGGAAAAAGAAGCCGCAAACAACAAGAAAAGTTCACCGATCAAAAATGTGTCGGCTAAAAATGCGAGCCAAATTAATTTCATTGACAATAAATTTATTCACGATGCCGCTTTACCATCACGTGCTCTTCATATTCGTCATCATTTAGGACGCACCACTGGTTTGGGTAAGTTTTCTTGTTAATAGAAAGCAAAAAGCCAACAATTTGTCAATTCACATTCGGAGTTTCAAAATAGATTCAAAAGTAACAACGAAAAATTATGTTCAAGCAGATATGGAGGATGGAGCTTTGTTGCCATCACCAACTCGAGATAAGCTCATGCCAACCATTCCGAAATCAAAAGAAGATGAAAGCTACAATTCGCAACGTGGCAGCCCGAAGAAGAGCGCCATATCGCGTCATGGCAGCCCACAAAAGGGATCGCCACAGAAATTGCAAAAAAAGACAATAAAACAAAGTGAGCATCAAATCCGCCCGTAGAAAATGCTAGAATTGATATGTTCAATTATTTACTTTGTCCAAAAATTATCAAGCAGATCGATCGCAATCGGTTGGCCCAGCTCCGTCAAATGTTGAAGGTTCGCCAAAGCGGCAAGTTCGATCAGGTAGCGCTGCACCGGCTCCAAAAGAAAAAGTAGCTAAGAAAACGCCAGCTTCAACACCAACAATAGTTGAACGACGTCCTCGACCAAGTAAGTAGTTCTACCATGCAAGAAACGTGTAAATCTCCGTAAATTGGCTGATATATATACATATATTTATGATATATGAACCAACACAGACACAATTCTTTCCAACAATATGAGAAATACTTTCTTTTTAACAAACACTTAACACGCTTACAATACATTCTTCTTCATTTGTCATATAAATTTTTATAATAATATAATTACTCGAACGAACCGGATTTTTTTATAAATGACGCTGTTGCGATAGCACATCATTTATGGAGTGAGATACGCACGGATGGAACACCGCTCAAGAAATCGATTAAAAAACCTCAGAATTCCTAAAATCGAGGGAAACGCATATAATTAACGATAATTTATTCCTTTTAATTTGACCTGTTTCTTTTCTATCCATAATTGCATAAATGTTTGCTTTGCATCTTGGAAATTTAAAAGTGCAGTTACCTCTAATGTTTTTCTTTTGTTACGTGTTTTTGTAACACGATGACATTGAAACGAAAAAAAGGCAATTTATGTGTTAACCCAGTTTTCAAAAGAGCAAGCATTATTTAGAAGGGAGCACGAGGAAAATGTTCGTTTTACGTCAAGCCCGAAATCGATTAATGATGTTCCGAAAATTAAAATGTTCCAGCAATTTCGAACATGTCTTTAATAAATATTTGGAATAGACTTCATGTACCGAAATTGTTATATTCGAAGAAGCGCACAAAATTACGTTCATTTCGTTGAGCACACACAAAAATAGCTAAGCCGTTTAAGCTTGCATACAGTAAAGAAGAACACAGATTTTCACAGCAAATCATCCTAATCTCTCGTTTGTAATTTAGTTCATTTTGTTTTGACCGGGAAATAGGACTTTTTCACAGACATTAAGCCAGCTGATTGTAGTCAAGTTTTTTCCCCTGGATGCTAGCGCCCCAGAATGTGCAATGAACTTAGCACTTGTGCTATTTCTTGGCATTTTTTCCAACTTTATGAACATATTAAACAATGATGTGCATGAAGGATTCAATAATGGTGATTAAACTGAAATTGAATCGCACTGAATGTTGCCAGAGAGATAAAACGAGCTGATCTCATTGAATCTAAGATGCTATTAGTGCATGAAGTCTCATTGCAAATATCTTGCCGGTCTTGTTTCTCACTTGCTCTGCCTCAGCGTCATTTATAATAAATGGACTCGTAGTTATTGGATAATTCTTAAGTTGTATTTTTCTCCATCTTTATATTGAGAAGATGTGTGCATCTATCTGTGTATTAATTACTATTTTAACAATTGATATGCAGAGCATGCTACGAAACGCATGATTCTAAGCAATAATAACAACTAAATTGATTAAGCCAGCATCAAATGTTACAATTTACGTTTACGCTGAACAATCAATTGACGGCTATGTATTGACATCAATGTATTAGCGTTCAGAACCAATTACGTTTTTCCCATTTTATATGTGCATTCGAAACATATTTCCATTAGATGAATCAATCTAGTCTTTCATTTTTCGTTCGCATTGCATTCGATCCAGATTTATTATTCAAATCGAAATTTGTCGTTTGTAAATAAGATTTGTACAAACTTATGGTGAAATATTGCACACACCACATTTTGGCTTTTTATTCGGGCTAAAACTTTTAAATGTATATATTCGCGCCTATAGATTTCTGCATCAGCATTCCCGTCGACATTTAATTTCATGAAACCAAACACTTTCCAGTTTTGGAATTGGCACTGATAAAAATCCACTAAATTAAGAAACAAAATCTATTGCGCAAAAAAAAACCGATTTCAGCTAGATTCTAAAGATGCATTTGAATTGGATACTGAACAAAGAGTGTCATTTTAGAAGATGCATGAACAACAAGTTGCTTTCAATTTTGTCATTCAATTGTACAAATTGATTTCGATTTCTGATTAGAAATTTGATTATTCTCCATTTGTTTGGATTCGATTCATCGGTGCCAGTCTCGGTGGAATTGTTGCTGAAAAGTTTTAGCCCGTCCAATACAAAAACGGATCACGTATATTACAGCAACGAAAATAAGAAAGAAACGCGGAAATTTAATTTGAAACGAAAGCGTCAAATTAAAATTCCAATTTGTCTGATGTCTGAATATTTACTTTAAAACCGTACAGATTATACGGATTAATATTTTTTATAAGTTTTGGTATTGGTAGTATTAAATTACATTAATTTCTGAAAATATTTCTAGCAACCCTTTCCACATCCAATCATTATCGCTCTAAAAGTAGTTCCCTACCGCCTACCGGTAGAACTCATTCAACTACTCCTGGCTCTCATCAAATTCAAAATTTTGCGCCAAACAATACACAAAAACTTTCATCGCCATCCTCAAACACAATACCCGTTGTTCCATCAATTCCCAATCAGAGAATCCCCTCAAAAACCACTAAACATCAGAGACCTCAATCGGCTATTGTGATGGGTACATTCGACCCAATGACTGCATCGACAATTATATTTAATGATTCACAAAAGGTCACAAATCAGGACAAGAAAACTGCGAGAAGTAAGTAATTCCAATTAGATCAAATTTACTCTCTCCCGTTACAACAACTACAACAACAACAAAAAAATTTTTTTTTTTTTTTTTTGAATGAAAATCATACAGAACACACGATAACTGGATAGGAATTTGCTTTCGTTCGATTTGTTTTTGTTCCGATTTGCATTTCTGAGTTGTGCTTCTGAATTTGATTCGAAACCTTTTTTTGAACATGAAATCGGTGTTTGGTGTTGTGTTTTTAGCTTTACCAAATGTTCGTTTGGTCATTTGATTCACGTGTAAAGCAAGTAACTAAATAGTACGATTTTGGGACCATTAAAATTGCCATTGGATGCTTCCGTTATTCAATTTTTAATGGACTCATTCGCACTGATAGTATATAAATAATTGCAAAGCAATATTTTTGTTATTTTTTTTCGTTACATTTTGGTTTTGTCTCTTGAATCGATGTGTTTTCTGTTTTAAATGTGAATTTCCGTATTTACGCGAATGAATTCGTCCTCTCCCTTTCAATTGCATTTTATGGCATTTACGTTTTTTGTAGATGACGCAATTACATGAGTTAGATTACTAAATGTCAATTGTGTGGAGTGTCAAGTCATGACTTTCATGGGAAATTAATTTCATTCCCACTAAATTGCAAACAATCAATTATAATAATATATTACAGACTCAGCTACAACTGTCGCCACCCTCCGATTTCATGCTCGATTTTCTTAGCGTTCAGTTAAAATTCGCGTTTGTGCATTAAAATTTCTGATTATACTGAATATAGTAGATACAAAAGTCAACCCATAAATTCGATGGAATGGAAAAAAATTAAATCGACAAAAATGAAAACTACTTACTTTTCGACAGTTTCATTCAATTTATATCAAACAAAAATCAAAACACATCAAACTCATTCGATTCACAAGACATGAATTGGCCATTTTAATCAACTCATAAAGCGATCAACTATATATGATCACTAGATGTATAGAAAGATCCACACATTTCGCAAATTTGAACATAGGCGAATTTTACTTTTTGCAGTTGCTTGAATTTTCTTTGGCTTAATAAATATATAAATATTTGATCCACTTTGCACATGACCTCGGCATCGCATTGAAATTGGTAAAATTAATCGGGTAAACTTTTCAATAATTTGGCATTTTTCAACAAATTGTCATAAAAGCTTTTCTGATATCGATTTAATCTCATCGAAATTCATTCAATGCGGACAGAGCTCATATTATTATTTTTAATCACATAAAATTAAACACACTTTTAGAACTGTTATCGCAACTCACACACCAAATTCTAATTCTGAATCTTTCCACACTCTTACTCACCCACACACACACTCATGCACACAAACACATACATGAACATAATTAGACAAATTCAAATAATTTTCAGTTCGATCGTATTGCTTTTTAATGGAAAGAAGAACAAGAAATCATTTTTCATTTCCAGTCTAATTTTCATTTTCTAATCACTTTCAAAACACATACAAACCAGAAAAAACAGCTATAAACCAAATTGAATCAGGCAATAAAAAAATAAATCGCAAATATTCATTCGATTATTTTTTTGGAGTGAAGTTAAACTGAGCCATTTTTTTTTTGTTGATTTTCATTCATATTGTTGTGCACTGGACGAAATTAATTGGATAAACTAAAAATTTATTGATTTAGGACCGCAATCAGCGAAAACAATTACAAACACGACTAGAATTGGCAATAGAGTAGGTTTGGAAGCAAAACAAAAACCGAAACCGAAACCAAGAGAAATCTGCCCAAGATTTCAACCAAGTTCCAATACGCATTATAGTAGCTTTGGTAGTAGAAACGCAACAACACGGTTAAGTACGGACAAATCGAAACTACCGCCTGCAAAAAAATCATTGTCAAATACTCCGATACTTCATTCAAAAGTGAGCAATGGCCAGACTATGAAAAGTGCCAGCACATCGCATAAAACGGTAGACGGTAGTGCGCGGAATCGGCCTCAATCATCAAATAAACCAAATGCGAAATCCACCGCGAAACCCACCGCGAAACCCACCGCGAAAACCACCGCGAAACCCACCGCGAAACCCACCGCGAACGTACAATACATACGAATCAATCATGATTCAGCATAAATCTTGATCGCGCAATCACGTTTCAACTCAATCATTTCTTGTCCTTTAATTTGTAGATTTCTGTGAAGCTTCGTTTCTTATCCAATCAAAGAAAAACCAAATGTTTGATTAGAGATTTTCATGAAATTGCATAGCATAAGTTATAATCAAAATGCTTTTTTACATTCATACATCACATATAAGCTGATTTTTGATCGAAATTTTTTTGTATATTTCTCTTTTATAAACATAATTCAATTAAAATGGCTAAAAAGGACCATATTTTTAGCATAATGTTTATAAAAAATAAATATATAAGGCAAATTTGTTTTTTAAACGCATACATTTATGTACAAAATATTAAAGTTATTAAATACATGTTAATCTAGAACTTTGTCATTTAGTTTCATTGCACTCATTCTCACCACATTTTCGAAACATGGAAACAAAAAAAAAACAAAATTGCAAATGACTTCATTCATTCTCATGCTATGTTTTACGATCGATAGAATAAATTGCTAAATTCGATAGCGTATGTTTAGATAGACGTCTAGAGCTGAATTGTTGCGATCTTTTACGATTTTTGTACTCATATAATTTGGTAGGTATTTTATTTATAGGTGCGCGATCTCTCCCAGGAGGTCAAGAGGCTCGCTGGGGATGGGGGGTCTGATATTTTGCCAACACGTGAAGGGGCTTAAAATGCAAATAGGACAGAGCTATATTTCCACCCGGCTATTGAATATTCAAGCTGTTGAATTTGCTTATTTTTGTTTATCGCAATTATTTTTGACAAACAGTGACCTAGTGCAAACGATTAATAATAATAATAATAAATCGCGTCACGCGAGTGAATTTAGACATTTTGCTGATATACATGCAACCGGAATCGTTACACGTGTTTTGAAAAGGAAAAAAAAAATTATTCAAAACTGGATGTACGTTAGCCGTTCTGTTGAGGAGATTGGTTCAGATCTGAACAATTGCTGTTTTCATATGAAAATATGGGGTCAATGATGGAAACTATTCAATTTCTTAGCACAGGGTGAAAATCAATAAAATTCAAGCCAGAGAGTGGTAAATAATCCCTCCCCTCTCGTCGCGCACCAATGTAAAGCATTGAAACGGGCACTTAAAATTGATTTAAAATTGCAGCAAAACATTTAAATTTACACTGAAAGTATCGAAACTACTGATTCAATTCGCTTTGGCCAAAAAACACATTCATTTGATACGAATCCATTAATACCTGAAATTTATGTAATTAGAAACGATAAAATTATCAAAAAGAAATAATAATTATTCTATTTTCGCAATGATACAACTTGTTCTACTATCCAAGGTGCAATGGTTTGTTAAGTAGGCAATATCTAAATACACATTCTCTCTCATACACACACAATCACACTTACACGCACATAGTTCTTAATTGGCCTGGAAACATTTAAACGCTTCATGAACACACACTTCAGCAAATTTGATCGATAGCATTCACGATGTTCACAATACAAAGCAAATCTAAATTTTATTTGGATTTGAATTTGAATTTTCGTCTGAATCGTATGGACGAACCGAAAATGGTGGCGTATAAATATCACTCTATTCAATGTTTCTCTCTTTTCCGATTGATTTTTGATAGATGAAGATGACACGGATAAAGATGGCGTTACATCTCTATCAAGTGCCAGTCCAATTCCAGCTCACGAAATTTACGAACATATAGTTAAATCTCCGCCAGAGCCGACTCGTGTCAAATCTCCTGAACAAATTTTAATGCGTTCGCCAGATCCAGTGAATTGGATTGTTCCCTTGGATACTGGCAAGACGTTTACTGTTACACAAAACATTCGCAACGGTGAGTAGTGAGCGGTACGGGCGCTGATTGATGAAACAAAAACATTCTCTGCCCAACCCCATTTGACACATCATTCCAATTTTATCAATGTAGGTGATCCAATTGTTCGGCCAGCTAGTGAATTCAAAGTATCAACACCAGTGGATAAGCCACCATCGGCTCCATTATCCGCACCCCCAAACGTAATCGAACAAGCTACAATGGAAGGTACACTCTCTCATTTTATATATGTTTAAATTCAAAAGAAAATAATTCATTCAGAAACGAATATTGTTTGACTGAAAAAGAAAAGGTTTTGCGAAGAAAAATGTGTTTTTCTCATTTTATCCGTGTTTATAATTACAGCGTGGAAAAATGAAAAGCTTGAGGAGACACTTCCAATAAAAGAGCCAGCGCATCCAACGATTATTTCAGCTGTGCCATTTGATAAACCAGTGCCAGGATCGACATTGCGCTGTTTGGATGATCCAAATTTTGATGTTGACGTTACTTCGTCTGCAGCATCCAAAGGTTGCAGCACTGCCGCTACCGATGAGGCCCGCGATCGCTTCGATCGCTTCTGGAGTAACACAGAAAAAGATGAGAAATTTTAATTGCCATTACGTGAAACACACAAACAGGGTAGATGAGCGTTGAATATATATCGCCATGTTATTAAAATGCTAATTATAATTTATAATGCTGATACAAGAGCAAACCAAATGATAGTCGTAGCGGTGACGTTTAGAGCAACACTAATTAATATAATCGACAACAATTTTCACTTGATATTTATATGTACGTTCAGTGATCTATTGACGATTGCCGTTTACCGACGAAAATATGGCTTAAATAAAAATGATACCGACCCTCCATAAACGGGATGCATTTCATATCCATGAACCGTGCAGCATTGTGTGGAAAAATCGCTGGAGCATGGTGACGTGAGGGTTTTTTCAGTGACCGATTCTGTTCCACATAATTTTAATTTTCTTTATCGATCTAATACCGCACATTTTCTTCGCCCATTTTCCAGCGATTTTTTCTCGATAGCTTTTGATATATTTACACATGAATGCCAATAACTTCTGCTTCCGTAAAAACGTAAGAGAGTTTGAATTTTTGTTTTCTCTCTGAGAAACAAACAAACTAGACATAAATGAATTTCAAAAGCCATGCTACGACATGAGTTTATACGAATTGAAGGAAATTGAATGTGAAAAATTAAAAGAAAAACAAATGTGGTCATATCATAGTCGCTTTGAACAATGTACGTGCTTTATTTTTTGTGCAACTTATATTGCCCAGTTTCATCTCATGTTGCATTTCGTCTATTTTCTGTGTTCGATCAATAAATATTCTGTACCGATCAGAAAATCGGTGTGAACACATCATTTTGAAACACATTTATTATAGAAAAATACACTGGATTCCGGCTTGCCGTCCAATCTGCACACACACACACATACACATAAGATGTGTGCATTTGGCTTAGTCATACAGCATTAAAGATGTATCTTAAAGATGTCCGATATAATCAAAAACATCAATTTAATCAACCAAAATCAAGCAAAAAATTGCTTATAACACACAAAAAAACAATGTTTAGAACAGATGCTAAAGACTAGTTAGATCATCATCGCCGTCTCACTTATTCAGCTTTTTCGAATACTTTACTCAAATAAAATAGATAAATGTAGTAGCTATTTTCCGATTCGATTATTGTTTTTGTTTTCACTAAATTACATCAGAATCGTCCGTTCGAAAAGAAAATGTTTTTTGGTAAAAAGTAATCGTGATGACATTTTATGATCATTTTGACAACATTGATTTCCGGGCACAGGAAATTAAAATGGTCGATGTCATCCTTTTACATTTACAAGAAATATAGCTAAATAAAGCTTTCCAATTAAAAAGAAATATACAAAAGATAACGAAGATACAAACACACAAACAAACATTAGCGCCATGGACATTTCAACAGAAAGTCCATTCCATTTTTATATGGTAGACAAAATAAGCAAATATATTACCGTAAGCCATAGGGAACACGTGTAGACAGACGACGAAGAATCTCGTTAAGAGTAGCGAACAGAAACCAAAGATCGGAAACACTCTTAGAAAATCGAGTCCATTCAATTAAAGCAAAAACAGAAATAACCAACAAACCAAAAAAAATCGAACACTATAAAAAATCGTATATTTCTCTAGAATGCTTTTTGTAAGATCGTACAATTTTTTTCAGAGCCATCTTTAAAAAGACAAAAACAACAAAACCTAGTAACAGCCAGCCATCAATCGCGTATTCATTGTACACGAAATACACTATCTCATAATAACGGAATTTGCGCTAGTGATTAAACGTTTTATTGCCACATCATATGAATAGGGCAAATTAAAGCAAACAATGAAATCATGTATTAGTTAGGCATAGTCTTATAGATGATTAACCACAGATTTTGCATTTCAATGGGCGCCGTTTTTTATATATTCTATCAGAATTGCCATTCCATTTATCAGTATTGATTTTCATTCGCCATCCGCCCCGTTGACTCATTCGAAGAGCAGCTGGTATATACTCAAACATTTCTTCGAACGTGCTTTTTCCCCTGACAAACAATATAACTAATTACAACTGATGTTTGAATTCTCGTGAATAGAGTCCAGCATATATGCACTCACCAATTAAACAAACAAAACAACAACAACAAATAAATATACTATTCTCCTTTAATATCCAATTTAAATCTATTTCTAAAGGAAAAAAACGACAAAATGAGCAATTACAGTTTCGCCACAAGGTCTCTCTTACAAATTTATAGTTCGGTAAATCAATTTTATAAAGAATCTATACATTTTCGAGATTTGTACATGACGGTTTAAAGTACTCTCTTGTCTGAACCTGCACATTGAAATACGAAACCCATGAAATGAATAGAATCGCAATAAGAAAAACCAATGCATTTGATATTATTATAAATATACAACAGCAGCGGTATAGCGCAAAACTTTTGAAAGTTTTGAAAACACGCAAACACCAGCCACTTCTATTCGATTTCCGTGGAGAATTGGACGATTGAAAGTAGCAGCAAAACGAAAACCAAATTCTGATAAACTGAAGCAGGATCAAGATATTTCAAGAGAAAACACAAGGCAAAATGAGAGGGAGAGAGGAATGATTAAAACGAACCGATATTTAGCTAGACAAAAAAAAAACATCAATATTACCAATGAAAAGGTATAGCTGTGCTAAGAGCAAATATACTATTGAACGGCATTCCATATTTTTTGCATTTGATATTAGTGAGATCAGAAATTAGAATCAATAACTTTTGCCAGTTAAACTGATGACGGAATGATTTTTAACCGAACGAGTGAAAAAACCCCGCAGATATTGCTTTGGGCCCCATAAGAGCGCGCATCCACGCCGAAATGTTTTAGATAAGATGTTGTTAATTTAGCTTATAATAATTCGAGTTCTCGAGATGCTATTGAATTGAAAAACATACAGACAAAATCCTAAAACAAACAACAAAGAACACTTTGTATTCTACATTATATATTTATTTTTCATCGATACGACAGAAAAAAAAATGTTTCTTCTTTTTAAATAGCCGTTGTTTTTAATTGATTTTTTATAGCACAACATATTACATACTGTTTTACATTTAATCAAATGTATTTGGCGTCAGCAACAGAATTACTATGATATTATTGAAATAAATATTTATAGAATTACTTAAAAAAATTGAGAAATACAATTAATACGTATGGAAAAAACCACATCAGTTGTTTCATTTTGTCATTTGCTTTCAAGTGGATATTTGTGTTGGGATTTGTTCGTTGGCTATCAAGGATATGGTAAAAAGTGATTTGATTAACTGACCAATTGGCTGAGATGAGTGAAGTTTAATATTTCAACGCATCAACCTGGCTCACTGGAATTACGTCCGCCAATCCGTTCATATTTGTATCCGTACGGATATCCGTCTATTCTATTAACTAAACGGATGAAAAACTTATCCAAAATTTACTTCTAATTTTTTTTCTTCAAATTATTTTTCTATAACTTATGTATCCAATTTTTGTTTTTCATTTTTGACACAGAACCGGACACGGGCACGGACACGGACACGGACAAAAAAAATTCTCAAATTTATTTTCTTCATTTTTTTTCACGGACACGGATATAGCCGGAATCTTAATCACCAAAATCTTAATCATTGATGTTAATCGCTGGTGATTAAGATTATCTGTGAGTAAAATCGAATATTAATCACTATTAATATTTAATTAAATCTTCATCTTAATCGCAACATCTTAATCATGATTAAGATAGAATGTTAATCATGATTAAGATCGAAACTTAATCAATAATTAAGATTTTCACCTTACTCCCAAATTTATACTTTTTTAAACATAAGGATCAAATCTTAATCATTGATTAAGGAAAGAAACGGACACGGACACGGACAAAAAAATTCTCAAATTTATTTTCTTCAATTTGTTTTCACGGACACGGACACGGACAAAAAATTTCTCAATTTTTTTTTCCACGGAACCGGACACAGATACGGACACGGACACGGACACGGATACGGACACGGACATGGACACAGCCACGGAAACGGACACGGACAAAAAAAAATCTCAATTTTTTTTTCACGGACACGGACACGGGCAAGGACACGGACACGGACACGGAAACGGACACGGATATGGATACGGATACGGATACGGACACGGATACGGATACGGATATGGATACGGACCCGGACACGGATACGGATACGGATACGGATACGGATACGGACACGGATACGAGGACGGACAAGAAAAAATTATCAAATTTATGTTCTTCAATTTTTTTTCACGGACACGGACACGGACAAAAAAATTTCTCAAATTTTTTGTTTCAATTTTTTTTTTCACGGATACGGACACGGAAAAAAAAATTTCTCATATTTTTTTTTCAATTTCTTTTTGCACGGACACGGACACGGACAAAAAAAAATTGTCAAATTTATTTTTTTCAATTTTTTTTCACGGACACGGACACAAACAAAAAAAATTCTTAAATTTTTACTTTCAATTTTTTTTCACGGACACGACTACGGATACGGATACGGAGACGGACACGGGCATGGACACGGAAAAAAAAAATCTCAAATTTATTTTCTTCAATTTTTTTTTCACGGTCACGGACAAAAAAAATTACTCAAATTTATTTACGGACACGAACAGGGACAAAACACGGATACGGATACGGACACGAACACGGACACGGAAATGGACACGGACACGGAAATGGACACGGACACGGACACGGACACGGACACGGACACGGACACGGACACGGACACGGACACGGACACGGACACGGACACGGACACGGACACGGACACGGACACGGACACGGTCAATAAACGCATTCTTACAAAACCAATCAAATTGAATATAACTCAGAGTGGCCAAAACTTCTGCTGAAAATGCTGATTAAGACGAAAGAAGCTTGCAATATGCTTCTTATACGTTATTTATGATCAAATGTGAATGCGTTCTTGCATAGTTTCCGAGATATATATTGATAGAAATGGCGATAAATCAATGAATCATACAGTCTGCTGAATGTACAAACCCTTACTGAAACATGAATGTTCTTATTGTATTTTTTTGTATCGTTTCTTTTTTCGGTGCACCAACTTTGAAGCTCTGTTCATGAAAGGGTGCCCGTTTAGCAATTAACACATGCTGAATGAGACAGATTCATGTAAGCGATTCGCAACTACAACGAGTGACAATTGTTCAACGTAAAAATATTGTGAAAAGAGAATTTCTTTCATCCTCAACATATTGCAATTATGTTGAATTTTGTAAATTTTCAGTTTGAGCCACATATTGGAATAACAATACGACAAAATCGGTATGCAAAGCATAAAATATGTGCACAGCGTGTAGAATATTTGTATGCGTTGCAATGTTTTTACTACAAGCATGTTGAGTAATCTCCCTATTTCACTTATATGGAGAAGTAGTTCGCATTCCGAACAACATTAACCTCGTGAAGACGTTGATTTCGCCGAAAACTCTCTCCAGCACTTTTTGATGTAAGCGACCATAAACGTTTCGATTCTTGTCGCCAAATAAATTATTTCCACAAGTTCAACGACAACCATTTCACTGAACTCGCATCAAATTTATGATGACGCGCAATAAAAAATGTCTGTTTTTCTAATTGGATATTACAAACTAAATTAACTTTTAGGTGGTAAAATGTGAACGTAATTCCAGTCGATGACAATCCATAACATTTTCGGTGGATTTCAAATTCGCAACCGAAAATCTATCACATTAGGAATTTTTTTTCAACAAAAAAAAAAAAAAATATTTGTAGTGGTGAGCAAAGCTCAGCGCAAAGATTCAAGAATAAAAACCAATAAGGGTAAAGTGGCCATATTTGGACCTACAACTTTTTATGCACCAAATTCGGACCCAAGCCTTTATTTATATGTGCAATAAGGCTCATTTTAGCAGTTAGATCGTAATAAGAGACTAGGTCCAAACTAGGCCACTTTACCAGTACTTCTGTAAATCTGAACATTATTTCTATGTGTGTACGGCATTTTCTTTGGGCAATATTCAAATGTTGAATAACTCGAACAATGAAAATCATTTTTGCACTGTGATTCCGACTTCGAATTTCATGGTTAGTGAGATTGGGCCGAGACGAATGCGCCGGAGCAAGAAAGTGAGAAATCTGAAATCAAAATGCCAATATAAAGTTGTTTTGATTGATTTATCAGTGGCTTAGCAGTGTACATTAGAATAGATTGAACATTGCTCCCACCATCAATACTCAATTGAAATATTAGCTTTCTCGCTCTCGCGCTTGCGGTACACGAAAATGGAGATAAAAAGATCTACAGAAAGCGGGCACGAACGAGAACAACCGAGAACTTCACAATAGTAATAACATGAATGAGGAATGTCAAGAACATTGACTATGTTTACAGTTTGGTGTACACACAAAACGGCAAAGAGCGAACAACATGGAATTGGTTTCATTCAACTAGATTCCATGAATTTTCACTGGAAATGTACCAAGCTTTAAAGCATTCTTCATTGCAGATTATTTGCACGCAACCAACTCGAAAAATGAAACTAAATATTTAGCATTTCACTAGTCAATTCAGAAATTTTCATCAGCAACTTCAGACTGCTATATTCCAAACGGAATACTAACATTTTGCTCACGATTTTCATGTAATGCAATACTTTTTCATTTTCATAGATATTTGGTTGAAATGCCCTCATACCGCATATCAATGTAAAGCAAACGCGAAAGAACATAAGCAATATACAATCAGATTTGTTTTATTTGGAACCTGTTCACTTGAGCACATGACCCCATCGATTCTCAATATCGATGATGCCGGATATCTTGCTTGTGACAAATTGCTCAGACGTGGTGAGCCCCTCCCAACCGATGAACCGATGGCTCAGCTTCAAGAATCGTTGATTAAGACTGTCAATTGAATTGCGAATATATGAGAATCTTCTGAAGATACGTCTTTTTTACGGATAATTCGAAAGATTTATACGAAATTTGAATAAAAGCCATTATGAGAAATAGAAGCGTGCTACATTTCATTTCAGGAAGTAGCTTATAAATGTATCATTCAATGCTCAGAACATTTATGCTGCAAAAATCCCATAATTCTCCTTTATTTTTGTTGATCAAATTGGCTGAAAATTGCTCGAACATATGTTGCAGTCCAAAGTGGATGGAAGCTTTCAGATATTTTATTTTTATTTAATCGCGTGTGTTAAGGGGGAAAATCGCCGAAACCTCGTTAAAAACTTGATGCTTTAAAGTAAAAAGGTACAACATTGAATTCTTCAAGTTTGATTAGACGATCCACATGATCTCATCTGGCAGGTCATTTCATCTCGCTGAAACATGTAATGAGAATGATTTGTCAGTTGGAAGCATTGATAAATATCTCGTGGGCGACTTATATAATAAACAATGCTGTTACCTCGACCAACATTGAAGAGAGCGATGTCATGCAATTTTGTTGAATTAAATTCCTATGCTGCAGCTGTGACGAGATAACTCTTTTTTGGAGAAGAGTTCTTGATGGAGAACTTTGAATGGCATTCCATTTTTACATCTGATTTGCCAGTATAATTATCTTGTACGAATGAAAATTATAATTCATTAGAATTGTTGTAATTTAAACCAAAACACCAATATTATGATAACGAATGAATCCAAAAGCAAACACGCAATCGTACATCGGAAACAGTGTAGATTCCCTTCCTTTCTGTGTTGTTTGTATGTATATAAGCTCCGTTGAAAGCTATTCAATTCGATTCGGCATATATATAAATTACCATCTGATTTGAATGAAAATGCTGGGGGTGTCAATTTCATTATTGTTTTTATTTTGCATCTTAACTTCGTTGGTCTCTCTCTCCTTCGATAAAGATCGCTTGTTAGCTACTTTGTGTTCCATTTGTTTTTTACTTGCCATCGTTTTATTAACGATTCTATCTGAAATGCTGGGGTGGTGCGCGCACATGCTGCGGCTGCAGTGTGTGTGTTCAAGTGTGTGATGGATTGAAAAAGCAATTGACACGCAAATAAAAGCATCTAGTATTTAGAAGTATTAAAATGATTCAATTTTCTCAAAATCTCAAACTAAGCAAAACATGTTTTTGCCGTTATGCCGCTGGAAAAAGTAAAACAAAAAAGAAAACATCCTGATTGAAGGCAAACATAAAAAAAATACATGCAATTATTTAGTTAATGAGATTGGTATCTCCGATTGGAGTTTGATCTATATGGAATAAAATCATGTTATAAAATTAACACCAGTTCATGTTTTGTTGTTGTTATAATACCAGCGCTTTCATTCAAGCAATATATATAGAGAGAGAGAGAGGGAGAGAGAGAGAGCGATAGAATGAGAGATAGAATATAGAAATCGAAAAAGCTTTTTTTTAAATCTCAGAATTTCACATGGAAACGGTAACTAGAGATGGTGTCCGATGAACATTCTGGATGCTTTTGTTCGGGCCGCCTCTGGTTTGGCTAAGCTATTAGCAGCTGCTCATCTATGACAGGCCAGTCGCTGACAATTTGTCTCTTATGGAAGCTATAACGATATCTTTTCCCATAGATTTTGTTGTTCATTAGAAATACATTACCAGCCATAGTTGACCAGCTGACTTTTCCCAGAAGACGCTTTCAGTTCAGTAAATATTAAAGTCCAATCGCATTTTCCAAATGAACGACCAGCTTCCCCGTGAGATACAGTTTCTTTACAGTTAAATTAATTCGCGAATGTCTAACGAAGCGATTAATATAATCGTAGACCAGAAGAACAATCATAGCACTTGCACCATGAGACCGGTAGCATTCAAGCGTGATTTTCCATGGGAAATGAATTGTATTTCGTTATAAATATCTTTATCTTTGTTTCATCGCATTATGAACGCATGATTATTGATTCAATTGATAGAATAATCGATGAATGTGCACTTAATTTTTACCTGTGACATCGCTAACGCGTGACTTCTTACAGAAATAGCTCAATCATTCTTTTGGTGGTTTGACACCTCATCAATCAATTTACTGTGCACCGTCGTAATTAAGCTTTAATGCTCTGGTATAGCAGATTAGAGTAGATATTTTTTTTTAACAATGTTAAGACATCCATTCATAGAGCAGTGATCAAGTACTAGTTAATGTGTCCGGAACATGTTTATCTGTTTGATACACAAAATTTGGATTCAAGCAGATTTTCTCATGCGGTTTTTTATTTTTATTTTATCGAAATTCGGGGCATGTCGGGAGTTTTGAGTTTTTGCAGACGCGCACCGCCACCCCAATTGCTTTAGAAAGAATGTTCTCGTTGTGATCCTTATAGTGTGTGCGTGTGTGTGATTCAACGATGCTAGTGCAAATTGTATGAATAAAGCAAGGATTTTTCTCAGGAGTGAACTGATTTTCACACTTATACTGAGGAAAAGGAATTTACTGAAGAGAAATCCTTTTCCTCGGAGGTGAGGAAATATACACATTTCATAGTAAACTAACACATGTGCAAGATTATTGCTGAGCCAATAGCTAATTTGATGCTGTTGTTTCGTTCGCTTTGCTTCTATCGTAAGGTAATGATAAACTTTAAATATTGAATTTGTTTCCCCTCTTCGAGGAAGAAAATCTCTCTTCAGTATATTTATAGAGAACTATGGATGAGAACATAGCCAACAACACATTTCAACTAGATTTTCTACCGAAATGCACACTCCTTAATTTGCGGGTCGTAAGCTTACCAATCTACAATTCCAGAGTGTATTCGATAAAATCCATTGAAATGAGGAACATGAAACGCATATGTGTTCATTTAGATGAAACACGCTGAAATGCGTTTGCAGCGGATGTATTTCACATTGAATGTGTCTCTCATAAAATACAAATGCTAGAGAAGTATTTGGTTGGTTTACATTTGGTGCTCGAGCAATTGTTTACGAAAAGTGTCACGGCATAATAATTCTGTGTTATGAATGTGTGTAACAGTGAAAAATATGCTTAAGTTTGTATGTAAACATAATATTTCGATGTAAATCTTTTCCAGTTTTGATCAAAGATATTTTTTCATCTGCTGGTTCCTCTCGCGTTTCATTGAATAAATGTTTTTCTTCTCCAGACAACATTCCAAAATGGATATTTCATTAAAATTGCGCCAATATTCGCTTCTTCTTAAGCACTAAGCGTTCCGTAACAGTGCGTTCTACATTGTTGCGTGCTTAATACATGACAATATCGGATTTTCGACGACACATATTTATTGGGATTTCGAATGAAGTGTAGAATGTCTTCTTACAAGACATGGCCTACATAACTTATGTTAATCAACAGTATAGCACCTAAACACGTTGACTGAACAGAAACGTGAAAAAAAGCAGAATAAATTTAGCGATAGAAATAATAGTAATAAAAATAATTAAAGGATGATTGACATGCAAATATATTGTAAAAAGAGGAGAAGAAATGGAGCGAATGTTGTTTGGATGATTATCTATAAAGCAGTCAAGGATGCGGCGTTGTCCGTAGAATTCAGAGATTTTCTTGAAGTGAATTACACCAAAATCCTCTATATCTTACGGTTTCAACTTTAAGCCTTTACTTTTAAGTACAGCTTTGGTGATTTTAAGTTATTATTTTGATTCATATGAACAGTATGTCCTATGTGTGGCTCCTTCCCTCTGTCACCACAGAGGAATTGTTCGCCAAACAATTTTCGGAACACGAACATGGCAAACCAAAAAAAAAAAAAAATATGTGGCACCGTATTGTTTGAATGAACAGTGAATCTCACTTCATGAGATACACAAGGAGTGTGACAGAGCGACACGTGCAGAGCCTTTGTCGTGAGCTATCAAAAGATCAGAGGAAGAAAATAAGGGTCGAATGTTTTATTAACAAGATTTATTATTGTTGAAGCTTAGGGCTTCCCAGTAAAAAATAAAAATTCCCAAACGTATGATTTTACTGCAGATTAGTACCCACACATGAAAGCCAGGAATAGCACCGTAAAAAGATTCCTTACAATTTATTTTTGCTTATTAAATTTATTCAATAAATAAGAAGTGCTGCAGCTGCTGCTCATCTCAGTGGTGCTGTCGTTGTTATCGTCATCGGAATCTGTATATACTCCATTCGGCAACTGCAAATTTGACCGAACAATGAATAAATAGATTTGGTACAATTTAATCTAAATTATTATTACGTCTTTCTTAGCATATCCGAACATTTCTTCTGTTGCTCATGCATTTGAATTGTTCTATACGCTTCTCGTTACAGCACATTTGAATCCACCGTGAAAATGCTGGATAATGGACGATTAAGCATTTTGAGATAGCCTTGTTGTCGCATTCGTCCACCATTATCGTCTTGATTTCATGTAACATTTCGCGAATGGGAACAGCCTCGAATTTTACGCTGTGTTGTAAAGACTGCATCATCTCGTCGATGATGATACTTCAATTCACTCTTTTCGGTGTAAACGAATTCTGAACTGTCGTACTCTCCGATTATAAATTATATTTGCGACAAACTTTGAAGTGAATTTTCATATTCGTTTCGCGATAATTGGTGCAATCTTTGAGTATACATTGAAGCAACGATTACACAAACTTTTTCCAGTGTTTGTTTCATCACCAGCAAACTCAAATGTACGCTTATTTCCAACGATTGAACGCACCAACTCACGATATTTGGCCATTTTATCATCCAATTGGCCAACAATAGTTTTGCGTTTTTCACTTAATTATGGCAATTTATGCATCAAATGGAATGTCTTGCTGCTCATTCGAGCAATTTGCTCTGAATTATCGCTTAACATCAAAATAGGCATCGCGATCACAGTGCAACATATTTTCACAGCATTTTGTCAGTTTCTTTTCTGAGCTGTTTGCACTGTTCGTCCATTTCATCATCGTGGTGTTGGTTTCCTTTTTAGATTAATTGAGCACAAACGAAACATATCTCTGAGAATATGATTGGCTTTCAATCCTTGCCAAGGTGAAATACTTGCGCCACAATCCATTTCTATGCTCTGCATTGCCACTAAAATTCGTATATGCTATGTATATTCCGTGATCATTTTTGATGGCCATTTCAGCTGGATTCTCCTCACGGATTCAAGTTGAATGACTGTGAAGTTAAAAAAAAAGTTTAAAAAATATCGTCACCCGAGTAAATTTCATCACATATATGCCACGAAGAGGTAAAATGGTCACTTCGTATTTCTGAAAACCACTTCATTAACGCGCTCTCTCCCTTTCATTTCAGCAACATCAACAATTTATGGCTCGATTATTTGTTTTCACTATATATCAAATATATTGCATGCTCGTTGGTAATCTCAATTTATTGTCGCCTTGAACGAGAGTATTTTATTTGTGCAACAGGAACGATTATGCAAATACACGGGAGCCGAGAGCATCATGAAAAACATTTATAAAAGGTTCCATAATTTATAGCAAGTCTTTTCTCGGATCGTTAGACAGCGAAAAACGCAAACACTCATATACTTCGAAGATGTTCGAAATTTTTTGTCGATATTTTCACACATTTTGACACAGTGTCTATCTCATATCCGAGAGGAAACTCTAATCTCTTCGAAAGCGCGCTCCATGGAATTTTAAAATTATTTGATAATTATTGTTTCTACGTTGTTGCTTCATGACAAATACGCTTCTCGCTGAATTTTCAAATTAAAATGTAATATAATTGAAATTGTTGTCTCCATCTGTCATCATTTCTCTGTTAAGCATATTATGAATGAATGAAATGTCTTCTTCCCTCCAGCACATCCTCACGCATCGAGACCCACATTTTACCGCAATCGGTTTTAGCATCCATCTGATAATCGTTAAGATCTATTTTTAGAGTTTCGAGGTTTTATTATTTCATTGAAGATTCTATTAATAATATTAGGAAAAAATATGTGTGTTTGTGTGTATACATAATATATAAAGGCAGGTGAGAAAGCGGACTCATTTCACCGCAAAAAAATGATGTGGAACAAATATTAGCATGCAATCACATGTAAAAATCTCACGGAACAAAAAAGGCTATGTTAAATGGAATGTTCACTTAAATTATGCGCTTTTAACACTATCCCACGAATCGAATGGATGGAAATATTGTTAGCATAGATACCATAATGGTCCTATAAAAATATCATGGATTGTGTGTACAGGATCCCGTTTGGTTGGTGCTAATGGCTACACAAATGGATAGACATCGCTGTTAAGCCTTATGCACGATGCATTGAATTTATCCGTATCAGCGCAAATGGTGCACAGCAAATAAGCAATTTATGCCACTTATTTTCTTCTTCAGTCCAATCAGAATATATTTTATCGGAAAATCATCATTGGAACAATATCAATGTTTTTGGCTGGCTGTACAGCTCGGGCTGTTTCAAAAATTCAGCTATCCAACTCATTTCGTATTAAATTGCATGAGAGTGAGAGAGAATTCTGTTGAACAGAACATGAATTTATCGTTCTCTCTCGTGGATTTTGATGCGAAACGCGTCGTACTGCAGGAATTGTATGCGTTGAATAGCTGGCTGTGTGCTGTTCAGCCAGCCAAAAACATTGCTTGAACAATATTCAATTTTATGTTAATGCTAACGCTCATTTGTACCATTCATCGTGTGAGCATTTAAGATGATGATGAAGAATAGTTTCACATATGGAAATTTTTCCAATTTACTCGTTAGTTTCTTGTTGTTGCTCTCATCTATCTCTAAATAGGTTTTCCATGCAAATCGGCATGCAAATTCGTATTGATTTCATCATAAGGACTGAAGATGTAGTAGCAGCTTATCTTACTCACTCATTCATTTCGTACTAAAAGAATAACTAAGTACAATTTTGTGCGTTGATACTTGAACACTTGAAAATGAGCATTTTTATTTGCGGCTTCAGAATCATAATCACATTTTCTTCGATATAATTTCAATTTGAGTTTATGGCACGCATTTCCTGTCAATGTATCCCCCAGATTCTATTCGGCACACACTGCCACATGGTGCTTTTTTAAAAAAAATTCTCCCTTCATGCATTTCCAATGTACATTTCCGTTAGCTTTTTTGGCGAAATATTCGTACGCCTTCGTATATTGAACGCGTTTGCAAAAAAACATCATGTTTGACCTGCATATTAAACGTTGTTCTTCGTTATCTCTTGCATTTTACGGAAGGCATTATCCGGCCTCTGAATGTGATTATGCTTTTTCGTCTTCAATTCAATTCATTCAGGGCAGAGCTTCATTCCGGAAAATAAATGGTTGTTGTATATGTACGTTGAAAAGCTTCACTTCTGCTTCTTCTCGAATATCGCCCTTCGAATTTCTTACGCACAAAACGCAAACAACAATATTATTTCTTGCAATTTTCTTTTCAAATAAATCAAATTGAATACGCATCCATGAAAATGTCGGGCCAACATCAAAACATAACAATCAAATATTTATTCTAAAACGATTTTTGCGATTTCATCCAGACAACGTTGAATTGATTTAGCTTGAAATCCAAATCACTCAATTAAAAATGGAATTTTCGTTGGTTTTTTCTTACGCTCACACGGTCGTAGGTTTCATTGAATGCCAAGTTGATATCAATCATAATTTGATCATTCTAAGAAAATGGCTGATGTTAAATTTTTATTCTCATTCTATTCATTTATTGAAGGTTTTCAAAGAAGCAATTCATCTGCCAAAATTGGATTGCTAATTGCTTCGATTCTTTTAAATATAAATATAACGCTGCACAGATTGAGCTATATATGAATTCAATCAAATGATTTATTTATATGGCATTTGAATCGTTTTCACCAATTCATACATGTATGGAAGTCACATTTGGTGCAAGCCAATGCTTTTCAAGCGGCAAAAGTCTGTATTTCAAAACATTGGAAGCAATTTTGAGCGAACTTGAGCAGATAAGCTGAATAGCAACGAATTGTACACATCAAATTTGAAAAAGGCGGAAAATTCACAAAGTCGCGTTTAGGAGCGAAAACTTTCATTATTCCGCACGAACAACCACAATAATATTATTTCGCTTCGCTTTTACAACCGCACACAAAGAGAAAAACGCAGAGAGAGAAAGAGAGAGGGAGGGACAGAAAGAGACAGACAGAGAGAGAAAGAGGAAGACATAGAGAGACAGGCACACAGAGAGAGAGAGGGAGACGAACATCAAATTCAATTGTGAAAGCCACAATAACCGTGACATTAGATAACTTTAATAAATATTTTTGGATATTTGATGCAAGTCAAAATATTAATATTCTGGGGGAGGCAATATTTTAACAATCGTAGAAGGCGAAAATATGGAAAATGTGTGCAAGACGGCATGAGCGCGTTGGCTGTGTAGGACATTAACTTCACAATCGGTAATTTAGACAAGCACGCATTTCTCCAGCTACACAGCGACGCTTTCAATGGTCCTCAAAATATGATGTCATTTCATTGAATGGAAGCAATAATAATAATAATAATACGAAGTATGTATTACATACATTTTTTATCAGTCACATTGTTTAGCGCGTCGTTTGTCATTGCATTCGTAATAATGATTACAATCTTTATAAGCAGTTGCCTAAAGTGCCAACAGTAGCTAAGTTTGTGCCCAGCACTCTGCCCAACAATCAATTTTGTTACATTCACTGATATATCGTTGACGGCAGAAACTTTTGACATTTACACCCAAAAAAATTGTCAACCAATAAATTTGGAGCATAAAAATCGTAACAATGGCATTTGAGCTGTTTGCCGCAGGCATCTTCATTCTATACTCTTTGAATATTCTTCACATAATTCTCTAAATGTATGATATGTGTTTATTTGGTTTGGTCGATTGGATGAATGGGTCAAATAGCTAGATGTCTTTTTGAATTCAGCTTGCAAGCACAGAGAGAAAGAGAGAGAGAGAGAGAGAGAGAGAGAGAGAGAGAGTGTGTTATATTTCTAACTATGTACTATATTTGGGTTAAATTTTATTTTTGCGAAAGTTTCTTACTAATGAGTATCAGTAATTATAAATGTTCAACACGGTTATTTGGCTTGTATTTGGAGCTCGGAAGTGGAAATGAAAATAACGATATTACATTCCACCAACTTCTTCGAGTATATATTGGGTATACAATTTTACATTCACAATATCATTTAAAATAACAGGTCTATGGATACTTGTGATAAAAATTTCAATTGAATTGAGTGTCACGATGTCCCCGGTGTGCCGAAATTGAATGTGGCAATTTGGCACTTTCTTCATCAAAATATTCATTAAGATAATACATACAAATTACCTGCATAGTAAAATTATTAGAAAATTGGGCTATACACGGGCAATAGTAATTAATTTGATATGATATTGTCAAATATTGAATTTATTTTTCACCACAAACAGCACGTAATGTGTTAAGGGTTGGTTGGTGCTTGTGTGTGTACGTGCGCGCGCTGCGTTGTTGCTTGGATAGAACTGGCGAACTTGAGATTGCGTTGGAATTTCAGAGGATCGTCTCGGTTTGTCGAGCTTAACATTCATTAATTCTAATTGATGATTATACTATCAATAGACGGAAAAAGTGCAGAAAACTTCATTCGGGCGTATAGATAATGGGCACCAATTTATGGTCTTATCTATTTTCTATGCAGTTCGATGTGATCTTTGCCAAACCACAAGCACATCCCATAAATAAATTGAAAATAGCGTGACTACTGCCACTTCTAAAAGTGAACAGAATCAAAGCGTTATTTTCATTTCTTCTTCTCCTCGGCCTTAAACTCAGTGGTTCAGGGCATTGAATGGAACGCTATTTAATCACGCCTGGAGCTTCTACTAAATAAAAATAATAATATTCGTGTAATAATACGACGCCGATGGAATCTAATTAAAATAATATATTGAATATTCTATGCAACGATTAAGTCACAAACCATTTGTAATTTGATCACACACCAATGTTGCGTCTGGCATTTTTCAGAGAGTAGACTCTCTTTCTCTCATTCTCTCTTTCTATATGCATCCTTGTTCTATTAGGAGAACAAATTGAAAACCGCGCATTTTTTTCAAAATTTCGATCTTTATTATGGAAAAATGGTTACAAATTGATTATTCAAAGTATTGTCCATCGCTAGCCACAACTTTTTCCCATCTTTCTGGCAAATTACGGATTCCGCGTCGAAAGAAATCTGTGCTTTTTTCGGCTATCCATGAATCGACCCATTTTTTGCATTCCTCGTAAGAATGGAAATGCTGTTCAGCCAGGCCATGTGTCATTGATCGGAAGAGGTGGTAATCGGAAGGGGCAATGTCTGGGCTATACGGCGGGTGGGGTAGGACTTCCCATCGAAGCGTTTCCAAGTAGAATTTAAGGACCTGAGCAACATGTGGTCGAGCGTTGTCATGTTGCAAAATAACTTTATCATGTCTTGCGACCGTTTCCGACCGTTTTTCCTTCAGTGCTCGGCTCAAACGCATCAATTGAGTTCGGTACAATGCTCCTGTGATGGTTTCGTTTGGTTTCAACAACTCATAATAGATCACGCCGAGCTGATCCCACCAAATACACAGCATTAGCTTCGACCCATGAATGTTCGGCTTTGGCGTCGATGTTGATGCGTGGCCGGGGTATCCATACGATTTTTTTCGCTTCGGATTATCGTAATGAATCCACTTTTCATCACCAGTCACAATACGATGCAAAAAACCCTTCCGTTTTTGCCTTTGAAGCAGCTGTTCACAAGTGAAAAAACGGCGTTCGATGTCTCTCGGCTTCAATTCGTATGGCACCCAATTTCCTTGCTTTTGAACCATTCCCATGGCTTTTAAACGATAGGAGATGGATTGTTGTGTCACTCCCAATGATTTTGCAAGTTTTTCTTGCGTTTGACACGAGTCTTCGTCGAGTAATGCTTCCAACTCCTCGTCTTCAAACTTTTTCACTTGGCCTGGACGCTCTTTGTCTTCCACATCAAAATCACCACTTTTGAACCGCGCAAACCACTCCTGGCACATTCTAATCGACGGAGCATATTCTGGATATGCTTCGCATAACAAACGATGACTCTCGGAAGCATTTTCCTTCAGATTAAACCAATAAAGTAAAACTTCCCGCAAATGCTGTTTTGTAGGCACGTAGCTCGACATTTTCAACGCAATAATAAACTTGTGTATTCAACTGAATGATAAGTTTGACAGATCGTTTTCAATGTATTTTTTTATCCTCTTTAAGATACAATAGCTGTCAAAGTCAAAATAATGACATCTATGATAGATATGAAGTTAGTAACGAATGCGCGGTTTTCAATTTGTTCTCCCAATATTTCATTCAATTAATAAAATTAACACTTTTGTCATGCATTCAACTGGTTTGTTTGCTTGATTCAATGGCTTTGATTTCAAATAACTAAATGCGAGAGCAGCAACAAAATCCCAAGCTCATTCGATTTTATGAGAACTGGTATGCTTTGGTTTGTTCAAGTTATGTTCGTAATGATGCAATGCAATGTGATGGTGTTGACGGTGGGTGTTGAGTGTACATTCAAATTCAACCGGATGATTCGTATATCGATCATGTTCAGTGTACTGCTTTTCAATAAATCATGAGATATGAGAGTACCTGCTTATAAACATACTTGAAAGGAATAATAAAACGCACACGAGATAAATCAAAGGCGCTTAGTAGTGCGTAACAGCATCATGACTACAATGATGAAAGTTACGCTAACCACTCTTTTTCTTGTGCTCTTGCTCATTCTCTTGCCCACACCCCTGCTCGTCGGCTCGCTCCTTAATTTTGTTAGATTTGATTTCTTATATTTGGCTTTAAGCGATGAACGACCGAGCTGCAAAATATTGTATTTGTGTATTTCAAATGGAATACTTTCACTGAACAAGTTCTCAATTTCCGGATTGTGTAGTTGAAATGTTTTGTTTTCTTGGCATTTTGCTATGACAAGACAACATGTTTTTTATCCCGTACATATCGGAGGTTTCAAATGCATTGCAAAAGTAATTTATTTTTCATTTGATGGCAAAGAACAGTTTTCTCTCTCTCTCTCTCTCCCTCTTTCTCTCTCTTTCTGTCGTTAAGCAATGAAAAATGAAATCATTAAGCTTAAAAATTGACCGTCACACTATGCATGATATTTCAGTTTTACCAGCTGCAAGAAATCAACTTCGATTTGATCCATATGACTGTGACTCATCCATGGCACCCAAGAAAGAAAGAACGGCGATTGTGTATGTGCTCGCTTAATCGCCCATTGAGTTCGTATTTTCAAATTGACACACGTTCACCACAAATGTTCGATGAATGTCAATGCAAACATCCAACAAATGATTGTGATTGAATAAAATAACGTAAAATCCAATGAATTGTTCATAATAAGAGTAAAGCGGTGCGGTATTTTGTGATTTGGCACAAAGCCAAACCAACAACCAATAAGACATTCGCTAGCAACAAAATTGAGTGATAGAGATCAGTTGTGGCAATAGTTTGTTGGGTTGCCGGTGGCCATGGAATTCGCGTTCACTATTCCGGATGAATGATGCCAACAATCGAATCGATTTGCTCAGTTCAGTTCGGTTTCGATTCCGTTCACCTCACATAAATCGGCTCCCCAAGTGTGGCGCTATTGCGCACCATTCAAATCATGCACGTGCCATGTACTTGTCATCTTAGCATTTTCGAGCGGCGAAATATATTCATGCCGAAAACATTTTTGTTTTGCCAATGCATTCATTCACTCGGGATTTTGCGAAACTTCTCTGGCGTCACATTAAACATCGGGCTGCGTGTAGGTAACTATTCTTATTCACATAACGATATTCGAATCAAGAAATATTGAGAGCCGTGCGGCTTTGCACATACGATTTTGTGGCAGTGGTGAAATGTGTATTTTGCTCAATAATAATCAACAAATTTGATACAATAAATATTTTTCCAGCATTGGCAATCGTCTTTGTCATTCCAACATTTGGCTAATTACATCACCAATAAAAGTGAAAGTCATCAGAAGACTTTATCATTAGTGTCGTTCGTTGGTGGTACAGTTTTTCTGCAGTTTTTTTTCCTCCTTTGCTATATCATCTCATGGTTATTAGCTGAATTGCCGATAGCGCAATTTGAATTGTACGTAACAATGCATTGCTTTACATCCCTCAGCCAATATATATGTCGCCAGTAAGCACGCTTATCATATGGCTTTCGCTTAAATTGGCGAAAGATGACGGGGTTAGATTCGCTCTTTTAGAATTCGAACCGTTTTATTATTGCCATTATCAGTTGTATGCTAAGCTATTTTCGTGGACGTAGATATGTAAACGATGGAACTTTTATCGGTTTTCCAAAAAATCGACACAATCCGATGAAACATTTGTTTGTACCGGCCTATCGATATACATTTGGAAAATGTGTTGAAAATGCGATGAAAGCTATTCGATATTTATCAAAACCTAAACCGAAGAAACAATTTAACGCAAACTATTATGATCGAGGCAATGCCGAACAATGGGATTATGCAACCGATTGTCTTTGAGCGTACGAGTGAGAGAACTCGTGTTCTTTTCCGTATGGACATATTTCATTGGCTTTAATGGTGAATAAACAGTGAACGCTTCCAGAAAACATGGTCAAAATAGAAAAAAAAGAACTAATGCAAAGGCAAATTCATGATATGGTCACGTACATTGTGTCTCAACTCTTACAGCCCTTTGCTTCGATTCGCATTTCAGAACTTCAAATATTACCGTGCGAGTCTGTATGCGAGACAGCATCGAAAAGGGTTGCGACCAAGGTTTCGACGCTTCTCGATTTATTTGACATCCATTGGAATGAAAACTTAATCGACGACCAAGACCAATTTTCAACTCGCACAATCGACAAACAATATTCATATATATGTGTATGCTGCTACTGATGTGCTGGGTACCCGCATTTAATTAAATAGTCAGTGTGAATCTCTTCTGAATTTGTTGAACATTCAAAAGGAATTGTGTTTGAAACATTCTGAACACAAACACATTGTCCTGAATAAATATGTAAAAATGATCGTTGGTCGCAAGCATTCATTCCCACATCTGCTGTGAAATGGAGAGTTTTGGTTTGGAAAGAAAAATACAAGCGGTCGAACTTGAAATGATTCCTATAGTGTTCCATATACCTATTTTGAATAATCGTTTATTTATTGTTTTTTTGCAACAATGGCTCTTGTTTGTCATATCAAACTTTGATTGTCCATGCTTTTTATTATGTGAACTTTCATCTTGCCACATTTATTTGCATAAAAATTGATACAATTTCGAGTGGTTCTGTGGTGAACCTTTTTTGTGTATGAATACGTTTATTTGCATTATATTTGGGTTGAAGGTCATTAACTTTGATAACGAATTATTTCCATTTTGGAAGCAATAAAAATTTAATAAAACAATTAAACTTCTTTGCCATTGCCAAATCAAATATTTTTTGTTTTTGTTTAAATATGATTGAATACATTTAAAATAATGCGTTCGTAATGTTGTTTGATCGGCGTTTCAACACCCGCAAAGCATTCAATTCGATTGAAATTCAATTTTGCACAAAAGTTTTTTGTGCCAATATCATTTCAAATATGTTTTCTTCCACTCACTTAGTCAGTCAGTCAGTGTCACTCGTTTCCCCACTCTCATTTTTACACTTGAAATGTCAGCGACAATGAATGCTCTGAGTGAATTAAATTGTTCGAATGAAACAAATATTTTTCCGAAAACAAGTTAAAACAATCAGAAAAAGTGGCACATCAAAATGGAATATGAAACATAGATATAATGCTGTCGCATCAAGCATATTTTCAATAGTATCATTCCCATCATCCAGTTCACCCCGGCAAATGGGAATGGAATATATAAAAGAATTTTTTTTTTAGTGCCGATAGATTTCGGAGGAAAATCCCTGATGCAAACACAAACTCCAACACGTACACACACACGCTTGTACGCTCGCACACACACAACTCCCATAAAAGCACAACTGACGGATAAAAATAACGAATGTGACACGAATAATATTATGTAAATCATATTTATTTCATCTGATTATTTTTATTTGCATGCACCATGGTATGGCGTAGATGAACGTTACACTGCTATATTATTATTTGCAATTGGGAAAGAGAGAGAAAGCGCGCAAGCAATCCTTATCCTTGAAAAATGGAATAACAAACCATATCTCATCGAATGCTGCGGACGTCTGTTACAACGCAACTAATAATGAAAATTTTACACGATCCTCCTCGCAGCCCAATCAAACGCGCTTGCTTCTGTATATATGCTTATATTTTCATATTTTGTTTAGCTTTTGAGTGCAAACCATGAATTTCGCTTTCCCGAAATATTTACGAGCAGAAATAATTGACCGACAAGGTCCATGATCATCGACTCTCCAAGATATGTTCAAACCAAAGATCTGCTGGAGATCAGAATTAGATGAAGTTCACAACTTTTCTTCAGTTAAAGTGTCACAATAAGAAGCATTTTCATTCATGAACAATATGCTAGACAAAATGACTTTCAAGACAAAACCTAATCATTCAAACGAAATCAATCAAAATATTCATGCACGTTTTGCATGTTTATAAATAATCGATTGAAATTTAGGATAAATACAATTAATTTTGATTCACTCATTCATTTATCAAACAAAGTAAATATTTTGCTTACGTCACACATTAGTTAGAATAATCTGTGCAATGGTTAGATCTTAAGTAAAACGTCCAAGAAGTGTCAAAGTTTTAGACCATTTTCATAGTTTATACTGAAATAATCAAATGAGAGGCTGTAATGATTTTACCAAGAATTCGTTTTTAGTTAAAATATTAACGTACTTATTTCGAAGGATTTGAAAACCAATGACTCTTGCATTGATTTCAATGAAGAAAATCAAGAATCATTGTCAAAATAAATATGATTTAATACTTGATTGATTGCTTATTTGTTTTTCTCCATTTATTGGCTGCATAATTAAATTGGAAATGATAATGCAAACTTCGTTTGAATTGTTCATTTTATTTATGATACGAGGCTACATATTTTCCAATGTTTGGAGTAAAAAGTTCGTTCGGAACAACTTCAAACCAAGAGGCGAGAACTTCTATTCCCCTCTCTTGACAGTTAGGATCAGGAGTCACAGGTGCAAAATCCCACGAATATTGATTGTTATTGTTGGTTTTTCCATTAACGTTTTTAAAAGACAAAATGTTGCCTAACACAAACACCTCTATTGGTTCGTTAGTATCTGTCAACTTTGTATATTGACAAATTCTCCACTCTCCAATTTGCAATTCGATGTTTCTGATAAGCGATAAAATAAATATATTTATGATTAGGCGACGTTTGCCTGGAGAAAGTCCGCGACGTTCGCTGGTCACTGGCCACTCAGTATAATCGAGTGCGTTCGGCCCCAGCGGACTTAGACTAAATTGTGTGACCTCAACGGTTTTTGTAAGTCGACGATAGTGTGACGATCGGTGTCTTATAATTACTTAATGTGCTTCGATCTGTCGCTCTCAATCAGCGTCAATTTGTTATAAATTATAACTTATAATTTATTTCGTGTTAAATTCCTATGTTTTGCCTCAAAGCAATACTTATTAGAAAAGTGTCCGTGATAAATCACAATTTATACATCGCATTCACCCTCTCTTCGAGAAAAAAAAATGGATTTAAAATTTCCAATTTAATTAAATTCGATTTTGTCCGAATATTTAAAGCAATGTGAACTGTATATGGCTTATCCATGCGGGTTTTGAGTGTCTGAAAATCTGCAATTCCAGGCGCCAGTGAAATAACTTTATTGTTACCCTAGTAAAAAAATATACCTATGGCAGGTCAATACTTGAGCTCAAGATATGAATGTGGACAATGAAAAATAAAATCGGTGTGCTCAGTTAACAATTGGTCGTTTTAATGTGAACGTGGATCGAAATCATCACAATTGGACACTTGGCTGAGAAGCAGCCCGTTTGTGTCGTTGAGTGTTTTCCTATGCGGGAACTAGTGATTTTCTTCCGTCTGGCCTATTCAAAGCTGGCCATTGAGTTTTTTAAATCTAAACTATCTCCTGTCAGTGACTTAAAATTAATTTGAAGAGCTCGTTGGGCGCCTAATAGCTACCTGTGACTTGAGTGCGTTGAGACTTTGCAGGCCGTATAGTGTTCGGTTGTCGACGCGGTGATGGTTGTCGATTCGTGACGGAATTTTGCTTCGTCAGTCCCACAGTGATCGTCTCCGTATATCCTTCGGATCAGTGCATGTGATGACGGATGCACTTCGATCGATCTTATATGTGGGGAAAATTCTCGTCGCATATTTGACGCATACATATCGCATTGCGATTAGTTTGCGTCATTTAACGCACAAATGTTTCTCAAATCACGATTATATTTATCCTCTCGCGGCCAAGTATACGAAATTATCTCTGAGCCTGCAATAGCGCACATGCTCATTCAGTGCATTTATATGCAGGGCTTCCGCAAGCTCCAAGTGCGCCCCGATGCGAAGCATTTTTTAGTACCCTTTATTAGAATACAACGTGCTATTATCACAAGAAAGAAGCATATTTCCATTTATTTTTAAGTTTATTTCAATCAATAACGTATACATCGAAGTTATCTTGATTAACTAAATGTTCCTTTTCTAGCTCTACGAGATACAAATTCTTCTTTTGAAGCAAGGTTTGTTTCTCCCAACACGTCACTCGAGCACTCAAAATGAGCAAATAATATCACGCAATGTCAGCATAATTTTATTCAACGCTTCTTTTATTTATTTAATAATTTTCGCATTAAAAGTATCAGCAATGCGACCCATCGTATGAAATAACATTGGAAGAATGCTTTCTCAAGAACACTTGCCCAAAACAGTCCAACGAAATGCAATTGTCGTTGAAATGAGACTAAACAGTTATTTTGTGGCTGTATTTTAAACGATATTTTGCATTATTTGCATTTTCTATACAAAGATAAGATCAGGGTGGGCAATTCAAAACGGACCGAATCAATATATTCTACAAAATTTGCAACAAACAACTCATAAATTTCCGATGATATTTGCACAGTTTCGAAGAATAAAGTTATCATATCAACTGTTTCGTGTCGGTTCAATTGAACCTGACTCAATGTTTATCAGTGAACAAAATATCTAGGCCACCAATGCTATTACAAACTATAGCTATTGTGAGTCACACAAAATGTTCGATGGTATTTTAGAATTCATCAACGTATTTAAAAAATCTGATTTAAAATATCTTGCTCCAATTCTAAATGTCTCTTGGGTATTTGAACTTTTGTAATATATTTCAATTGAATGAATTCGTCGATTTTCGGAAAATAGTCTGAATTGAGATGAAAATGAACTTGCAAATGCTGATTTTTGTCTCTCTTCTTAATCAGATGTGCAAGTTGAAAATAACATTGGCAGAAAAAAGTTCGAATGCAAACAGAGAAGCCAACCACAATTTCCATTTTGTGGCTGAGCTCAGCCTCCATTTCGTTTGTTTTTCATTTATTTCGATTTAATGCTTTCGTTCTTCGCTTGAACTGTTATTTTGCACTCAATAAAATTAAGACTCTCCAGAAAAGTGCTTCGCAATTTAATGGACAAATGGAGAACGCATCCAGCAATTTTCTCCTGTTTAAACACATACACCAGGAATCATACGTTCAAATCCCATTTTACGAATGGCAATTGCGACAGCAGCACGCACAAAACGCTTAAATGCGAAATGTGTATCAATTGCAATTGTTAAATGCTTTCACATAGAAATTCTTAACAACAAAACCGTCGCATACATTTCCCTATCGTCGACTTTTGCTTTTCAGCTGTTCTAATATTAAATGTGGTGGCGAATTGCTAGGCATGCGGAACATAGAGATTGAGATAAAAAATATGATCGTTTTCGTCAATTTTCAATATTTTTATTGGTTGGCTAACGCTTTTCCATTTGCCATTTTCCGCTCTCCGAACAGGAAGTCAGTCTTTGATTCAAACAGGCCATTCGTTTAACACGATTCGAGTGTTCCGAAGCTTAGATTTCCGGAAAAAGACTGGAACACGCGTAATTCAATAAAATAAGCCATAAGTGCTTATCCGTTGAAATTGAAGTGGAAAACGCTTTGATACATTCTAAACAATTGAATAAAAGTAAATGCATGTTGTAGAAGCTGTAAGCTGTGTTATGTCTACTCGGCTTTTTGATTTTCAAAAGGCAAGTTTCATACCCTAGTTTAACACAATGTTGTTTACAATAGTCTAATCTATTTTAAACGGCAGACTAGCGTGTATGCAGCTGAAGCTTTTGGTCCATGCTAAAGATTTCGAAAACAACACCCGAATTGGAAATGATATAAATGTGCGAAGTAGCGTAAACGAAGTAAATACAAGCGTGAGAAATTGATAGGCAGGTGCCGCCTCTTTATATACACACGCTCGAATGAAACAAATTTGAATGAATGTTTACTCAGTTTTAATACAGTGCTAATATCAGTTAAGATATATTGTTTGCATTGAAAGGTTGCCGTTTTTAAAATGTGCATTTCTAAGTTTATGCTAAAAATTAAAATAATTCCTGGAATTGTTCAAGAGGAAATGCGTGGTGAGAAGAAATTCTATATTACGTCCTAGCTGATTCGATCAGCACAATTTATGTTTTCCAAAAAACGTTTGACATTTTGGAGAAAAAGTTAATGGTTGAGTAAAAACCAGAAAGGGAACAGAAACTCATCGCACATTTTTACTCTCCATTGTATTGAAAAATAACATGCACACAACTCGATTCATTCGCTACGTTTCGTTCCGAATAAAAGCGAATGTAGGCAGACAATATTCTATTGGGATAAAGGAGGACGTGTGTGCAGTGTGTGAGTTCGGTGCGTTTGAATCGGAGAACTTAGCGTTACTGTTGCTGCTGCTGTTGGATCCCATAGTTCGGGAGCGAAAGCAAAGCCTCTGAACAACCACCAAACGAAATGTTCATTCAGTATTCAAATAGCGGCAGTGTTCGTTCAGCTCTCGATCTGACAACAAATAAGCGATAGCATTGGGCCAAGATATTCGGTTGCGCTCACCATTTTATTCGACCAATTTTGGTGTTCGTGCAATTTTGCAACTGGAAAAGACCGTTTTTTATTATTTTTATCTTATAATTTTTCTTAAATCAGTGACAGTGGTTCGTATACGCGGATTGGTGTGTTTTCAATTTCAATGCACAATATAGTCGAGATTATTTCGAACATTTGTTCTTATATCTAGAAATAAAATATTGCATAAAAAATTGAATAAAAAAAGAAACGATAGAAAAAACCCAGCATAATTTATGTGAAGCCCGCATATTTTTCGTAATTGACTATTCATTGGCATTCCATTTGTTTTTATTAATTGAAGTTGGTGTTAAACGTTATCCAATAAAATGTCAATAACAAACAGAGCGTAAAGTTATATAAACAATTTTCCGGCATTTCCTGTAAAAATATTTGAATATAAGAGGACTCGCAATAAAATGTATTGTCACCTAAAAGCGATGGAAACAATGAAATCAACCGAAGAAAAGCACACATTGTGGCGAATGAAAATGGTAAATAAGGGTTCTCCATCATTTTCGCATGTTTTCCCACTATTGTACGTTTTGTTTTAATTCGCACTTAAAACTTACAAAACAAAATTAAAACGGAGCTGAATGAAAAACAGTTAATTGTACCGACTCAAATTGAAAATTAAACAGATACTGGATGCAGTGGAGTGGAAAAATGGGAATAATGAATGCTGCAAAAATATGGTAGCAAAAAATGAAACCATACACAAATTAAAAATTGCTTAACTTTTCCCATTTAAAAATGGGGCTTCTTCTTGTGTGGCTGGCAGAAAAAAAAACAGAATGAGAACTGGGAAGCAATTAAACTACAACCGGATCATAATCTAAAAATAGCACCCATCATGGACAATGCAAGAGATTATACGCAAGAAATACAGCAGTCAAACAATACCATAACATCAGGTCTACTAGCAATTAATTAATGTGACTTATTGAATAATAAATTTCCTGTGAGGAAGATTATCCGGATCTTATCTCTATTCGATTCTTTCCCTGCGTATTTGTGTACTTTTCCATCTTCCCCTGGAAATGCAACTCTCTTGTGATTTACGTTGTTTTATTGATTATCAGCTGCTAATCACATTCCTATTGATACAACTCTCATAAACAAATTAAGCATTCCATTTTTATTAATAGCATGAGAGCGGATTTATTAGCTGCATCTGATTTGAAGTGGTTGCAATGAGCTCCCTAGAGATGAATAATAATATAACAACTATCAACAAGAAATTGTGCACTCGATCGATAATAGCGAGAAAATAAAACTACAATAAATGGCATATTAAGCCGATCTTGACGCACACGACCATCGGCAATACAATGAGAGGCCCGCATTTTTTCTGACCAAACACGACCTAAAAATAACCAACAACATTTCATATCGACTTAAAAATTGCCCATTTTTCGAATGGCAATGTCTGTTTTTCGTTTCATCCTTGAAATAGATAAAATGAGCTTGTATCAAAATGACTGCGAATGTTTTCAACACAATTTCTAAATTCCGTGAATGAGGATTTTAACAAATGATAATTGCCGTACGCAGAAAATCTATGTACAAAAAAGTGTGAAGTGATAACATTTGAATGTTTGCTATTTTTGCGTTGATATAATGATTTTGCGATCATGAATATGCGAGCGTTGGCCACCCTGGATCTGTGAAAATTGAAAAACGGTACGATGGAAGCACATATTTTCTTATCATAACCAAATAACAGTGAAGCTTCACTCGATCTCGCTCTTGGCATTTTCTCTAAACCGTTAAGTCCATTACAAGTAGCACGTAATGAACCCCATGTATCACATTTCTACACTTCCCATCCTCTTGTTCATTCGCTCGCTCGTACTTATCATTCACTTTCATTCTCATTGTATGTTCACTTTTCGCCACTTCCTTCTAACGTATCCGTGGATAATAGGACCGAATAAATGCTGAAAAGAGCCAGCTGTAATATTTTATGTGAAAAACAGCGAAAATACAAAAATGATTCGATTTGCTTCAAAAATATGGACTCGCACAAACTCAAGAATTACGCTTTTCAAATTCCAAATGTCGCCATATGAAACATGATTAAGATGATTCATTAGTCTAATTAATTTTCGTTATTTGAAGGTTTGTGCGCCACTGACTGATTTTCGGCCGCACTTCCTTTCTTTCACTAGCTCATTTGCTCGCTCGAAATATGATACATTTGAAATGTTTATTTGCTTATTCATCTTTTTCTCGTCGTTTTCGAACTGTACACTTTTTTCGTGTTTTCTTGTTTGGGGCGGGTTTTTTATTTCGTTAACAACTATAGCAATCTTTCATAATCTAAGGCGTTGATTGGTGTTGAAAGGGTACTAACGGAATGATGCTTAAAGTCTCTGTGTAATATACACAATTTCATAACATATTCCATATTTCGTTCATTTTTACTTCTTCTCTCTTTGCTATTCTCTTGCGGCTCGCTTTTTAAACCCACACACATATTACGTGTGTATTTGTTCAATAATCGTCCATGCGGAGAGTGAGAGGGCGGGAATGTGGCAAAGCTGTTCCTACGCGTGCACACTTCCATTGCGGGTCGTTGATCAGGAATATGAATCATTGCCTTCCGTTTCGTGCCGTTTTATTAGAATACAAGCTTTATTTATTTATTTTCTTATTTCCATTTATTTTACGTTTACTCCTTTCTTTCATGGTTATGACTTAATTGATCGACTAAGCATTTGCGGTTTTCTTTCAACCGTTCTCGGTTTGACTGTCAATTAATTTCACACCCAAACAAATTATTTTGCAACACACCAATTTAGTGGCTGTGTGTCAAATGTGCCTTCTTCACCTGTATCGTTAATATTTTTACAATGTAATAAAAATAAACTGTGAACGTGATGTTCGATTCAATTCGCACGCCCTCGAACATGAACATTTTTACACTTTTTGTAAAACGGTAGTTATTTTCTTGAACCATTCACATTTTACTGTGTACCAAACGGGGGTGTGCACCGCACAAAAAGAGTGCAAAATGAAACGGAAAAAAGAAAACACCGTGTGTCGTTCATAATTTTCTCATGGGATGATTTCAAGTGTGAACCGATTTCGATTATGGAGTTGCTTGCCAACAACATTTGCACACTCTTTCAATCGCTTAATGAAAACTTTGTTCAGCAAATTACAAAAATCGCACTCACATGCTGCAAAGAAAATAAAATTGCCAAGAGACATTATAAAGCTATCGAAAATATTAAAATATGCCGAAGGAAAAATGAAGAAGGCGTTTTCATCAGGGTCGAACTGAATGCATTCTAATGCAAATAAGCATCATTTACAGTCTATAAATTCACATGAAATGGATTGTACATGAATATTCAACAGCTTTTATCTTCCTTTCTGTCTCTTCCAACAATTTCGAACAGAAAATTTTCTTAGAATTACAAACACAAAGAATAAAAATGAACTCGACATCACGAATGAATTGTGCATGCATCAATTTGTTGCTATTTTTTCAGGTTTAATCGATTTCCATAATGCCAAACAAGAAGTCACACATAAAAAAAGCCCCATTTCATTCTCAATTAAGGAAGCTTAATATTCGACAGAAAGTATTTACATTTCCTTGGTGTTTCAATCTGTCATCAGTTTGAATGGAAAAATTACAGTTTTATTAACATAAATATATCGCAATTATTTTGAAGTTCCTCGCATACAGAATCATCAATAAATTGTACACGTGTATATCATTTAATCTTTTAAAAAAAAATCGTTGTCCCATCTGAGAATTCACCGAATTACCATCAAGTCAAATGGCAGCATGTGTAATATATAGTTGCATTCATATCGACATCTATTCATTGGCATGTTGCCCATAAGTTTTGGATTGTAACGACTCCGCACAGAAGCGATATACTCACAGTTCCGCACAGCATTTATGTTTGAATATCGTCCATTTTATTAGATACTCTTACATTCAATGTTGTTGCAAGTCACACAGTCAAAAAACTCAAACAAAATCTCATTCGAAAAAAGTCACGATAACGAAATAAATGCGAACAGCTGAGGAAGTTTAAATGGGAGAGTGAACATCTGTTATTTGTATTTATTTTTTGATTTGATGAAATAAGGGAGGAATACGATTAGTTATACATCTTTTTGTTGTTCTATTTGAGACGTGCTGCTATCGCCCACATCGATGCCGTCACATTACAGCACACCATTCGACTTTCCCAATTGATTTTCCCTTCCGATGGATGGCATAGTGAAAAACGAGACAACCAATTGCCACTTGCGTGCATTTCAAAGCATAGGCCCATCATCGATAAATTCTTGATCGCTTTTGAATATCGACACACATAATTTCGATGATGTTTCTAATTGAATCGCGCTCGCGAAATGTCCAGTACAACACGGCATGCATTCGCTGTTTACCTTATTCTTGAACAAGCTTTCGTTGATTGCGCTTAGTCGATGTTTTTGGTCCGAGATGGACGCATTGATTCGCAGCAACAACAATCCCAGCTAAATCACTATTGATATACTGAAGATTAATTTTCAAATCGCGTTTTATGGATGAGTAATTCTTCTCTTTTTCGTTCTCGCCATTCACCAATATCTTTTTTCTAGTGGATTCGTAATTTTTGAAGTGCCACACAGACATTATCTTGATTGCGTTCGCACAAATGACGCCATCCATTGACAGATAGCAAGAAATGTTTGGTATTGTCGATAAAATGTAAACGAAGGGTAAATGAAATATGTCGACGGATTCGTCCATTGCTTCAAGTAAAATGAAATTAATTCCTGTCTGATAAACATTGATTATGTCGCTTAAATATCAAACGACAAATATTTTGCTAAATGCTGATAAGGACTTTCAATGGTTTCACTTAATTCGCCTGAGCTGCGCCCAGTTTAATTTAAGTGAAGGCGCGCGAGTTTTTTCCGGTTTAGTCGGAGAGTTCTGTACTAACTATTATGTAATATAAATTTAAGCTTTAAGTGTTGGGCACTCACTAATCGTTCAACTGATGTATAAATTCGACCATGAATGATTCATTTACTTGATTCATTTCAAGTCAATCTAAAAAATTTCATCTTGAGTTCCCCATTTTTGCATTAGAAGAGACAATAAGTTCGATATTTTTATACACACTCTCCTATTGCTTCTTGCGCACTTTCGTAATTATATAAGTCGGATAAATGCTATTGTTTGATGGAAAATGCGAACAACGGTCTCGAACGTACTCAATATGCCATGAAATTTCATTTGTGTGATATACAGCGAAAGAGCATTCGCAGGAAGCTCTCGATCTAATCATTATAAATTTTGATATTATCAAATTTTCCGTTCGCAGAGCGAGAGACAAGATGCATAGAAGACGATCAAGCAAAAAAAAAAAAAAAAAATACATGCTTCGGAAATTAAAAGTAAAAGCTTCAGCATGTATAAATTAGATTTGGTGCTTAATTCTAATTTTCAAAAAAGTATTCGTGGGCCGAAGTGACACCCACTGGCGCACGCAAACAGCAAACATGCGAGCAGAACAGCGGCGCGTGTGTGCAGATATATACGAGCACCTATTTGATCGTCAACTGAAAATGGACAACGAATAATTGATGAAAGAATGTTGGTGTCGAAGAAATCAAATTTTAATAAGCGAATGGCTATGAGATTGATTCGATTTGTGATTGATCCCTAACACATTCGGCAACAATTCCACTTAGACGAAATGCCCAAACGATTTACGCTGCTCTCCAATTTAAATTGGAGCCAAAATTGTCATGTTCCACTTAATTAAGTGTAAAACAAGATGATTTCTAGAGAGAGAGAGAGAGAGAGAGAGAGAGAAAGAAGAAAATGAAAAGCAAAGCACAATGACATGGTAAGTCGGTGCGCAAAAAAAAAAATAAGTAGGTTAGCAATGAAACAATGTTTTACATGAGTTTTCATATCATTTTTTTCTTGTGTGTGTGTTGCTATGTCAGCACCAAAGGACAGGGGTTTTATGGTTTTATCGTCATTCAGAGACAGACAGAAATGGAAAGAGATGGAAAGAGAAAGAGAAAGGCAATCGATGGCGGTGCTCGATGGCTGGAGAATAACAAATTAAGGTGTTAGAAAATGTATTCGTGCATCGTCCACTCGTAGTAAATGTCGCTTTCAAAATACATTACAATAACAACATTGAAATTTTGCAGAGCAGAGTTCATGTTGCATATTTTTTACATTGCCAAACGAATTTGTCGATTATATTCGGATGACCAATGTATAAAGGCATATAGAATGGATTTAATATTAACAGGGTCCATACATGAATGCTGAATACTTAATTCTGAGCATGTAAACTTCCCAAACAAAAACGAGACAGAGAAAAGCCAAAAGAGAAATATGGGATCACGTAATCTTCAAGTAACTACTCGTTCAATTGCTTGCTCTCTTTGAATTGATGGGTATCGATATTTTTTCGTGGCTTTTGCAAATATTGATGGCCGATAGTTGCGAGACGGAACGAAGAACAGATTGCTTTACAATTCATCCATGAAATCACACTTTTTAAGTCATTTTTCTGTCCCTCCCATGTCTGCGAGTTCTCCGTCGATTACCCACTATTTGACTCAGATCGAAATCGCTTTTGAAATTCATCGATATCTCATGTACTTTATTCTAATACTTCTAATCTTCAAAACTTCAAACATTCAGCCTTTTTTGCATTTTTTTTATGAAGAAAAATCATTTTCTTTTTCATCAAACATGTGCAGAAAGAGCCAACAGCCATTCAAAGTGAGCTCAAAATACCACCCCCATCCTTGCCACTTTTCAACTTTGCCATTCGATTGCTTGCCTTCGGAAGTTTTATGATGGTTACAAAGCGGATTTTTGATGAGAAAATGCTCGACGAAAAGAACTACAGATTTTGCTTACGAAACTCCATTTATCTAACATTTCAGATTTATACCAAAAATTTGATTGAGCTATTTTTTGAGCGCATACAACATCAGATCGTGCATACCAAATCGTTTGATTGTTATTCAAAGCTGATCTCTTAAAATGATCAAAATTGATGTTCTTTGTGGTTTCTACCAACAACAATACTCAATACAACAACATCGGCATCCATTCAAATTGTTCATTAAAAGCATTTAGAGCATTTAGATAAGCCATGAATGTATTCAGGCGGCCGATTAATAAATAAAATCATATAAATTACCATTAGTGCGTGCGTGTGTTAATATATTCGAATGCAATGAATCAATTAGCAGAGCAAAGTTCTGATGGTATGTTATAGTTGGAAACTATGACTGAAAATGAGACTATGTTATAAATTCTGATCCCTTGTTCAAGCAGTTCTCCCACTTTCATGCTTGTTTTGAAATGTGTGTGTGCTTTTTTATCAAACCATACGAGAATAAACTGCAAATGATCCAATGACTTTGCCAAAAATGTATGCAATCTTTTTATGCGCCGAAGAAACCGAGATGAACATTCAATATTCAGCAGCTTCTTTTTGACAATTCAATTTTCACAATAAACCAAAAATAAGCGGAACAGTGAGGCTGCAGTAAGGCTGTTCACGAACACGAACACGAACTGTTCAGTCACTGCAGTTCGCCCCATGTTCGTCCTCTTGTTCGCCCTCTGGAGACACAAATTTCACTTAATAGTGCTAGTAGCCAACACGCAAAAACAATAATTGTTTTCCGAGGTAAATTTTTTTGGGATAGCTGTAGGAATATGAGAAATGGCCAAAACAATTCGTTTTATGAACATTTGCAGGTGGATTCGATTGAATGGGGTTGCATAGGGAGTGGCAAGGAGAAAGGGAGATAGAATGAACGGAAATTATGTACATTCCATGATTAAACCGCAAATATAGCCGTAACATCCTGGTTTCGCACAAGTACACACATTCGTTGTACTCATTTTCTATTGATCTGAATGCATATCACCACATTTTCGTCCACAAACATGATTTTAGATAGATAAGAATTGTATTCGCATTACATTTTATGTCAAACTTTTCCTTCGTCAACAAGGATCTGTTTGAATCTTCTGGATTGAGAAAAACAAACAACACACACACGTATTTTCGGGCTCGTTTTTTTATTATGACAATGAAATTGACAAGTGGCGAAATAATACTGCGTCATCATAAATAAATGCATGAGCAGAATGCTGCAGGTTTTTCGTGTGGTTCGAATGTTGTTTTTATTTAATAATGTTTTGATTTGAAGAACAAATAAATAAATAAAACGATTTGGTCATTTTGGTTTGCATGCCATTGCGTCGGTAGTCATTGGTTTTTATTTAATTTTCGTGTTTTTTTGGGTTAGTCAAGGTGAGTGTGCTTCCCATGAAATATTTACATGTTTCCTACCAAAAAAATATAAAAGAGAAAAAATAGCGCTATTTCACACACACACACACATTTGTAGTGAATTGATTTCCATTTGCATCGCACAGTATTATCAGTAAGTAAATTATTGGTTGTAATAAAACACATGCTCCTGATTTCGAAGCTGGAACAACATACAATAAAAAAATATAACATTGAGATGATGCGCAACCCCTCCCACCATTGTGCCACGACCAGGTAAGCGATGAGATGAACACGCACATCGCGAAATTAACTTCCGCATATACGAATATTACCTTACGTATTGCGATGCACACTACGGCAAATAAGTCAATCGATAGTAAATGAGGCTCGCGAAACAAATGTGGCAGAAATGCCAAAATGAAAAACTACTAAAGCAAAATAGTGAGAGCAAATTGAAAGAGAAAGAGAAGGGGAAAATTCAATAGGAAGAAAATGAGAAAGAAAGAGAAAGAAAAATAGGAACAACGTCAAAGTAGAATAGCATGAAAATGATTTAGTTTGCTGAGGAAAATGCGGAGCTCATTTGAATTGGGCTAAATGAGCAATAACAATTAAGAGGGAAAATAATGGAAAGGAAAAGAAAATATATAAACAAGATGATAAAATAAATCGACGTCACTTTCTTCAATTCTGATTTAAACAAAAAAATCACTCATAAACAGAAAACGAATATAGCTATTCATCTCAGTATGAAGTCGACTTTTATTGAAATGCTAGAAATTATTCGGCAAACTTTGCTTTTGATATTGTTCTTACAATCACTCTCTCTCTCTCTCTCTCTCTCTCTCTCTCTCTCTCTCTGTGTGTTTTTCTTTTTCTGCTGACCCATACAACTTTCAGAATTTGCTGTCGATTCAAAATAAATTCAGTAAAAATGGGTATTTTGGGGCCATCAACAGCAATCTACAAACGGTTTATTTGATTTTCGTATGTCTTGTCTATTGACGATAGTATATTTCGAAGAGAACAAAACCGGATAGCGCATATAAAAAGGAACGGAACTGAACGGACCTCAGTGAAAGCGTTTTGCTGGTAGAAAATTAATAAAAACGAGGAATGCGCCCCCGCACAGCATTGCTGGTGGTGCGACTGATGCTGTTGTTGTTGATATATATGGCAAGAAATTTAATCATTCTTTCGTAATTATAGTTTGTGCGCCAATAATATCAGCTGATTATTACTTTCAACGCACACTTATACGCGTTCATTTACTTCATTTCGGTAGACTAGCACGATGTGACTACACCGTCAGCTCCATCTTCAAAAAAATAAGATACTAAACTATAGTCAAGTTTTGGTCAAGTAAAATTAATTGTTCAAGTGCACACAGTTCAGAACACACAAAAAAAGTGTATGCGGAACTGCTTGAATTTGAAACAGCAATTCTTTGAATTTATTGCTAAAGTTTTGACCTCATTTTTAAACTTTGCTCATTTTTCAACGAGTCTGAAATTACAATTATCGCATAAATCCACCGGTTGGGTGCTAATGGGGAATTGGTTTGATGCGAGGTTCCGCTGCAGAAATAAAAGCATCATAAGCGTTAACCATAACATTTGTACGTGTACAAGCTTATAATAAATAAAACGATGCAAAACACTGCAAAATCATATGTTATGTATAGTTGGTTCGGTTAGTGTTGCATTGTTGTGTGTGAGTGTGTGTTTTTTATGCGGTTTGATTCCACTAGAATTGATGAGCCTGCTAATTTGCTCTTGCATATGCCAGAACGAACCATCACTACATTCACTCAAATTTGTAAACTCAATGCAATTAACTGACTTAGCTAGTTTAGATGGCATATTTGATTGGGTATATTGCAGAACGGAAGCGTCTCAACCCGACTGAGTATTACTTCTTACCGGATTTTATTCTCTTTTCAAAAACAAACCAAGTAATGAAATGAAAAAACATATTAAGGCAAAATGGAATATTTTAAAACTAATAAAACAAACATTTTGCGATAGAATTGCGGAAATCTGAAAAAAAAACAGTTTTCTTTGCATTTTGATGGTGGACAACTATGCTAATAAAATGGCAACATCCACAAGGTTTAAATTTTTTTATATGCAGAGTGACTGAGAATTCAAACATAGTCAATCAATCACTTATGCGTAACTTTTGATTGCCAGTTGGTTACGTTTGGCTAAGTTGATTGTTCTCTTATTCAACGTTCATAGTTAGCCATGGCAAACGAATAGAAAATTTGGTCAGAATAACTGAGCTTCCAATCGGTCGCCGGCCACTTTGTTTCCACAAAGCTGCTTACGTTCACATCCAAAAATGGTGCAAACCATTTGTTGGCCGTGGGCATGTGTGCATTCAAATCGGATTTGATCCTATCAACACGAAAACAATATTCAATGCACAGAAAAGGGATATAATATGACCAAAACCTGACGCACAACTCCTGAATATTCACATCAGCGAAACTATAAATTACGAACGATAAAGTTGATAAATGTGAAATGAATTGTGTGCGTGATTTATGTATATCAAATGTCGGTAAAATTAGCTCATAGTCATAACGATTTTTGTCCACCATTTGGTTAAAAGTTTTATTGAAAATTAAATTATCATATTCGGTGATGGCAATCAATCACATGAATATCGATTGTTCAAACAGCACAAATTGGACAGCTTCCATTCTCACACGTGCGACACCATTCTTTTTCCGCTTCGCTGAATGTGTGTCGATGTGCGATGTTCGATTGAATCGCTCTCACTCATTTTCGATGGTGGCAGGTGAATATGTACAGTCAAACCGTTCGCAGCAATAAAATGTGTTTATTTGTTCGAAGAAAAAAGCGTCATTTTACCAAATGTCATGAATAGAATATTGTTACGAGATATATGCATACATTTTATTGCACAAAATCCAATTCCAACACATTCAAATGTGGTGATTGATTCACAACAATGAATAAATCGGATGAGCAAATTTCTATATGAATTGTCTGTAAATAACAAGCAGCCCCGAACAAATTTGTACTCATTCAAATTGTTCAATGGTGTAAATGAAAAAGTTGTGGATTATTAATGAAGCATGAAATCGCCAAATGTGATGATTCTGTCGCATAAAATCAGCGGTTTTCAACTGATGAATGCTAATTCAATTTCGGTTCGGTTTCGGTGTGTGTGTATGATTAAGGATTGAGCCATGGTCATTGATGTGATCTGCCATCCGAGGCATTTCGATAAACATATACACAACATGTGTTATAAAATTGTCTTGGCCGAACGGTGTGTGTTATACATTTGTTGACATTTTATTTATTTATTTATTTCACCGCCAAGAACTGGCTAAATATAGTGGCCATATTATGTTCTAGTGTCTAATTATGACCCAACTGTGAAAATGAACCTTATTGCTCAAATGATTAAGGCATTGGGTTAAATTTTGACACGGAGAAAATTGTAGGTCATCACTAGGGGCATTTATCTCGTACGAATAGCATACGAATCAAACATTCCATCACGAATTTTTAAATTTTGCTGCGAATCTCTGTGGAAAATTTGATAGAGATTCGGAAATCTTTGCAAATTACAAATCTTTCATCCGATTCGTGATTCGCAAAGATTTCCGAATCTCTATCAAATTTTCCACAGAGATTCGCAGCAAAATTTAAAAATTCGTGATGGAATGTTTGATTCGTATGCTATTCGTACGAGATAAATGCCCCTAGGGTCAGCTCCAGAGTTTGTTCTTAGTATTACAGAGAAAAAGAGTGCTGAAGCCTCGGTATAACCCTGTATTTTTAATTATTTGGCAATCACAGTGAAAATTGCACATAATCCCAATTGAATAAAGAGTCGATAAGGTGTAACACTTGAAGCTTTTACTTATTTGCACATTTGTGGTAATTAGGCCAGCAACGCAAAGCTCATCTTTTAATTTGAACATTTCTATCATACACAAGCCGTGATTATTTTAATTTGCTGCCCGGACAACTTGTGTTAAGGTTCAGAATATTACGCTCATTGTAGTGTGTGATTTTGTAGCTGTTTGGCTCAGATGGATATTCTTTGAGAGCAAACATTTAAATTGCTTCTAGACGGATTCAATCTTCTTTTTGTGAACGCCAAAGAATAGCTGCTGAATGACGTTGCAATTTTTCCAGGTGAGATTTAATCAAGGAATAATAAATATTCTTCAGCGTCGCTTTATCAAATCTCTTCACGAAGCCCAGTGCTGCCGATGCCTTTGAAAAGATGAAGTCAATTTGTTTATTGAATGTCATCTTACTATCGATCAAATCTCTATGTTCAGATACCCATTTGAATACATGATCGCCGTTTTCTAGGTTGAATTGAAGATAATTCCTTTCACACCAGGCTTTCAATTCATTGATCGCTTGTTGAAGAGTCTTCTGGAGTCTTCACTATTTTCGCAAGCTTGATGTCATCAGCAAAAAGGGCGATGAAAAAAGTCAAGTGACAAATAATACAGAATGTACAAAGCAACCGAAAGCCTTCTCAGGAGATTTTAAGAGGAAAAACATTCACAATTACTAATCAATGCAAATGAATGTATTGTTTAGTTTGTATTTTTTTCACATTCGTTATCCTAAATTACGTAACGCATCCGAAATTTACTGCCAGTAATAAGCCGAATGGCATTTGTGTCAGCTCTTGAACCTTTTGAATGGGCATTAAATGACGCTCTTGTCGCATTCACATGCTAATGCTGTTACAGCTATGTTTGAACTTGAGTCTTTTTTTTAAGTTCAGCACAAATGTTATGGCATCCGCATTTTCTCGGAAGCCTAGTGAATATCCCATTTGAACTGTCTATGTGAATACGTTTCGAAATGTTCAGTTGACGCAGCACATTCAAACCAGAAAGGGCTCATGGTAAATAGAGTTTCTCACTACCTCTGTCTCCCTATCTCGCTACGTCTGACACGATGCACAAAACCAAGTCAGACATTCATTTCAATCGTTGCTATCTGCAGGTGAATGCTTTCACAAGTCACACGCAACGTATACATTTCAATTACAATGTGTAATATTACACGTGCAAAATGGCTCTTCTGCTGGCAACTGAAGCAGTTTCACCTAAGTGAATCAGCAAAAGTTAGTGCCAATATAAATATAGACAAACACATTCATTGCGAACTGAAAGATAAACGCTCACGCTCACACACATACGATGTAATAAAAACAATTACATGCATCCAAATGAACGTTTGTATAAGGATGGCATCGAACACGGCCGAACGTATGAATCGAATGAACGAACGAACGAAAGGCACAGCCTATTGCATTCTCTATATTACACGAAAAAGAACTGCATTGTATTTGCGGTAAATAAATGTTGATGGGAGACTGCGAAACAATTTTAATTGAATTAATAAGTGGCAGTAGGAAGAAAAGCGCGTCCAGCAAACTTCTACCCATGAATTAGCTGAAACACATTTAATGAAGGGAAACACTGAAGCCATAAAGTTGAACTTTGTGCAAACGCTTTTATCAAAGACCATGAAGCAAACCGCACAAACAAATTAAGTAATCACAATTAAATACATCGATATGGTACAAAGAAATTTTCAAATATTTATAAGACATGACATATTTTCGTTCTAACGGTGACAGCAAAAGGTTATCGCTGCTGCGGCTGCTGCGGCTGCTGCGGCTGCTGCGGCTGCTGCTCCGTATTTTCCAATATTCAAACTTTGCCATTGCATATTTTAAAGCAATCGCCGTCGACTGAAAAGTCGAAATTGATTTCATTTTCTTGTTATTTGTTGTGTATACATCAAATTGTATCGAACATATTCAGGCTCTTGATGGTAAAATCAATCAATAATTCCAGAGCTCGTTGCCTTTTTGTCCGCTCTTTTGATTTGTTGAAACATTTCGAAAATGCTAAATGCAGTTAGCGTCACAGTTTTGATTGTTTCAAACCATACAAGACGTTACTTAGGAGGCCACTCAATTGAATTTCCCACAAAAAAAAGAAAACCCGTTCAATATCAAGCGGACCCTGCTTGTATGGGATTGGAGAGCTATTCGAGAGTATGCCAATTGACCGCGCCATCTTATTTTACATCGGTGAACTCAATTTAGATCCATTGTAATACGAACAAAATTTTTATTGACACAAATAATAAAAACAAATGAGTCATTGAAACGATTGAAATATCACATCAATACTATTGCCCAATAGATGGCGCTGGAGAATAGATATGATTAAAATGTCTCAAATAGCACGGTCCCCTTGTTCAATATGAAAGACCAGAACACAATCGCAGCGAGTAAATCCAAATTCATCTTGATTCTCACAAAAAACTTTTGCAACAGCAAATAGAAATAAAGCACATTGGCAAGCTTTTGCTATGATTGTTCAGTTTAATGTAAAACTAGCACTTCATTTTCGGATATTGAATTTATCACAAATGAGATTTTTAATCAGCAAAAAGGTTGTTCGATGTTTCAGTCTGATTTTCAATGAAATTTTAATGCCCAGCAAGAGAAAGGGAACCATAATGTCACACTACAATTTGATTGTTTATTTGAATTACATACAATTCGTCCTCTCTGAAATTTGTAGGTCAACCTGTGTTTGTCGAGCAGAAACATTTAAAACGTCACCATTTTTCATATAAATGTTTCACAATAAACATAATGTTTGCTATAAAAGTATCGCATTAAGCAATGAATTTGGTTTTCAACATCGATGATATTTCGTTTGCTTTCTCATCATATTTATTTGTTTTCTATTTTCTGATTTGTGCTTTTTTTTCTTGCTGATTCGTATTGTGTGATTTTTGGCTGGCACACATCCTAAGCTTTATTGCATTTCAACATTCTCGAGACGTTTCGCCCGCTGGCCGTCACACTTATATGCCGAGCAAGAGTAGAAAGAACAGAAGACATAATATGTGATAAAAACATAATGCAATAAAAGAACAAACGAATGCTTTCGAAGAAGTTAATGTTTTCAATAAACTTGGTCATGGAAACTGAAAATCAAACGTTATTTATATGCAGACAGATGTGTTGGTGAAAAAAATCACAAATTTTGGGCCCGTATAGATGGCGAATGTGTGTTGACCTATGACATTTGAGACGAACGACGATGCACTGTCGTTCACTTCAATATGAAAACAGAGTTCAGCGCCACCTCCAAAATAACCAAATGTAACAGAAACTAATAATATTTCACTGCTTACTATTGAAAATTCCATCGGCTGTTCCAGTTCTCCATGTGCAGGCAATTTGATCTTATTCTTTTGCCTCTTTCTCATATTTTGTCTATGACTTTTTATTACCCATTCTATATTTAGACAGAGACAGAAGAAATGTATTCTCACCTATCAAACGCACACAAAAAGACAAACAACATTTTCAGATTGATTGTCATTGAATTATAGAGTTTGGAGAATTTTCCATCTCACCGATAAATTGATGTGAAACTTTCGAAACGCACCTTCAGAAACCTCAATAATCATTTTGCTTTTCTGTCCTTTATTCATGTCATAGCTTCTTTTTCGTTTATTCTTTTTTTTCTTCAAAGCATTTCATAAAGGCGTTTATTTTCTTCTCCTGGGTCTATTTTTATCGAAAAAGATTAATAAGCAAACACCTGAGCTGAGTTTTTGTCACAATTTGTAATACAATTCACCTATTTCTCTTTAATTTACAGTCGAATGAAAATAACTATGAGCTTTTTTTGTTCTCTCCCTGTCAACATTGATGCGCCCACCGCATTCTACTCGCTGTCATTTCTCCTCGTCTCTCTCCCACCAAAAATCATATGCTCATTGATTCCAAAATTATACAATACACGCAATTTACGACATACGCAATTTTTGATTATTTATCATTCAGGTAAGGGAACACATCCACACGTCACACGGTTGGATTCACTTGAGCAAGCTCTTGATGCGCAATATATGGGAACCGACAACAAAACCTATTCCGAACGTGTAACATATTTATACACTGAACCATTTTCTCTGTGTATTTCATTCTAAAATTATGAAGATGGGTGCTTTAGAAAAATGATTTATATGGGTACAATAGGATCTTTTTTGGATGAACTGAAGCTGAGCATCGCCTGTTCTTTGTTAAATTGCTATTTATTATGCTTTCTTTATCGTCTTCTATTTTATTGATGATATACAGACAACTTTTATTTTTGTTCATTTAACGCTTTGACTTCCATCCGGCCGAATGAGAATGTTTCGGATAAGAAGAGTAAGTCGTTTATGTTTGCTTCTATTTGATTCTTTCAAGCGTTTGGATTTTGAAGCTAATTCGATGACCCTAAAGACTCATATACACTGTTCAGTTTTTATTTTGACACAAACAAAAAAATAAACTCGAAAAAATTGCAAGTAAAACGACAAGCAGCTTGATCAATGCCAACAGCTTTCATCTCGTGTGCAGATTCTCATATTGTAAAATACCATCGTCATCGTAGTCGAATGGAATCGCAAGGTTGTCTAGATTGTAACCAGAGCCTTCAATATTGGAATTCAATTAAAAAAAATCTATGCACTCAACATTCAAACAAACTCAAATTGATTTTGATAAATAAAAAGAAGATCGGCGGCGATCAATCGGCTATTTAAATGGAAATTAATTCGATTATTCGGCTTTAGCAGAATTCAGATGAAAGGTATTCAGTAGACTTCAATGTTTTACTTGCATGCTGCTGCTGTCTCAACGACTCGAAAATGGCGATTAATGTCAATAAAATTGACGAGTAGTAGATAATTTTCAATACTCTCTCGTTTTCCATTTTTAAGTGCGTAAACATATCGTACACATTCTTCACATTTTCAAGACTCTTTTTTATTTCACATACGACCCGTTGTTTTTTTTCGATTTTCAATGTTGTTTGGTTCAATATGTCAGAATAAAACACTTATTTTCGTTGAATAAAAAAAGGGGATGATCTTATTGGGAATGGTTTTCACTTTGTGGTCACAGCACAGCGAATTGAATGTTCGCAGAAGAAACGTGCTCTCTTCAATGAATTTTGGATTACCACTTTTCAGAGCGATTTAAAGATGGTCATTGATTTGAAGGCTATTCAAAGAAAATACCAAAGCCTAGCTGAATAAAAGAACAGAATTGCCCTTCTTTGAAATTCAAAATAAAAACTGTGCACCTGTTCACAATTTTTTGGACATCTTGACGCATATCCCAGGCGTTTCATAATGAATAAAAGGATATTTAGGTTTTATTCCGATGGATAATGGGTTGCTGTTCTATGTTCAAATTCAATGAGAGTATAAGCGTTCACAATCTCCCCAAATTGCTTGAACATTCTCAATATATTTGCTGCGTGAAGCAACAATATATCAATGCCGATGCAAAATTAATAATTGGAAATGAACGAATTTCGAGTATAAATTTTCAATGGACACAAGTTCGAAGCGCTGCCTTCAAAATGGATACTGTACAAAATCTTCGATAATTATAATTGGTAATGTCAATAAAACGCATTTCCTCCTGTCGAGGAATTCTGAACATTACTCACAAGTAGTTATCACAAATGTCCAGTGACTTGCGATTGGTGACAATTGCGGACAATCAATTTCGTTGCTCTTAAGAGGACATGATTTTGATCCCATGTAAATTTTAGATGTGATTCCAAAACAAATGAACGAATTTGTGAGACATTTTCCGAATTCCGCTACACACCCATTCAATTCGGTAGTTGAATCTGGACAGTTGCACGCACACTCATGTGAAATGCTAACCATGTGTGCATGGTCACTCGTCACTCGGTCAGTCATCAATGGTAAGGTTGATTCGCTAGTTATCATAAATCGTGTAATGTTCTTCTACCCTTAGTCGCCTATAACTCAATCATCACTCCACTTTGTACTAATAGTAAATAAATGAAGCCAATAAAAAGAGTGGCACATCCACTTAGCATTCAATTAATTCGAAAAATGAAATGTTTCAAATATAGGTCAAATAAATATTGATTTTAAAGGCGCATTTTCACGATGCTGTCCAAAGGCACGCACTTACACAGCATACACCAGATAAATTATATTTTTTAGTCATTGCAACAGTTTACAATTTATTTCGTTGGTAATAAATATATCGGGAGAAGTATGCTATGGCACAGAATGATAGTAATTGCAATAATAATACGGAGTGGGAGAATGAGACTGCCAAATGCATGCAATCCTTTTCGCAAATGCATAAAATTACCCGATCATTGCAGTGAAGCGCACACCAACAGCAAAATGCATCCCAATCAACCATGGTATGGATCTCAAACCGCACTCCATTGGTATTTCTTATGTTAAACAATCAATTTGGTCAACTAAAAGATCAACGTGATATGAATGAATTGCATGTGTATATCCCGATGTACGCATGCTCCATGTCAATAGGCGCATATTAATTTCGCACCGATGAAATTTTTGCAATCGCTTTTATCTCATCGTCAGCGTCATTGTCATCGTCCAACCCGTACATATTGATGGTCGGTTTGGTGATTGTCGAATCCATTTCTGCACATGCCTAATATGTTTATAAATTAATGTTTCACATGCATTTTCAATAATTAATTAATAGCCGATGAGCTGAACTGTTTGAGCGAAAAACCACGAAAAAGGTGCACATCAAAACCAGCAAATAAATCAAAACGAAATGGCCCATGCTTTTAGTGACAGCGATAAAATTCTATACTGTATAATAAATATCCTAATGGCTGCTCGGATATTGGTCACGCTACCAATCCGTACAGTTTATCGCTATCTCCAAATTCTACCGTTTCTCCCCATAGGTCCGCGGGCTCTCGAATCCTAGGGGTCATCCTGATCAGAGGGCTACGCACCCCAGAGTGAAAATAAATAACATGCAAGTCGGAGAGGGGAGGAAAATCATCCCCATTGAGCACCAGCACATACGTGAATCTGAGATTGTATACGTACCAAAATGTGACAATTTACCGATCCACACAGGTATTGGTTTGGAATCGATCTATTATTGATGTATTCTCAGATCTGAATAACAATGACAACTGACAGCGTCAAAACACACTGAAAAAATCAGTGGCGCCATCGCGTGGCCTTTGTCAGTTTGACACTGATTTTTACGGTGTGTTATGACGTGTATGACGCTGTCAGTTGTGATCGTTATTCGGATCTGACATAAACATTAACTTATTGATGATCGTTCACCACGATGATGTCAGTTCGCCGGTAGTTCTGACATGAGTCGCATGGAGGCACACCGACGAATAATCGCCTCGATTCGAATTGTCATCAATATTAATGTATATACTGATATTCTCATCTGTGTATTCTATCATACTGTCATTGTGTGAAGACGCTCAAACGACTTAAAGCCAGAAGACTAGACAGCATGACAGAATATTACACTTGTACAGCTCCGAACAATTCCAAACACGAGTAAAGTTTATTGAACTCTCACATTTTGGTACATACAAAACCTAAGATTTACGTGTGTGTTCATGATTTCTCTCTGCCTCTTTGCCTCTTATTTTGTCGAAATTTTTCAATGTACTCTCACGTGCAATCAACCAACAAATGCATAATATATTATGGTGTGCTCGATTTGTTTGTTGATTGTGGCAGTCACATTGAAAATAAAAAATTTCTCATTTTGGGTGCTTCTACAATTCTTTGAGTGGCGTCACACCAACTAGTGGATTCAATAAATTTATGTTGAAAAATGGGTGGCATGAATTTCAGCATTTTATTCACACAATTATAAGTTCAAACAGCGAATGAAGTGCAATTCTTTGATTTGTAGCAAAATGAGCAAATTCTCTGAAATTATTTGCTCGAGTTTTGTTCTTCTTTTTAGTGAAATTTTCATGAATACCGAATTGCTGTTGAAAATGCATTTATGAATATGAATAAAGCAATCAATTTGTTATTCGGTAAGAATTGGTAATTGGCACACAATAAAATTATTAAAAGCACTGATGTGTTTGTTGAAAACAACCGCTTTGAATATTGTAATTGCGCTGTGAAATTGTTTAAGATGGATTTTCAATGTGTATTCAAGTACACGCTTAAATGCCAACAAGCAAGTGATTTTTCAATGGTGAAAGCAGTTCTGCTGATCAATTTTCACGATAAGGTTTAAATACTTGGAATCATTGATTGCAAACATACCGAAATACGTGCCATTTTCACTATGAAACTGATATTACATGGAAAACGAACAATGGAGTGTGATACAACAGCTGTGTCAGTTTGATGAAAAGTGAATTTTCCACCTAAAAATATGTATATATGTGTGTGTCACACACCATCCAGTTTACCTCTCGACTTAATGCCACTCAATTTCCATTTATTCGAAAAACAATTAAAGTAATTGACAAAGTAGAGGGGGTAGAGAAAATAACAGGGATACAAAGTTCACTATGCACGTAAGCACATGTGATTTACGAAGCTTTTTTAATTAAAAAGTTCACCTTCTCAAAAAAATAACAATAGCGAACCGTGCCGAACCGTATACGTGAGATTGTCACTTCGTGACGATTTTGTTGTATTGTATTTTGTCTCCTTATCTTAGCATCGCCGTTAGCGTGTGTATTTAGCGTTCTTTTTAAGAGACTAGAATGAACGCGTATTATCTGAGAATTGATTGAAGCATCAAAATAAATTGTGCCATCGACGGGAAATACTTTTAAAAGATCAAATCCGGTAAACGTGCGTGCTGTTTTTATGGAGGCAGAGGGAGAGGAAGAGGGAGAGGAAGAGGGAGAGGGAAGGGAGAGAGAGAGAGAGAGATTGAGGAGAGATCTATCAAGCACGTACTCATTTAAAGAGAATGAATTACAATTCACTCTTGTTTCTCATTCATATTTGGGAATTCATCCAGCAACTGTATCACAAACAAGTGTTTTAAGCTGTATTTCGTTTAAATCATGGCCTCGAAACCATTTGCACAGTGAGAAAAAATCCATAAAAAACGACCTAACACATAGATCTTTTGAATGTTAGACGATAATATTGCGCACAACAGATTTCATCATTTAAGTAGTGATGATAATACTTGTGATACGACGACAATCGTGAATATACACCATATAATACTTGTCAACAATGGTAAGCACTCGAAAATCGCATGGAATACACGCCTCAGACATGTGCATTTCATCCGATTATATCTGAATGTTATAGATGAAGAGGTTTCGATTATCTCGATTGACTTCAGCCTAAGTTTGTCTTATTTGTGCTTAATGATAATGGCACATTGTTAACCTTACTCGAAGCATGCCGGGTTTAGTGTATTTCTCTAGCAAATTAAATACGCTTTGCACCCACTCACATTTGGTGTGGCAAAATCAACCATAGTCAATTCATGACTAACACAGTAATTAATGCAAACTTTATTTATTATGTGGCGTAGAAATGTGGCTAGAAAATGAAACGTTTCAGATTTTCACTTGTTTTTGATCAAAGCAATTTACCGTTTATCTTTAAAAATGAAACAAGTTTTTGGTTTGAGAGCCATTATGGAAAGCATCCCACATAATCTACTCTCGGTGAGATACTGTACCGTAGATTTCTTTTTATTCTGCTCAGATATGGTCAGAAAAGTTAGGATTGATCAGCCGTGTTAATGAAGCTTCCAAATATCCTGAGTTTATTTTCTATTTCGTTCCGAGCAGAGCCATGATCGTTTGTCATATGAATTAAGCGTGATGCGAACTTCGTTCAGCATTTTCAATACAACTGATTATCGTCGTCTGCTGGTGGCTTAGCTCTTGGATTTATTTTTCATTGGCATGCATTCTACGGAATATTTTCATATGTTGTTAAGCTTTTTACTCTCTCTTTCTCTCTCTCTCTCTCTCTCTCTCTCTCTCTCTCTATCTCTCTTTCTCTCTCTGCGAGCGGCCTGTTTTTTGCTAGGAAATTCAATCAATACTTTTTCAATACAAATATTTGTGCTAGCAATTCCAGTAACCATTCGAAGGCAAATCACTGTTCCAATATCCGAATCGCCGGCAAAATTTGCGAACTATTCATCTAAATCAAACAAACAAATAATCCAATGTTACGGTTCAGCACACTACGGGAAATTAAACTTGGAAATCTTGCTAAGCCATTATTCGTTTGAAAAAGCCAGTTTATGATCGTGATTTATCCTTTTTCGCGCGCATTTTCCAACATCAAGGGCTTTGCTTACATGTCATTGATTCGATTTTTATATTCTGGTTCGGGAAATTTAAGGCAAAAATCGCATTTCATGGTTTTTTTCGATATATCGAACACAGGAATGAAAGATTTCAGCAAATTCAGTGAGCGTGATGGCCGAACATATGTTGCAGGACTTTTGTGAAACGAACGAATCCCAGCACAAATATTGAGATTTCAGGCGTAATCTATCGAAGCAGCTATATTTATCAACAACTTTCTCAAACATCAGCCCCCCATCAAAGACGAACCCTCATTTTTATCAATCCGTGAATAAGGAAACATACGAGAGCCAGGAACTCGAAATCGAAACCAGAACCCACGAAAAAAAAATTATATAAACGTTGTTATCGAGTGAAAAAACAAACAATAGCATTTATGTTCATTTTGCTACGATTTTCTCCCCAATTTCTCTGTTTCAATAACGAAATATTCTCACTTCGTTGAATGGAAATGGTACCGCTTCAAATTGAATCCTAAATCGATTGTTTTGATTTGCACTTAATAAATATTTTCAGCGCGGTATCAGTAGTTGTCATGAATTCTATTCTATGAATTTCTAGAGAGCTTATACTTGAAATTGATATTCACTAATGGGTTCGTAAATACTTACATTAATTTGTAAGCGAGTTTCGCATTGGTTTATCTTATTTCTTGAATAAATATTAAATCGCCGGAAAAAATACAACAGCCATCATGATTGTGTCTAATGAATCTGATTCATTTATTTTTCAATTCAAGTGTAAAAAAAAGGATGTAATCCTCGGCCTACAATATGGTAATGTTGAAATATTATTAATTCGCTTGAGATAATTTCGCACTTAAACAACTTGATGCCCATTTCGATTACTTAATTTTTATTTGCAAAATGAAAAAAAAAACATGACATTTTTATGATGTCAATGTGCAATGTCAAAAATACACTCTAAGAAGAATCCAAAAAAAAAAACCGAACAAAGAAATATTTCTTTATTTAAATGATGCGTCTGGAGACAAAGATTTGATTTGGTAGTAAGAAATCTAATGGAACAATCTAAGCCGCTGTCGTTGAATTGCTTGTGTAATTTGGTTGGCCGTGTGAGAATTCTTTGGATACAATCACAAATCAGACGTAAGGATATTTAGCGTTTGCTGGGAAATTGTAAGAAAACAGAATTGATTCGGGTGGCGAATGCTATCTAAATACATATATCAGTGCAAATGATATCCAGATTGGCACAAGACATTTATATAAGTGTTTAAATTGCTGTCATTTTATAGCTGAAGCAAATGCAGCGAAATTCAACTCGCTCCAAATGGGCGCACCATAAGAAAACAAAGAACGAGCGCAAAAGACACTGAAAGTCAGATCTAGAAAGTCGAATACATCCACAACAATTGCGATGGAGCATTTGATTCGATTCGAAAATCCATTTCTATAACTTTTACATTTTTTGCATATTTCTCTGGGGAAACTTGGCCGATCACAAATCGAATCTGCCGAGCGAATGAGAGAAAGAATCGAATAAAGAAAGTTTTTGCCATCTTGTGGAATGTTTTCCAGTTACGAATCATTGGTTTTTGATTTGACTACACGATACCAATTGATTTTTTCTTGGCATTCGAAAATACATAAAACTCTAAAAATGTTGGAATGTTGGCAGGGATTCGAAATCGGCCGCACTTGGATGTAAATAGGGTTTTTAAAAATGAGCATTGAATCACATCTTTTCATTAGTATCACACGGTCGATCGCATATTGTTTGCATTCGGATTACTAGCGGAAAGTGTGAATCGTGCGTGAGCTTTTTTCTTTTGACATTTCACTTGAAATTTGCATAAACAATGCAGCGTATGACAGGTGTATTCAACACCCATTGGAAATTGCTGAACAGATAAATCTGGAAATTCGAAAGAAAGGCGCGAACAATACTTTATTCCATTCGAAAGCACAAAATGGCCTAAATGTTAGCACATAAAAATGACGCATCGAACAAACACTAGCATTCGCTCAACGCAACAGAAAACACCACCAAATTGACGTAATAAATACAAACATACCGAATAAAAAACGAATAAAAATAGCGGTTTTCATCATTCCCAACGCTCAACATGCTCTTTGTTCTCTCACTCGACGAACAATGCTCTTTTGATATGTTATACATGTTTGTCACGTTATGTATGCGTTATTGAAAATATTTTGGGCAAGAAAAAGCCACAACAAATACAATTTCCAGCTAAAACACTTTTGTATTTTCAAGACTTGGATGTTCTGAAACAACAGCAAACAAGAGCATCACAAATATTTCGGCGAATGTCATACTTTATTATACTCTTCGCTTTCTTGCTCTCTTTCCCTCTCCGTCACCCTCTGCCTCTCAATTCGGCCGTCCGTCAATTGGTGTTATGTCTTTTTTGCATATAGAGTTGAGAGGTGTTTCTTTTTGGTTATCCTCATGCTATCGTTTATTTTTTGTAGCGCTACACAATTCACGTTTCGAGTAAAATATCTCATCAAAACGCGCATCGCGCGCATAATTCTTTCTGAAGCAACACATTCCGATTAAGGTTGTGCAAATACTTTTCCACTCAAACAAAAACGAAGAGAGCACACACACATCAAGATGGATACATTGTGTCTTTTTTCGTGCCATCACGTCCAAAAAAGGAAAATGCCAAGGAAAAAAAATCGAAAATTCTAGATTTCTTTTTGCATTCAAATTTGATGTCAGCTTTCATTACACCTATCAATGGGGACACACCGAATGTTACCATTTCCATCTTAACTTTTCCCGTTGTCCGTTTTCGTATTTGTTGCTATTTGGTGGGTGCCGATAGTGCAGCCACTTGTGTATTATTTCGTATTCCGTATTCTAAAATGTTTATTGCATTATTGGTGACACCATCAGCCATTAACACAAAATCAATCACGAAACCAGATCTTTTCAATCGTTGTTTGTCACTTCACGCAGCAAAAATGCGTTCATCTCGTTTTCGTTTTTGCTGGCTGTTGTTGTTGTTGTTGTTGTTGTTGTTGTTGTTGTTGCTGTTGCCAGTGATATTTTTTTTAATCATCGTAAGTTTTGGAAAGGTTGATGATTCAGTGGCACATTTTCGAAACATTTTCACTCATGCCCATGAGCAAAGTGCCATACATTTCGAATGAGAGTCGAATGGAAAATGTGGTGCACAGCTGAAAAAAAAGCTGTCAATGCGAATTGGGGAGAAGGAGGGGCGAGGGTTGTGTTGTTGGTACCTTTTGAATGAAACTTGAATTATGTTGTGAGTGACCCATAATACTGGCAAGCAATTTCTTGTGTGTCTGGTACCACATCAAACATGGCGAAAAGATGCTACCTTTGATTCAAAGTAAGACTTTAAAAACGCCAAGAAATATAAACGTGGCCAAAAAACTACAAAGCATACGCTCACGCATGTACGGAGAAATGAAGGGAAACGACCACAAAAGTACATGCTATATTACTCTCGAATTCTTGTGAAAAAGAGATATTCCGTTGAAAACAAATCAAAACTTTTCCACCAACCAAATTGTCTGTCGTTTGTTTATTTTGGCGTTTCTTATACAAACTATATGAGCGAGAGATGGTAACAAGCGAGCGATTTCCATTGCCAGTTAGCTAAATCAGGCCTTTTGCCTTTGTCTGCTTCAGACATTCTGCAGCATGCAGGCGATCGACTTGCTTTTGCCACTGTCTTTATCTCCTTCAACCGACAAAGCCAGCGCACGTCATTTTATGCGTACGAAGTACGGAAATTTTGACGATTCAGTTATTCCGTGTGCATAATGCGTAGGTGAATGTTTTTATATCATTCGAATCGCGCGTTTAGATCTGATTGTATGGAAAGCTGGAGGCAAAATGTTAAGCACAACATCATCATTCAAAAATATGTATAAAATTTAAAGTTTTACGAATACAGACATTAGCTTTTCGATTTTACATCACTTGGAGCATATGCAAGTGACAAATAATTCACCGAAATCATTTAGATGAAACGATTTAGGACTTGCCTCTATGCTAGCCCACACGTAAGGCAATAGAGGTAAGACTATATTTGTTCTTCCAAAAGCTTAAATTTCCAAGAGTGGAACAAGTATTTTTTTGCTTCAACCACGTTGGAAATTAATTTTAATGATAAATATCAGCAAATTAGCAGGGAATTGTTGAATTTTTTTGGACTTTCCTGAGATTCTAAAGGCATTCCTGTTGAGCGATGGAAAATATTCCGATTCCGATTTTATATAATATATTTTTATTCTGGTGATTTTTTTTTCGCCGTTATCAAAATTACGACCGATTTTAATATGGAGTATAAGATCATTAAACCGTAATAAGCTACGAAATGGAACTAACTATTTATGGAACAATCGTAAAACACTTCTTATTCTGACATAAAATCTGCTCTAATTGGCGAACGTTTTCGAAGAAAAACATCTCCTCATCACAAAACCTAAAATTACACTAACAAATTTTTTAAGCAATCACAAGTCATGATACGTAATGTTTGTGCGTTGTGTAGGTCACTCTACTGCTTGGCGACGTAGTGTAACTGTGCGATTGTAGTTGCTTGCTTCGCACTTCTGTGTCGCACTTCGATGAAGTTTTATCAACTGAGTATTATAAATACTCGATACTCATCGTAATACTCGTTATTAAGATCGATCTTAATACTTGATAACATCCTCATCAGTATTGAACGATATCTCAATAATTGTATATAACATCTTAAACAATGTATAGAGCCACGTGAACGAAAATATTCGTGAAGTGTTTGAAACCAAAGTAAAAAGTAAGTTTACAATCGCTTTATGCGTGCTGAATCTGACATTTTCAACTGAAGTCTTGACATTCATGCTTTTCAACTATTTGAAATATGAAATGTTGCTCAACTTCTCAACTAGTCATTTCAGATGACGTTCGTCGCTTAATTTTCTTTCCATCACAAAATATGTGCATATGAAGAGCAAATATGATTTAATCTAGAAATTTCCAGGAAGATAGAGCATGAGAGAGGGAGACTTGAGACAAACAGTTCGTTTTTATTTTGATTACTTTAAATGCGTTGTCGCTTTGTGCATGTATTGCATATAAACATATAGAATATATATATATTTGAATATTATGACTTTTCCATTTTGAGTGGTTGCATGATCTCGTTATTTGATTTGTCGTTAAAACAACGGATACTATATGATACTCCCAATTCTCTTAGTCGTCGTTCTCGGTATTGATTCGAGCATTTTTGGATATTATACAACAATTTCGTCACATATGAATCGTTTTCACCTCGAGTTTTGCCCACACCAATCGCACAAACATCTTTTTAAATGCCGTTATTTCTTTGCTCTTTTTTGCTATTTTTCAATAGCATTAGGGTGCATCGATACGGCTGCATATTATGTGACCGTTCGATGAAAATGTTGAAAAAAGCTGAAATTTTAAAAGATTTGAAATTTTGTCCAGTCACATTGCAAATCGAAACATTGGAGCTTGATTTTCAGCCAATTTTCACCTGTTGAACTGAAAATGCGATACATTTGTGGAATGCTGCTGATTCATGATTCCACATTTATTCGATTCGAGCGATTTTCTGGAGTGTATTTGGGTTGGAGCGTTTGTTGCAAAACACCCTAATCAACACGCTGTTTATTATATAATTCTTATGGTGGAAATTCTTGAGCAAGCGCGCGTATTGTTATCCTTGATGTTGATTTATGTTCTGTGAATGACTTTACGAAAATGCGAAAAAGTGAAAAATACACAATAGCAAACCAAATGGGAGCATTTTTGCTGGGTTTCAAATCCATTTTGAGTCGGTTTTCTTTTATATTCTAATCTCTATTTCACTTGTATTTGCAAAAGTGAGAAAAACAAAACGGAATCACTGGAGTTAGTCATTCAATAATTTTCAATTTTTTTCTTCTTCGTTTCGTGTCATTCCGAACGTCGTCCTGTCAACGAGCTTCTGTTTGGTGCGACACGGTTCCAATGCTGCTGCTGTGCAATGTAATTGTATATTTGCTCTTGTTGGCATGTTCATATGGAATGGCTGTGTATTATGCGTATATGAACTTTGTATTATGAATGTTTAATCGAATTCCTCCTAGACAGCTTGAGTCCCGCAACAGAATAAAGTATATAGTGATTATGGTCACAGATAATGGGGGACGGGGGACGGGATAGCAGGATAGTGGGAGATAGAGGCAAAAAAGCACATAAAATATGTGTGTCGCACATTCATCAAGTGAATACTCTTCGGTTTTCATTGATTCCGAAATAAAAACTTGAGACGATGATGGAATGTGCAAAACAAAAACCGAAATTCTCTTGGCATACGATGATGCCAAAGGCGTACGTATGATGTTTCATTCATTTTTATCTGTGAATTTTTTCCCTTCCACTTTCTTTCTCCCTCTCTCTCACTCTATCTCTTTCTCTCTCTCTCTCTCTCTCTCTCTCTCTCTCTCTCTCGTGAGCTCTTTTTCACTTGCTCCGACTGAAGAGTAGTACATTACTGACATTTCTGCAACTTATTCAATGTTATGATATTCAATATTGTCTGTGTGGCTCCTTTATCGCGCATAGAAATACAGATATTTGAAACCAAGGATTTATACAACGATTTCGTTGCGCATATCGAAAAAAACAATTTCCAAGCGACAATTTTGTTGTTATCTTGCCGCGAAATCACTTGCGCTTCATGTAACAACCACAAAAATCGAGCATGTGTCATTCAAACTGATATTTGTGTTTTGTTTGAAGTGATATTTATATTATAAATCCACATTTCAAATCCAACTAGCGACTCTCAATCTGTATCGATATATATTCAATTTGACTATGAGTGACAAATGATGGATTTGTGCCAAATGGATGTTGTTCCTGTTCATGATTCAACTTTGGGCAATATAATTGTACTTACTTCCTTTTCCTCCATTTCCATTATGGACATATTTCATGCACGCAGCCCACCAACAGACTTCTCTCCAGTAATTTGGATAATAATTTAATTCGCTCACAGCAGTTTTGTCGAATGTATGTCACATAAAATGCGAAACATCAACATTGAAAAGCAAACTTCATCAATTTTTCATTGAAATGGAGATCGAACCAGTTTTTTCACGCTATATTTTTTTTCTCAATTTTCTTTTTATAGCATTTAATTGCGATGCAGCAGTGAATATTATACCGAAAAGCCTTTTATACTCTGTACCAGCATTCGCGAATATTCTGTGCGTTTTCCGGCGACGCCGTCGAGCGGATAGTTTGAATACACACACGAGTGTGCTTTTTCGGAATAGATTTTCAGAGATAATTTTATGGAAAAATAAGCGCGGAGCAAAATAATTTGGCGGAAAACTGATCTGATGTGAGTTTAATGGAGCTGTTTTATCTTTTTCTGGCGTCTATTTATCTTAAATCGGGTATTTAAGCGATACACGTGCCTAAAACGGCTAATACATATTGACACATTATGGCCTATGCGCACAATGGTCGCAACTCTGTGCAGAAAATGTAAATGTGTTGCGTATCACTTGATTGAAATTGCTTGGGCATCCGTAAAATAAAATGCAGATTAAAGATGAATATTTGACGGATAGAACAGCAAAATGTACCACTCATTCTATAAATTATATATTCTTTAAAAATTTATTGATCTCCTTAAGGATATATTGCGGCAGTGGCGAATAAACAGAGAGCCTCGCTGAAGAGATATAATTGAGAAGTGAATACGTGACAGAGTTTTAGTATAAATATGGAAACGTTTAGCTTCGATCAGAGACTTTTGTTGGTTGCGAATTTTTCGGATAATTCAGCAATTTTACCGGGTGCGACAACCACAATAGCCGATTCATTCGATCTCACAGATTCAACAAATTCGACAAATTCAAGTTTAACCATAGATCCACCATCATCACCAAACAAAATCGATTGGACCGATTTAGTGTTGGCCCTACTCCTGTGCGTGCTCATTGTGGTGAGTTTATCTATTCAAATTGCTCTTTGTTTTATAATACTGCTCAATAAACTTCCTCTCACCTCGTATATTATATTTATCGGATTGATACAAATTATGCGAATTTAATTTATGTCCTTTTTTTGCGTGTGCTACCGCTCGCGCATTCATTGCAGATAACGGTGATTGGAAACACTCTAGTGATTTTATCGGTGCTTACGACCCGACGATTACGCACTGTGACCAATTGTTTTGTAATGAGTTTAGCCGTTGCCGATTGGCTGGTGGGCATATTCGTGATGCCACCAGCCGTTGCCTTAATGCTAGTTGGTAAGTTCATTTGTGACACATTAAATACGACAATTCCAATTGGAAAATCTGCTTGTTTGGATTCAATGTGAATTCATTGAATTTGGTGAAATTTCATTTGCCTGATCACATTTGCAGATTTAATATTGCTTCATTGACCGCTTGATGAACCACTGTACCGTGCCATGGATTAGTATTAACTACATTTTCATTAGAATTTGTCTTGCTATTGAGCAAATTCAACTAAATGCTATGATTATTTCATGAGCAAAATTACAGCAATCTCTCAATGAAAGCTCTCTCTCCCTATCTGTTCGATTAGTTCCAAGGGAATTAAACGCTTCACAAACGTAAAGCCAAATTCTCGACTTATTTATAAACGAGTGTTTCATTTCCATGTTTATTGGGTTTTCCAAACGTTTACGGATTCTTTTGGAGGGAGCTTAGGCTGATGTTAGCGGAAATATGGGATGATTTCAAGGATTTTTTATTACAAGTTTCTGGAAATATTTAGAAATCTTTTCGATTTTTTTAGTATGGTTTTAGGGGTTTTTAGTACACCCTTTGGTTTTTTCATTACGAATTTCGTTAAACCCAAATATTCCCAGCAAAAGTGTTTCAGACATTTTTTCAGATTTTCGCATGATCAGAGATGAGTGATGAGTGTCTTCGGCAAATGTATGTATGATCTACAACGAAGTTCCATCAAACGGAGGTTGCTAGAGCGTCCTATGTTAATGCCAATGCAGCGCGCCATCTCTATCTATTGGATCCAACTAAACTCTCCAGAATCTCAATATTTTTCTAGTATTTTTATGTTCATACAGATTTTTTATTTTTTATTTTGAAAAAAAAATGAATAATTCAAATTAGATATACAAATGTGCACATGTAATGCATACACACACAGCCTGGCATCATCTTCTATCTTTACATATAAATATATGTATATGACTATCAAGAATAGAACACTAGCGCCAATGTGCAATGTAGTTTTTTTTTTAAATTTCTGCCACACGTTTCGAACTAGTCCTGTATTGCTAGTTGAGAGAAACGCTACAAACGTAAAAGGCGCTCGCATAGCGTGTAAACGTCAAACAATAATGATTCCTACCTTTGCATACACAGCTAAGTATCAAAATCCAGTCTTGTATCTTATGGTCGAGTTCCATATTCTCATGCACTCAAGACATTTTCATTGTATTTAAATACTACAACCTGTGAAATCGCTCGTATTTCCCCAAGAATGCAACATCTGAGCTATTCAGGCCATAAAAAAATGTTCATGCCATTTTCATAACAAATCATTCGTGAGGCACTAATTTTATAATTTTTCTTCAACTCATTTTTATTTATATGAAAATAGCGTGTTTTTATTGTTCTCACACATTCAAATATATATTTATAGATATGATATTCATAGTAAGCTCTTTTTTCTCACCAACAATTCCGTGGATCTCGTACGTTGGCGCAATAACAGTAAGCCGCATATTTACTGAAGCATTTTAACTATTTACACAAGACTTCGTGGATTTTCTATTCTGCAAGAACAAGTAGCAGCATCAGATTGAATAAAATTATGCATTTTTAGTAGTTGTTTATGCAAATAATGTAAATAAGCACATTTCAGAGCACTTATATCTCATATGAAATTACGAGATTAAATTAAACCTTTCGACATCGACAACAACATGAAACGTATTATCACTTCTTGTACGATTTTCTCAAGGGATCTGTTTATTCGGGTGCGTCATTTTATTTAAAATATTTGTATGATTGTTTCTCAATCTGCTACTACTTTTCTACTTAAGCTTATTCATTGGTTGGTTTATATTTGCGAATATAAAACAAACCTATAGAATTCAAGACATTCTTCTGATTATTAATACCTCAATGGAAAAGTTATTCAATTTCAAAGTTTACTGTATTAAATAGTGTACCGAATATAAACCAATCATAAACGTTGCCATGACGACTGAAATCCATTTCAACGAATCAGAATCCATGAAATTTTATAAAGAAGATAAACTAAAGAGTATTCAGTATTAATTAGCGAGCGGGTGCCGATTCAGAACTGATTACCATTATATTCCAAAAACAATTGCATTCGAATGCAATAGTCCGTGATTTGATTATGGATTATATTTGCGCACGGTTTGGAACGAATGGCAATTGATTTTTCTCGATTTCATCTTATTTTCAGTCGCAAAAGAATGAAAATTTGTAAGAAAGTACCCACTTGTTAAACGTTACAGTGCTTCCCATGAACAATAGATTTCAATAGGGTTTCTTCTCGCTTTAAATTAAATAATGGAAGCCGAGAGACCGTATTATTCACGTCGTAGGCCATACAAAGATTGAATTCAAACAAATATTTTTGTACTAAACATTCATTGAAGCTTTTTCGTAAATCGCAATAACTGCCGCTTAATTTTTTACTGCTCAAGAGGAACGATTCAACACCTCCCAGATATTTTTGTCTTTAACTTTTGTGATCAGTTTGAACAATAAACTGCCAGTTGTTCGGTTTGCTGTGCGCATTATCACAATTTCTGTCATATTTAAATCATTTACCTATATCATTCTTCTCTCTCAACACTTCAGGCACAAAATTTCTTTATAAATGAACAGCTTTGGTCGGGGACATAAAAAAAAAAAAATGCTTTACAGAGTGCACTTTCATAAATACTCATTACAAATATCTATTAATTTTTTGCCATAAATTGGACGGCAACAAACGAGGGACGAACAATTTGGGACTGATAGAGACTGAGCGCGAGGACGTATAATCGCATTATTTTTATTTTTTCTTTCTCCCTAAAAATCAATCAAGCAAGCGTTCACTCCCGCGCCTGATTGAAATCATAAATTGGCATATTTCACCAAGAGATAGAGAGATAGAGAGAGAGAACAATATCCATGAAAAGTACGCGATTCATTGTAATCTCTATGTAAATGAGAGTTTTCACAACTGTATGAATAACACGGCAATAATACTTTGTCCTTTTCATGTAATGGCGAATAGCGAGAAATAGATAAATTCGTATTTACACCGTGACAGCGTACATGTTGCCCCGAAAACTAAGCACGTCACACCATATTTCCGTTCCATAAATTCAATGATATTGTTTGTATACAATATACAACATTATATCATTGAATAAACACGCGAACACACACACATAGCAGCACCTACAATGAAGGAAAACTCAACGAAATCCTCGAAGCGTACACAATTCACGAATTTTGTTTGGAATCGTCATTATATCTAGATGTAGCACATCAAACTGTTCACCGAATTCAAATTCAAATCGTAATTTTTAATTAAAGGCACATTAATCGACGCTTCCCATTGTATGGGAAACTTAGGTAATATTCACCGATTCAAATTGAAAATTTTATGTAGGACAAAAATCTGCGTGAAAATGTGATAAAATAACACAAGCTCGAATCGGGTATTAAATATGGCTTTGAGGAAGAAAATCGCAGTAAATTGAACTTTATTTAACTTAATAATAGCAAAGTTTGGCCATTTTTATATTGTGTTTTGCACAGATAATTCCGCAGAAGTTTTTCTCGCCTGAGTCGATGGGGCAAAATAAGTTGGAATGCATTCAGTTAAAAGAGAGCGTCAAATCTTGTTGTGTTTTATTGACAATTTCATTTCGAAAGACTCCCGCAAATCAAACAAATACGAAGTTGGCCAGCATGAACAGTGTTTTGGAACATAATGTAAATGTGCGCCAAGAGAATCCATGAAATTTCTAATGCAAGCAATGAAATACCATATTCTATCCGAACGCACATTTCAATAAACGATAAACAATCAATGTATGTATAATGGACAATAGCGATGCGAATTGAATAAATTGATTGAAAATACGATCTGCGCGGAATTGCTGTTAATGCATTTTTGTGATCATTCGAGAAGACACAGAACAACTATGGAAAAATTGTTGTTTTCACAATATACTACATTTTCAAACATTTTTCCCTCTTCCATGTTCAAACTTTCATCATTTTGCAATTCCATTTGTTTCGCTCATTCCATCTAATACTCTCTCGAAAAACCGGACAACTGAATGCATAAAAGACGATATTTTTCGGTCGTGTGCACAATGTTTGTTTTATTGTTTCAATTCTACTGGAAAGTAGTTGATTTAATGGATTTTTGAGAGCTATAAAGCAAATAATATATTAATTTAATGCTGCAGTTGCACGATTTGGCGCAACAAAGTATATTGAAAAGAGCAACTATTTGCATATTTTGCGTGATACGCAAATATAAAAGCATGCAATATACGAGAGAGATCACTCAAGAGAGCAGGGAAATGCAGAAACAATGCACGCTATATCATAACATACCCGTGTGAAAATTAAGTGACTGACTGACTGACTGACTGACTATGTTGATTTTGTATGAAAACGAATCAAAGTTAGCCGACTGTCCCAAATTAGGCAACTAAAGACGATTGCAGTTTACTGCTTACATGTTAACTGAAGTCAACTATAATCGATTAACAACTACTTTTTGCACTGAAAAAAGTCAATCATAGTCAGCCAACCTTGTCCCAAATTAGCCAGTCACTTCATTTTCACATGGGTATGAGAGATGTTCCCCTCAAACATTGAATATTTTTCGCATACTTCGTGAATTAGAGCAGCAAACTGAACAGTTATTTTTATATGAACTTGAAAACGATGCTATAAAGATGTTCAACGTTTGTTTACGATGTGCAAACATTTAAAGTTAGTTGAATGTTGATATTGATCGCGTTATCTGATTCATCCTTCAACATTTGAAATCATTCATAAGCAGCACCACCACCGTATCAGTACAAATATTTACAGAGTTTCGTAGACAACCATTCACAAGAAATTTGGTTTTTGGATGAAGAAACTTCACGCATTTTTTGGAAACTCACAATTGCTAAAATGTGTATGTCTCTTTTGTTTGCTTTTCATCTCTGCAGCAGAAACGAAGAAAAATATACTATTCACACAAATTCGATCTAGTGGCTTTGTTAATTACAATGATGACAATTGCATGAGAATCAGAAAAGATAATGTGTGCTATGCACATTTTCAACCAACCAAACTATTCAAAAACGAAATTTTGGTTTTGTGTTATTTCTTGTTGAAATAGATTCCGATCGAAATTTGTATGTATTTAAGTAAATCGGCCACAGTCAATCGAATAAATGTATATCCTCAGCATCTGAATTGAAAATGAGAAGAGTAATAAAATTCCTTTAAATATGTGTAAATGTGTTTATGAGAAACCGTGCGCTGCTTTTAACGAACCACATCAAAAGGCATTCTATCGTCGTTTCGTTTCATTTTATTGGCTTATCGATTACGCAAAAGCTAGCAATTAACGTTTTATGGCTGTAAATACAGCTTAATGGAATTTTATGATTTTATCCCGGTAATTTATGGGATTCGCTAGTTTTGCGACTCCCAAGTTTTGCGACAGCAATAGAACCCATTCTATCGAAACCAAACGAGTATGTGTTGTTTGAATGTCACACACACACACACACACACACACACACACACACAATGAGCAAGAGTAATTATGCGATCGCGTTGCAGCATGTAAAACGCCTTCCAATTACAATTAATTCCTATAATTGCACGGACACATTAGTGCAAAAGTGGAAGATTTGACATTTTTTAAAAAGTTTGACATTTGGTTTTCGTTTATGTTTGTATTTACTGAGGCAGCTCAATAACTGAGCTGAGAGCTCAGTCAGCTTAAGAGTACACGTCGGCTGCACACACACACAATATGTATGCTTGTCATGAAATATAAGGATTTACATGAAACCCAATGGCGTGAATTTGAAATATGTTGAAATCTAGATATTGCCGCAAATAATCAGTGTTGCAGCCAACGTGTATGTTTGAGCTCGCTGAATAAATGGTTCAAGGTGTGATTCCTTGCTGTATGGCATGATTTCTGTTAATATATTTTGTACTTTTATTTATTGTTTTGAAAATCAAAAGAGCGTGCGCGAAAGAAATGCCAGATTGAAAGATTTGATATGATAACAAAAGCAAAGAAAAAGGAACAAGTATTGAAGTCATGACTCATCTAAATACTTGAACAATATAGTGGCATTTGGGTTTTCACAGCAAAATGCATTCGTTGCGATGCAAACAGTGAGTTTACAATTTGTCAAATTGTTGGAAAATATATTTAAAACATTAATATGCCATATCGTTGTGAAAATCTACAAATTTGTCAAGACATTGAATTGCTTTCTATGATGGGATTGCACTGCAATGGCAGAATGATGAAACAAAGCTTAGCGATATAAGTAAACCTGATGACAGACCTCCTATTTATTGCATATATGTACTTCACACAGAATCTGGCAGTTTTCCTTTTCGATGTCACTCCAATTCAGCGAAGCTAAAACCCTATAGCATTTGCTTGGACTTGACAGCATTTTTGTTGCCATGTAATTGGATTACATATTCTTTTCAAATTGAATGAGAATGATGCAAAATGATGATTATCGTAAAATGTCCAAATACCAGACACAACAATAAACACGCCTTATTTGGATACTGACTCTAGCGAACGGATTAATTTAGATTTGTCTTTGAATTGCCATTGGAGCGAAAATTTGTTTTTTTTTTTTTTGCATGTTTTTTTATACTTTTGATAAGTTTGAAAGCTCGATAATCAAGAAGGAACTTTTCAGTGGGCTGTTGGCACAGACAGTTTCACCCAAAACTTCAACACAGAAAAAATGTCACCAAATGGGTCTCGAGGTATTCATCGAATGCAATAGAACAAACAAACAAAAGTAATTTCAAAGCTTAATGGATCAGCATAAACACACATATTAAGTAAAATGCACGGCAATAAGCAATTTTGTACGCTAAATGATTATTTTCCTTCATTCTATCAATGATAAAAAGAGATTTTAATTCAATGTTTAGTAATTTTACCCAGTCATGGATTGCAATTGCAACATGTTACGATAGACTTGGCCGATTTTTCAATTTAATTGATCATTGATTTTTGGTTTGTGTTCTAAAAAAAAGATAATTTAGCCTGACAATCAATAAGAAACATATCAATTTATTTTTCGAAATGAATGCCTCGGAAGAAAAACATTCTGTATGAAATAGACGATGAAAATGCTAATAATAATAATAACACTCAAATCACTTGGCTGATGTCCTTTGTGTTTGTTTATTAGGTTTTTACTCTCAATAATTTTTCATGAGTATCTCTCGTATTGAATCTTTGTATTAGCATTTTCTTCGTTTATTTTATTGAGAATGTTTTTCGTCCGAGGCTGTCAAATGCACATCTGAGGACAGATTAGAAAATTGTCAGTCTCAATTGATTGTTTTATTTTGATTATTGAATTTCGGTTTTCAAATGATCCAAAATGAACGAATTTATCTTTATCTCTACTGTCGATTGCGATAGCTATGTTCCAAAGTCTGATTGGACGCATGAGTCGGTGAAATTTTATTATACAGCAACAGGCATTGGACATGCGGTGAAAATGTTGCTGAAAAGAAGAATTCAGTGCAAAAATGTAGTCACAGCAAAATGAAAATCAAAGAAACAATTCGGTTTCAGTGATTGATGTACGATACTCTTTGTTCGGATTTCTTAATGTCATTTTGTATAAATGGAATGCTTTGATTTCAGTAAAGTTAATACGTTGACGCTGTATAGCAAAATACAATTGAATGCATTTAGTTGAGTTTCGCTTCGATGTAGTGACACATGACGAACTACAGATAGAATTATGGTACTTTTAATGGAATATCGTTGCAAGAAGGTAGATTGATTGAAGCATTTGAAGTATAACCGATGCAATGTATGCGATACAGTGCACAAAGTTTAGATGATGTGTAGAAAGTAGTCGCACAAGACATACGATATAATCATCTTTTTTGAGCCACTAAACAGCCATGGCACGAGACTCAAATTGCGATAGCACTACTTATGTACCGATAAACTCCTCCGTCTTGTCACGCAATTGTACTTTGCACAGTTCTGTTGCCAGAGAATAAAGTAACAACAGCTCAATGATCTTTGCCTTGTTTTTCTTCAATGAACTTGTTTTTTCTTCATTTCGTTTCTATCTTATCGCAACTTCTTTGGTTTTTGAGAATTAAACTTTGGAGGTTGCTTCTTATAATCGCAATTCGTATGATTCACTATTTAACTGGTTGGCAAAAAACGAAAACAAAAAAAAAATATCAAACAAACAAATAATCAAGCGACAGCGGTGAAGTGGCGAAGGAAGGAGGGAAAGGGTGTACAAATAGCAGCAAAACGAGAAATATATGTGATGCAGCATGCATACATAACGAACTCAATTAAGAATGGTTGAGAATTGAATTTATGTAATTTGATTTATGTTCATTGTTGGAAAGCTCTGCAGACATGAAATGCTCGACATTATACTGTGATTTGGCCTGTTTGCACTGAAACCCATTAACAACGAACGGCTTGAATGTGGTTTACATAAACGAAAGGGTTTGAATGTGTGTGTTTGCCGTTTGTCTTTTTCTTTATTCTTTTATTTTTCGTACGCATTTATTCAATAATGCGTTGCTGAAGGAAATATATATTCAAAATGAATTTCCCTTGTGAAAATAAAATAACTTAGCAGCCAGTTGGGGCTATTTTGGTACATCTTGACAGGAAATGGAATTTCTATGTGAATTGTGACTGGGAATGCAACCATAGTCATTAATTTATTCCAAAACTATGATCCTTAGTAGGTTTCATTTGGCCAAGTTGATCATTTCTTTATTGAACGTCCGCACAAAATATCAAGTTGGCCAAAATTCCCCAAATAAGTCAACTGTTCTCAGTCACAGTTAGCCATAACACACGCATACGAAATAATAGAAAAAGAAAGACTTAAATTCTAATCAGTCGGTCACATTTATTTTCACAAGGGTAATGCTTTCAATTACCCTAGATAAAGTGAAATGACACTGAGATTTTGAAGTAGCAATTGAAAGTCTAGTGTAAACACAGGATCAAGAACGGACATTATAGAACAGCTGCTTTTTGAAATCTTTTTCAAAAACAAAAAACCACGTTACAGAGAAGCAAATTTTGGTTGAATCCAAATATTTATACACAAATTAAATTTGTTTGTGAGTGTATGCATGTAAAGCCCGTTTCATTGAGCAAGCAACGTTAGTAGTCTGAATGATAAATCTCTTCCAATTTGTAATTCAACTGGAGATAATTAATCAATCTTGAAACTCGAACATGACAAATATTTGTTTTTTAAATTTCGATTTTTTGCAGGATCATGGCAGCTTGGATGGGTATTTTGCAATATTTGGATATCATTAGATGTGCTATTATGTACAGCATCAATTTTGAGCTTATGTGCAATTAGCATCGACAGGTAAGTCCGGTTGATGTGTGCAGTTAGTATAGTATTTCGTATGTTAATGAGGTCAACTTTCGATTGATTCTTACAGATATTTGGCAGTTACTCAACCGTTGAATTATTCGAGAAGGCGACGTTCGAAACGGCTAGCTTTGTTGATGATTCTTATTGTTTGGACGCTAGCGTTTGGAATTACATGCCCTCCAATTTTGGGATGGTGAGTGAATTTCTTTGTTTGATTTTTCTGAATGGTGGAGTGGTGTGTTGTGCATCCTGCTAACCATTGTAAATCATCCAATCCATGTTCTCGAAATCGTGTTCTATCACATGCAAATCCAATTGTTCTCGAAATGCATTTACAGGTACGATCATAGCAGAGCCGAAAAGCATGATGAATGTGGTTACAATCAAAATGAGGGTTATGTGGTCTTTTCAGCGATGGGCTCATTCTTCATTCCGATGGCCGTAATGGTGTACGTTTATGTGCGAATTTCTTGTGTTGTTGCGGCTAGGCACGATCATATGACTGAAATCGAAGTGCACAAGGTAATTGATATGGCTGAACGATTGATTTCGGCTGGATCGCTTTGTTATTGCTGTGGCTGTGAATGTGTGCTTTGTTGTAATTTGTGTTCCGTTTTTTTTCTCTATTTCTCGTCCAAATAGAGACACAATAAACATTTCGATGTGGAAGTTGAGCAAGAAGTTGATTTGGAGCCATCGTCCGAACAGGATTTGCAAAGTCCATATCGCAAAAAAATGCATTCATTTCGTCAAACAACACGCAGCAATATATCAATGGATTTGAAAGAATCCCGAATGGAATTTGGTGTGAACAAAAGTAATCAGCAATTACAAGAAAAACAGTCGCAACATGCAGAAGCCGCTCAACAAAATAACGGCCACTATGAACAAGATGACTTTTCAATACGATCGATTTCACAAAAGCGCACCAATCCCAAATCAAACAATGCATCGTCTACGATGAAAGACCATTGGTCAAAATTTACGCAGCCCGTACAATACAGCGTTAAACAAAACAATACCGTTTTATATGAATTACAGCGTCAGCACCAGCACACGAGCACGATAAAACAAAATACACGCATCCATCACAAATCGCTATCGAATCGCATTCTGTCGCTGAAGCGTGAAAATAAAACCACCCAAACGCTCTCGATTGTTGTCGGTGGGTTTATCGTTTGTTGGCTACCATTTTTTGTATGCTATTTAATTGCACCATTTTTGCCGGTCAGTAAAACATTAAGCACGATCTTAACATGGCTTGGGTGGTTCAACAGTGCAATGAATCCATTTATTTATGCATTTTATAGTGTTGATTTTCGAGCAGCTTTTTGGCGGCTCACTTTTAAGCGATTTTTTGAAAGCTCTGCGAAAGCACCATATCCAAGTAATGCAATGTCAGTCAAACGATAATTCAGCTACATTTATCTTTCTCCTTCCCCTTTCTCTCTCTCTCTCTCTCTCTCGCAAGACTCACTTACACTTCTCGCCCGCTCTAACTTCCTCTACCAATCTCTCATTCATTCCCTCTCCTTCTCTGCATCAAAACGATTTTAAGCCATCATATTGCGGTTCGACTCTCCTAACGTACCGTGTGTATTACGGAAATAAATTATTCATGTCTGAAGTTTGTGGCGCTACTTGAGCATGAACCACTTTTTCAGGGAGATAATTCGGGTATTTGAAAAACAAATTGCGGCCATATAATATTCTGATGCAAATTCTACCACATATACGCGTTCGTACCCACAAACGCAATGCTATATCATTATCCAGACATGGGCAAATAAGCGTCATTATCAAATCGTGAAAATGACAAAAAGTGCCAACTACATTCCCATATCAAACGATAATAATGCTCGTATTGTATTTCTATGGCATGCGTATGCCTAATATCAGTTCCTCTAGCCAGAAATCTGTGAAATATTGAAAACGGTTTCATACAATCGATATGTTGAACAGCATTTTCTCTCCGATGTAGAGCATCATGTTCGTTGAGTTCATGCCTTTCACAAGTGTACGTAGCACGCCATGTCGAATCAATGCAATGATTCTGTATCGTTGACAAAATATGCTGACAAACCACTAGTTTATTAGATGATATAATATCTTTATATAATGATAAAGCATTTACACTGTGCGTAAAAGCCTAACATTTCTCAACCCACAGTTTAGTTCAACGGAAATGTTAACCCATGTCTGAAATAGACGGAAAGATTTTATTCATACCTGTTGTCCCGAGATGAAAAGTAGCTGCAAAAATACAGGAAAAAAACGATTGCAATCCAAATGAAAAATTTCATTTTCACAGCTCAACAAAAATATACAGTGCGAATTTACGCGGAAATAATGATAAACCCATTGCGTAAAAATTATATATATTTTTTTTGTGAATTTAAAAACAATGAATTGTGAAACGATTTATGCTCATTTTACTCGGATTTTGCGATACTTTGGGAGGATTAATCAGAGCATTTTTAGCAGCAAGTCATCGAATGTCAGCAAAATATGAATGGAATTCTCGTTTTAAAGCTAAATAGTCATTCAAACAAAGCATGTGTGGAATGGCCATTGATTCACTTTTGTTTATTTTGATCAATCACACGTATCATCACATTCGATGACACTGTTTTTGGCCGCATTTGTTTCGAATTTTCAGCATATATAATTGCGCATTTCAGTTCAATTCAGTCGATTGAATCGAGTAAATAGAATTCTCATTAGTGTTCAACGCTATGTTGGTCATATTTGCATTTCACCGCTTTTTGTGTTAAATGCTTTCCGATTTAACATGGTAACACATTTTACTAAATACACAAAACGTTTTCTCTGAATTGCTTCCATTTGATTTCGCATGAATTTCGTTTGAATTCTTTTTCCCCTAAATGTGAGTCGATCCCAAACTGCTCATGAGCAGTAAATAATGAAATCTGAAATGCTTCTGGCGATTTGAATTGAATGTATCTCTTTTGGTCCGTCGGCGCGAATAGAATTTGATGGTTAATTTTCTTTCTCATTTTAGTCAAGAAAATGCCATATGTGTTTTTCTAATTGCAATTTGTCTTGTACCACCACAAATTCTACAGAAACGCTAAATTAATCATGTAATTTGAATGGATCTATCTGAACTAGAAAGTTTATGTTTCACCCATTTTCCATCTATAAATGACAAATGAATACATTTAAGTGAAAGCTTTAAACTCCATGAATTGATCAGATGTAGAATAAAAACAGAAAAACGAATTGGCACATCGTCAAAGGCGAATGAATATCCTCCTTCAGTGTAAACAAGCCATTGATTTCGGCTACACATGTGAATCGTCTCAGTGGTGACTTTGCTCTACGCTTCCATTTGGTTAATCACATGAATGATCCGTTTATGCGAGAGATGCAGGAGCAAATGCAAGAGTATGTAAGAGTTTGTATTTTTGACAAATTAATTCATAGCAGATTCTGAGCTCAAGATTAGCCAGTAGCGTGTGAAAGGTGTGAAAAATAAAACACAGGTGATATAGTGAATAGCAAAATAAGTAGGTGCTTGGCATCGTTGCTAATTGAACAAGTTTGTCCGAAAGATTAAAATCCTGCCGTATCATTAGAAATAATACACACATGATAGCAAACAATCTCAACGAATTCCATGCATAAGCAAGCAAGCATTGCATCCGAGCCACGCTACTTACGAATATATTGATACGCTCGCGCGATATTTTGATACATGCTGGGAAATTACCGTCAACCCAATGAACACGTTAATGAAACCGAAACAAATGCATTTTCCAGTTTCGATCTGGTGTTTTCGTCAAGCTAAAAGGCTTTTGGCGAAAGAATCACTGTGTCGTTCCATCTGACTGAATCATGGCATTTTTAAAAATGAACCAATGTGTGTGTTCTTGTGAGCGTAAATCAGTTGACATTCAATTACAGCAATTCTCGAATGTCAAACAGCGAATTGGAAGCGCGTAATTTATAGAATCGGTGCACGCAAATTCAGCGATTTGCTACACACAAATGAATTAGAGGGCACACCAAAGTATGTGTGCTTGTGTGGTTGTGTTATTGTTGAAATATTACGGTTGTTGGCGATATGGCAACAACAATGGCAATCGTGCAAATTGACATTTTTGATGCATTCTCCATAAATGAGATTAGCAACTTTGGAATCGCGTGTTTGGACATAGCTTAATTATCTAGAATGTTGTAGACTTAAAGGCTAGAAGACTAACATTAAATTACATTCACAAGTATGATTAAGTTGAATAAAATTGTGAAAGGAAAATGTAAATTTTGGTTGAGCTTCCATTTTGAATGTATCTTGTACGGCAGACGATCAGAATTCTAATGCATTCTAATCCACTGGATTGTATTCGAATGCGCGGATATACAAAGTGCAAGAGAGCGAGTGAATAGCATCTCAAACGTTATATCCGATATTCAGTCGACTTTTACATGGCAGCCTGATCAGCCGATAAGTATCCGACAAATTCTGAGCGTCTATTGAACGGTTCATTGGAGCAGTCATTATTTAATTTTGCAATTAGCTTTTGATTAGGTTTATCTCTGTTCAAAATTTTCACCAGCAGCTCGGGATAAACCGAAGTTCAATTGAAATTAGTGATTAATGAATAATGATTAATGATATTTGATAACGATAGACATTTGTTAATTGTAAATACTAGTTCGTTTGTGTCTTTTGAAATATTATAATTCACACTGATTATTCCGGAATCCGAATATAAAGGCCAAAATCCAAAACAAAGCCATAGAATTGCCGTTGGGTGCGAGCAAAGACGAGCGAAGAAAATGGGCAGCGCGCAAATCGATACACAAAACAAAGCAAATTTCTATGCTATTCAAATAATTGTTATTTTAATAATTAAAGATCATTATGAAAAATTGGGTGGAACACATTCGAAACCATTTTTAGGTCATATGTAACATTAACATTAGTTAGAGAACCTATTTGTAAACTTTTAGCAGGAAAATTAAACGATTTTGAATGTTTGTGAACAAATTAAATAAAAACGAGAAATAAAATAACACAATATATAAAATTGCGTGTAATTGAAAAAGTTCGACCTTATTTCTTAATTTGGTTTTCAGCATTATTTGAAACTTAAAAAAGAAACTTTTTTCGAGAGTTTTTTCGGGAAAAGTGACGTACACCCGCGAAGAGCACAAACAAAATGAACATCTTCCCCTTCTATTCTAAATTCCTTTCGGCACTGGTTTGACAGGCAACAAAATTCACGCATTCCATTATCATCCTATTATTCATTAATTATTCATTTGGACTGTTTCCCTTTCATTGTTTCGCTTTCATGTTGAATATTTCATCCGGATCATTTGGTCGCAGATGTGATCTTTTTATTTTCCCGCCAAAACAGATCATAGAAGCCTGTGCTTTTCTGTTGCTTCAATTTATTCCGCTCCCTTTGGTTTACTCTTTCTTTCTCACTCTCCCTCTCTGTGATTGTGATTTTTTCCCATTCAACCTAAATGACATTACGGTTTTGTTCCCACAAAAGAAGTATTGATGTCATCAATACGGGGGCCTTCATGCACTCTTTGCTGAATTTCTCTCTCTCTCTCTCTCTCTGTGTGTGTAAACAGACAATTATTTCTCGAATCAATCTCCAGCGACAGAGCTCTTCTTCAAATGCGGAACCAACACCTAATGAATTTGATCGAATTGAAAAATTGAATTTTATATTTAAATAAATTACTTTTATATATTTTCTTACATCTATTGACTAGATCGAGAGGGGAGAGAGGGGAGAATGTTTATATTGTTTTAATTGTACATACTCTATCCTCGAGTCAATAGAAAGTTGCTAAATGTCAGTCCATATCGTTTGTCATTCTGTATCATTCACTGTATGTCCGAATAACTTAATTTCGATAAAAGATGACCGTTTCGAAAACTTCTCGATTATTTTTATGAATTCAAGTTTACTTCTCGGTCCTCGATATTTAATACCATTTGAGTCGTTTCCCCTCGATATGATCAAATGCTTAAAAATTCCGCTTAGATATACTCAAAAATAAAAGCATAGTTGTTTTATTATTATTACAAATTAGACATTTATAGTATAGTCAAACATATTCCCAATATTATGACTACCTTCAGCGTTTTCAAGGGCGTCTGAGCACCCGAATGCGATGAACATGTAGGTTTAGTTCAACCTAATTGTGTAGATAAATCATATAATGATAAACAAATGACATGTTTTTTCATATCAGCTCACACAACACTGAACTTAAAATACAATCATAAAGTTTGACTACGAGTCAAGCTCTTGTTTCCTCTCTATTTTGAGAAAACAGAAACGTTCAACAATCTATTTTTTACAACTGATTTTCGACAGCAAAATCGTCATGATATTCAACAAATGCGAACATTGTTACTGTGAACCGAATATGTATAAAATTATATTTGGTGTGTATTGAGTGAAAAATTTCGAATTTAGCATATTTTTCAGCATGAATCAAATCATTCAATTATTCATAAACATTTTTAACAAGAAGAATTAATGGAATGCAAGACAAAATCCTGCACGTATTCAAACTTTTCTTTGTTTGTTATGCCAATATTATTCGTTATCGATGTATTACGTATTCTTATAGATTGTGGTTAGTTTACTGTGTGTTTTTTTTTTTTGTACCTCACAAATCTGTAAGTTTTAGCCTATTCAGAGAAGCCAAATGCTTAGCAACTTCATTTTAGCTATAACATAAAGGAAAAAAAGAAACTTTGCATCAAGCATGTCACATAAATCATTGCAAGAAAGTTCAAAAGAATGACCGACACGTGCATAATTTCTCTCTCAAGTCTACAAAACTCTCAAAAGACCAATTTATAAATGGCACGTCAATTTGGCAGACAATAAGAAAAAGAATCGGAAAAGTAGTTAAACATTGTGAGATTTATAATTGGGTTATAGTGAAATCCTCGGCAAAATCCAATGTCCTCTCTCAAAGTGTGTACATAGATCGAATACGAAATAAAAAAATAGTTTAAAGTTTCAATGATTTTCTCTTCTCATTTCCTCTCTCTTTACAACTCCAGAACATAATAGGGAATGGCAACGCTCAGTCCATGTGTAAGTGGACAGTTGAAATGAGTTTAAAACTTTCTAGTCGTACACATATAATTGAAGAATTTTTATGGAATTTTTAATAAACTTTGAATGAATCAATAGTGCCCAAGTACCTAGTAGTCAGGTTCAAAAATCTTCACAGAATTTCAAAGTACTTTTTACACCTCTCTTTGCCGAGATGCCGTCCACACAAACACACATTTTTTGTCAAGCTGCAGCACGGTAAGTTTTCATTCCTCCTTTGTGCTAAGTTTCCCTTCATTGACCATGTCCCAAAGAACGCCCGTGTTTCCATCAATTTTGACTGAATGAATGATCGAACGAATGAGAAGATTCTGGAAAATCTTATTTCTTATTTATGATTTTTCGAAAAATGAAAACCGCTTGCAGCCGTTAAATGTCATGAGACAGAGTTATCGACAGCGAATTTGAATAAAATATTCATACGAAGTTCGTTCAACAACAACTTTGTTTCTCTGTTGTTGTTCAGCAATAAAAAGACATAATTTAAATATTAATATTTCAACGCCTCAAGAGACAATGGATGTCATGCAAAATTGTATTCATTCCTTTACAATGTTTTGTAATTATTCTGACGTTATGTATTTGATGCGGTTTTAAAACATTTCCAAATAGCCTTAGAAAGAAGAATATGTCCAATTACTGAGAGATTTACTTTCAATTGTTGAACTATTTATAAACAGCGCAATTTCTTATCATGCTATTGAGTACTGAAACTTAGAACTTTCTACACTGGCAATCAAGTGGCAGTTTTATGGAAACTATTTAAATAACATGTGCCACGATGTGTTGTCAAATGCGATTTCAATTGCGAGCTATTTTTATATAAATGCATGGTGTTCATGAAGCGCACGTATACCGTCAATAGAATTTGATAGAAACGGTGTTCACATCAAACCGGTGAATTCTCGTGTGTGATATGGACAAACGTCATCGTCGTAGACGTTCGCATTTCACTGATGCACTATTTTAAAGGTCGTTGTATATCATATTCGATGTGCCTGTGCTTGACGTTCCTGGCGCATGCGTGAACGTATGCCGAAGCGTGCATGTATGTGAGAAGTCGCAGTAAGGGTTACTTTCCAAATTATGACCTCAAACTTTTTGGGTATCCAATTCGGACCCAAGCCTTTATTGGTATGTGCAGTAAAGCTCATTTTGGCAGTTAGATCGTATTTATTTATTTATTTATTGCGAATCCTAAATTTATACCAATATATACAAGAGCTACACAGTAACTCATGTATGCTGGCAAAGTCCCCAATATGGTATAAATTCCGCGCATGGAACGACTCAAACAAAGAAAATTACAAGGATGGGAAACCATGGCCTGACCCAGGAGAGTCAAGGGAAAAACCTAAATTACTTAAAAACTAAGTGATGATGGTGATGGAGAAACGTTGGCAAGAGCACAAATTCATCAACCAAGCAACGAAAATTGAAAGAAACTAAAATTATTGCTGGTTGTTGCGCAACCGAGCGCGTTTTCAGTTGCTTGAAAATCAAAGTAGCTGAATGAAGCTTTGCCTTGGACTCAGGGGTGAGGCCATTGATTCGCTCAAGATACTCGCTTATGTGCTCGGAGAAGCCATAAAAGAAGGGATTTTATCGTTATCAGCTATGCGAATACGATTCTCCTGATCAAAGGAGCCATGAGCTCCCCAACCATAAGAGATCACATCATAGCTTAAAATAATATCAATGAGCGCACAAGCGAAATCACGCTTAACAAAATTTGGCATTATATGCCGAGTATGGCGAATTCTACTCAACACACCAGAATTATGTTCCTCAAAATTCATATTTGAGTTACTTTACTAGATTAGAGAGTGGATCCTAATATGGTCACTCTACCCTTATGCAAACGTGCGGAGCGTACTCAAAAATTGTGTACGATATACGTTCCAGTGAAGTACGTCACACACGTGTTGTTCATAGTTCGTATGGCTGCGCGTTCGATATGTGTGTGTGTGTATGTGTGTATGTGTGAGAGAGAGCATGTGAATTTGACTAATTCTTACACTGGCACCTTTTCGTGTGCTTACACATGTGTTTATCCCCAACCAAATCATCATCATGATCATCGTCATCAAGCCGTAATACGATATTTGAAGCCCACAGCCATAATCTCTTGGAAATCGCATACATACAGTCAATGCTGCACAAGTACATGTGTACGCGGCACACTGAATAATTCGAAAAAACACTAGCTAGTCGCATATTGCCGTATGGTTTGGTTATATATTTCAAAGAAATCGTGCTCTCCAAATCATTCACATAATGGTGTTAAAAGTAGTAAGATAGTATCTCAATTCGGACGTTCATTCCGGTTTCTTGAGTTTTTCAGTTCCAGCTATAGTTTCCTTGTGTCTAGAAAAAGGCATAGGCCAACCGATTTTATTTCATCAACAATTTCAAACAAAAGAAATGTATAATTAAAAGACCAAGAAAATAGAACGTCATGCCAATTTTCATTTATAAATAGATGCAAGTAGAACACTTAAGTGAATATTGAAAATAATTTGTGTCAAAAATAATTTTGATCTATTGGAATTTCATTGAGAATTGTTTTTTTTACATCGAATTCAATTTGTTTGAAAACAGATGTAGACATAAATTTTTTATTTTTGTGACATTATTAAGAAAGCAGACAACTGTTTATTGTTGAAATTGCTACGGTTTCGTTGAAGCGCAACAAACTGAGAACTATTTTCTTCAAGGTACGTTTTATGAATTAAAAACAAGCATTTCATATAAATTTAATCGCATATTTTCTTTCTATGAAATGAATGCGCCAAACGAAAATGAGTGTCGGCGTTCTTCATTCCTTGCGCCGCTCTCTGTTCATATCGATTGACACAATTCTTATTGGTCGCATTGCTTCTACTCACTATGATGTTCCCTAAAAATGAATGAATTTTCGGCCTTTCACTTCAAAATCGATAAATGCAGACGAAATAATGATTTAGTGTAGTAATTAGTCATTTATGACAGACGAAAATTGACCGGCAAAACTGAATCTCATAAAAATGCATCCAACCTATTTTGCAACGCTCAAATTATTCAAATAATGTGTATGTGTGCGGGCCACATTTTAAAATTGTTGACTTAGCTATACAACGATATTTTAAATGTCTCTCGCTCTCTTCGCTCTCTCTGTCTCTCTTTCCAACCGCCACGTGTTTAACCAAATTTGTGCAATTTTTTGTTTCTGTGCGTAATAATTGGTATTCAAGTTAATACGCACACACACACCCAGATAGATAGATAGAGAGAGAATACCAAAGCGCATCCACATTGGTATTGTGAGCATGTGTGTATGAATGTGTGGTTGTATGTGATGACGCTAAAAACGAAAGCAAAGAAAAAAAGGCGCCTTCCATCATAAAAGAAACAGAAATCGGTGTTGTTTTGTCGTTTGCGGCATACACGCATTAACATTGAAACGAAAGCAATGTTTTTATTTTATTTATGGGCAATCATCATATTTTGGCTTCCTTTGTCTCCCGAATTTAGATTCGGCTTTGAAATCACGAGAGAGTCCATGAGATGAGTGTACGAAGCACATTTTGGCTCTATTCTAAAAATAATACAATTGGGACCGAAATTCTCAATGAAATACGTAAGCAAATGAGTATGCATAAGTCGCAGTCGACATGGAATGTGGGTTACAGATGAAATCGTCTGATGAAACGACCACAGACAATTTTGCCATATGCACTGTCTTAACGCTCATTCCAATCCGCTGCTCATAGTCCTACACATTTTGTCCATCTTAATTTTGATGGACGCCATCGTGGTGCGTCCTCTCTGATCTTTTTCGCTCCATGATCTCATTCCTATCCATCACGCAGCGAGTTCTAGAAAAGATAGGTATAAACATATGGCATAAAACGGACAATTGAAAAACGCGCCAAATACTTCAATCCCTTTGCAAACGGTCAATCGCTTTCTCTTCGCCACATTCATGTATATGGTCATTGCTTTGGTCCTGTTTGAGAACCTGTGTGAGTAAATGTGGATGCGTTTGTATTGGTATTGACAGGAATGTATGCTAGCTGCACGTTAACCATTGTACACTGTTAATTCAACGTACCGCATGCCAACAGATTTCGACGGATATTCTGACTTTAAATTTAACGAAAGTTGCATCAGTCGAATGTCGTATCAAATCGAAGCAACCGCTTGGTAACCGCCTCATTCTATATCGTATCACATTGAGATATACCCGCATTTATCGCAACATTAATTTGAAATATTCTGAATAAACTTAGAGTTTTGTGCTGAAAAATCAGTGGTGAGTAACGAAAATTTTGTTGAAGTGATTTCGAAATTGTTTTCCGCGTTTGTGATTATTTTATTACTTGAACTGATTAAGAATGAACATTTCTCAGATTGTGTGTTAAAATAAATGTATTACCAAGCAAAGCGTAGTCACTACCACAATTCAGAATAATTTTCGATGAATTTGTATCTGAATCATCCAAAATTACAGTTGACATCATTTTAAATTATTCAAAATATACTAAATCTAGCGAAATGGCATTCGTGTTTCATGGATAAACAAATTCGACCGAAATTTGACAACGTTGTCCAATACTATAGATATAATAAATCCAATTTGTTTAAACCGTTTCTAATCTTCTACCATTTTCACTCGAAATAAGCATGTAAGAACTCAATTTGAAAAGAAAAAAACAAAACATATTTTTAACGATTATTCAACTGAATAAGTACGCGGCAAACGATGTATGATTAAATCAACAAGTATATACGCAAGAAATATATTCATTGATTATAATATTTCAATCGATTGTCTCGTCACTTGATTTGTTTATACATAAATTTATATTTGTGATTTATTTTGTCACCAACTTTATGTTAAGCGCGTTAACGAAATGTGTTCTCTATGCGTGTGGCTCGTGGCTCCCAATTAAAGTGCATTCAAATGAAATGATTGAACGCCAATTATTGTGCGTATCAACCGAATTCAAACCGGTCGTTGTGATAAGATGCGATTTCGATAGACTTTGTGTAATCAAATACAGTGAATAGGGGAAAAGAGTGAATTAAATAAAGAAATAAGAAGTGAATTAAACAGAAATGATAACCCATGCAATTGGCCTAATAACAAGACACACTATCAAATTAATTCGTACGCTTATTTAGCTCATTTACTTTGGTGTCAATTGCATTCGATCGTACCTCATGCACGATCATTTGTGATATCACTTGTTCACATTGCCACTGTAATTTAATATCACATGTTTGCTTCTGGAAATGAATGCGCTAATTAAGAGGAATGGCGGAGAAGAGTTGCAGAGGACGGCGGCAATTGAAATGTTCAGTATCAATTAAAAGGCGTGAAATTTTTTATTTTGATAGCCGAATCCATGTCGAGCAATTCCCATTCAATGGTTCGATCGAAACATTGCGATAATGTCATATTAAGATCTCATGAAAAACAAAACATGAATGAGTTATTGCAGCACTTTCAAATAAGATTAGAGTCGCATTTGTCAATCGATTAAGAGTTGGATCAGGCATCGCTCTTTCTGAATATCAATGAGGTTAAGTGGCCTTTATTATTTGCAGTAAACTGCAAATTAACTATAGAAAATGCAGTTGATTAAACAGTAGTGTCTACGGTCTATTTTTGCATTCTTTCTAATCGATTGTGCGGACCGCGTTTGCATGCGCGCCATCTCCATTACAGCACCAACAATTATCCGACCACTTACTTATTATGCATGGAAATAAGGCGAAATACATACGATCCATTATGTAAAGATAAAACGCTAAAAGAACCCATTGAAATTACCTAGGATTATCACGAATGACGACGACCTCCGATAAGAAAAAAACAACAAACAAATGCAAAAGGAACAATGGCAATAATAATATTTTTGTTGGCTGTCTCATTTGGTGCTTGTGTTTTTGAATGAGCGAACGCAGTTTAGGAGAGCGCATTCCATTTTTCGTGACATTCAGTGAATATTATTATCATAATTGTTTACTGTCGATCACAAAAATGAAAACATTTCATATACACATCAATTGAGCTGGAAAATGACTTTCCCAATATCCAAACACCATCCAAAACGAACGCTTTGAATGAATTCAAAACAAGAATGTGTTATGAATGGCTTCTCCGCACCAATTTTTCTGTGCTTCTATTCGTTCGGTTTTTTTTTTCGTTTGAAATTGTTTTGCGCCGCAAATGTTTGCGATGTTTACTAACCACTTAAAATAAGTTCCACTAACGAATTGATAGCGCAAAGTTGAAATATGAAAATAACGGATACAGTGAACATAACAAGATTCAGCAATAGAATAAAAAAAACTATGGGTGAATGTGCTAACATCTGTTTATAGTTTGCAGAAAGTGGCGCTCACATTTCCCAATAGCCATGCGGAAAAGTACATTATTTGATAATTTGCTAGCTTCCTTCCTTTCCTTTTTGTGTCATTCGATTAAATTCGAGGCCTAACACTTAACATTTAACACTGATTGCTTCCAAACTGGATGCAGATGGAAAAACATTCAAACATTAGCGCACACACAAAAACGCCAAATCATTACTGTTTTTGCTACTTGTTACACAATTGAGCGATTCTTTAGCCAGATTTCAAGGAGCCAAACCAAACCGAACCGAATATTTGATTGTGTGAACAAACCGAACGTTTGGAACGTTCCGAAAAATGGTTTGTATGGAATACAGAAACATTTATTCTTACGTGTATTAGTATACAGCACTCGGAAATGAACTTCCGCTTGATAGGGTTTGCTCCGATGAACACTGAGCAAAGTAGTGAAACCGTTTCAAAATCGGTTTGTATGAAAAACGTCAAACCGATTTCGGTCCCTGCCAGATTTTCGATAACATTCACTCATCCGTTGAGTCGAAAGTTCGCGCGGAATCATCCATCACATCATGCATGATTCAAATATGACTGACATTATCACAATGATTGCTCCATATTTTTTCGTCATTATTATTATTTTTAGTCCAGGAATATGGGTTGCTCGTCTAGAAGCATACGCAAATACGTTTCGAGAGCGCGTAAAAGTGGGGTCACTAGTAAAATGCGCACAATTTTATCGACATTGAATGTGTGATAATAATTGAAAACGTCTGTCGATCGCACACGCATGCACACATCCGCTGTCACATGTATTGTACAAAAGGAAAGCTGAATTTCAATCGATACTGTTCAATATTTGATCATCATAATGCTTTCATCGTACGCATTTCAACATCGAATTTAATTTGCGGTTAAATTGCGGCCAAATTGAGCATATACAATGTTGGCATGATACAATTAAATGAGATTTGACTGGAGTGACAAGTGTCAATGAGCTGAAATCAAAGTTTTTTGTTAACAAATATGGCATGTGCTGTTACTAGGCCTCTTCGGCTCAGCAAATACACCGAGAGACAAAGACCAACCATTCACACCGAATTTTTTGAACCGATCAATCAATCGAAATCATATGCATATGCGATTTTTAAAACATTCGATGGGCTGTTGTGATTTCTTGGATCTGTACAGAATATGCGGCGCATAACATTGAAGTACAAAATTGACGATTTAATCGACGCCGCAACTTATTTGGTACTGCTGAAAATCGATTTTTTTTTGACGCACACTTTTACACATTTGTAAATTGATCGATAGTTCTTCTTTCGTCTGACGTTTAAATTACCATTTGCCACTTTCGGGCAGGAATCTTACGCAATTCGTCTGGATGTTTCTATAAATCGAATTCTATTGGTCATTTTTTTTTTTTCTTTACGAATTATGAATTCAACTCGACGTTGGTCATCGAACTCATTGATCAGGTTAAATGTATACACTAATTGTGGGGCCCACATGAATATTCTCGAAAGAAATAGCCAATTTGAATATCTGTTTATTGCATCCCAAACGATTCATGTTTATTTTATTGGCTTGCTTCCAGTTCTCATTCGGAACGAAAACGAAACAAAAAATCAAATTTTGAAAATGTTTTTTCGAAAAATAAGAATAAATAAAGCTTTCACAATGCCTTATTTACTTTGATGTGTTCGGTCTGAGGAGCAACAGATACAGTCACTGTAGTTACAGTGCTTATCGACGGTGTCGTTCAAGTTTGACATTTCAGTTGTTTTCCATTTGAGAATAATTTGTTGGTCGACAGTCGAACGACACATAAAAACACGTTTTGATGACCGGATTACAAAGCGTACGAAATAAATCGTTCCATCGATCTTCTGTTTCATAAAAAAAAAAACATTTCAATGAGAACAAATAATGGAACTATCATTGCAATTTGAATATGATGAGAAGCAATTGCTTTGGTTTGGGTTCAGATAACCTTAGCAACCGCAATGGAAAAGCTTTCGAAAAATCCAATTAAAAATACGGTTTCCGATTTAGATTGTGCATATCGAATTGCTCATACAGTCGGAGTTCTGACGACAATTTTACGCAGACACAACCACAACCGAAATAACAGACAAAAAAACAATATCAACTGACAGCACAAAAAGCGAATTTACTGTCCACAAACGGAACACACACTTATTCGATGTATAATATTGTGAAGTGCGCTGTCATCATTCGTTGCCGAGGACGGCATCATGACTTTCGTCATTGTCATCATTCATGTATAATCGCTACGAAACACATGCGTATAATATAATCTAAAGCGATGAGAAATACTATATCTCGCGTACTACATGCGGCTTACAAATAAATATTTGAATGAACCAAACACGTGAGCAAAAAACCATTGATGTGAGTTTTTGTCTTATATAGCTGATATTTATGGATACATGAAAGTGATGCGGATCATGTGCATCGAACACATAGCGTGTTTGCCGTATGAGTTTGTGGCTCATTTTTGAGCCGTTTTAAGACAAACATTTCCAATTTTGAATGACGTATTTTTTTATAACAATTTCTTCATTCACTCTCCCTCCCTTTCACTCTTTCTCTTCTCTCTTCTCTCTTCCTCTCTCTCTTCTCTCTCTCCCTCTCTCTCTCTCTCTCTCTCTCTCTCTCTCTCTCTCTCTCTCTCTCTCTCTCTTTCTCTCCCTCGAATTATGACGCTGGACAAAAGTTTCCGACCTGCGAAAATGCGGCGTTGGCAACACATGCATTCAAGTTCAACCGAATCAATTAATTTAAGCGATTCGTGAAAGTTGCTTGAATCAGAATCAATCAAAATTAATTATTACTTCATTATTAAATTCGCAATATCCTATGAATATGATGATTCAATTCAATTGAGTGCATCTATCGAAAAATTTTATGGGCTCAACTTGAATAACGTACATTCACATTAATTATGTGAATTTCTGTCACTAAGAGCGCAATTCAGTCATTAATTTCATTATAATCAACTAAACATTCATCACATTTGAATGCGAACAAGCGACTCAATCATTTCGATATTTTATTCACCAGAAAAATTCTTATTTGTAGATCTAACTGAATAGATAAGAGCATTGCACTAGCGAATTGACGGTAAATAACATCTTTCGGCTACCCTTATTTCTGGCTTATGAATCTATTTAAACAAACTCATTGCTTACATTACCATATAATGCGCATTTTCTACAAGCTTAAAAGTTCTGTTGAACTTATTTAAATTATTTTTGTGTGAGTTCATTATTTAAGTTTAGTTTAATAGTTTTATCAACCCAACAAATGACCGAAATGTGTGACAATTTGAACAAGATTGAATGGATCCAATTGATATTTACCGACCAAAAGGCAATTCAATTCGATTAGAAAAGTGCTGACTCTCAGAAAAAACGTTTCCCTCAGGCGTTTACAAATTGAAGCTCATTAAAACCTTGATATATAAATCGCCCAAATCATGTTGCAGCGTTTTTTTTTTATTATCTCAATGTCCATTATCATATTTTATCAATCCAAGCGAGGGGCAAACTAAATTATCCGAATACATAAGTGGTGATTTACAAGCGAACGAATACAATGTACGTATTCAAAATTCGACTTCTGAAGCGTTCCTTTTCATGCCGGATATCTGTAGAAAGCAGTTATCGTGCAGAAAAATGCCTTTCAAGTTGTATCTTCGCAAAGAGCAATACGAGCAAATACTCGATGAATGTGACTCATATCGAAAGTGAGACTATAACGGGCACCAAAGAATCGATTCAATTTATTTCCCACAACAAAACACTTCAATTTCTATTCAATATGATAAGATATGGGGGCGAATGTGGAAGGTCATCGCAGGGCCCAGCTATTTCTCCAATTTCATCGCTATTTCGAATTGATCGTAATTGTAACTTGATTTGAAAAAAAACAATAACAATATTTGGCATAAAAGTTACAACAAATGATATATCATATTTCAGAATAAACACTGCACATGATAATGATCGAATTGGAAAGGCTCTACTAATGAAATTCTCTTCATTGTTTTCCCGTGAATTAAAAAATTCGTGAATAGTTAGCAATCACAATAAATTGAAATATTCGCGATGTGAAAGAGCTACTCTGCACTTTTGTCCTTGAACAATTCAATGCATTTTAAATACAAATCGATAAGAAATGCAATATCAAATGGTTATTTGATGAGAACGACATTGTGTGGTCAAGTGTATTGATCGATACAAGGATTTTCATTTTACAATTGCAAACCACTTTCTCTCTGTATCCACCCACTGTCCTCAACAAAACCTTAAATTAACATGTGTATAATGTATGTCTATTTCATTTTTGCAGATTTTCAAGCATTGATCTAACATTGGAACGTTGAAAAAGGAAGAGAAATCGAAATGACCAACAAAAATGGTAGCGTCGTGCCAGCTGCACAGGAGCTAGAGACATTCTTACCAATTGACAGTGTGAATGGCGTTACGAAGTAAGTATTATCACCACATATCTATTATCAGCGCTGCGTGTGCGCCTGAATTTAGAAAAAAGAGAAACGACAATAGCATGCGGCTTCTTCGGTAGCAACAATAATACCATTTGCTCTGCACTCATTTTGTTCGCTTCGTAATGACACTTAAATGATTTGAGAATGAATGCGATCACTCGCACATGCTTGAAAATTCACTCTGCGCTCTTCACTTTCGATTCGAGAATCTCTCGCACAATCAATGGCATGAGCTGTAGAAACATAACGGAGAACCAGTACGCAATCAAACTGGACAAAAAGATATAAATGGTACACGTATTGCAGTGCTCGCACTCAATTCGTGGCTTACATTGGATATGATCAAATGTTCGCGTGCAGTTCACTCCGTTCAATTCTTTCCGTTGAATTTGTATCCAAAGAGTGAATATCGTATTGAAGTGTGTACAATTTTTCGGTTTTTTTTAGATTGATAGATTGTGTCAAATCTTATTTATATTATTTTTCCTTCTATGTTTTTAAAATTATTAAGTTTTTATTGGATCACAAGCGCTTAGTATTCAATGCAAAAATCAAATTTGCTTGCACATTGTTAATAATTTACATAAAACAATATGAAAATTCCGAACTTGGATTCAAAATCGTAAGTATGCAAAAAAGTAAGAAAGCCAAAAAATTATCGATTAAGGATGATATGATAGCGTTCGTTCAAAATATTTGTTCGAAATGGACAATTTGTATCGTTAGCTACATGACGCAATTGAAATATCGATTGCTTGAGATAAGTTAATTCACACCGCATGCTCATCCAATCACATCGAGCATGTGCATTAGAAATTGTGGTGCATTCCATCGAGCTGGTTCGCTCGACTAAATCGTTGAATGCACTTTTATGAAAGCAATTAATGGGTGAAACTTAGCGAAAAAACGACGAACGAAAAGAAAAATAACTGAGCCAACCGAAGAAACAGCGCAAAAAAGAATGGTTTACGTCGAAGAAAATGCAGCGTGGTCAATATTTTCAATGAAACAGCTAAAAATCTGGAATTTGATACTACTCGATCTGAATTCTTCAAATATGTTGATCTAAACAGTTTGAATTTCTTTTTGGCTAATTCAATGAGAGACATGCAATTCACATTTAGTATTGTTTTCGGACTGCATTGAATCACACAAACTTGAGCAGCCTTAAGCAATCAGATCGTTCGCTTCTAGTTTTTTAGTCTCTCGAATTCAATCTAAATGGAATTAAACCCAACGTAGAAAATTTTTGTTTTCAATGCATTTATTTAATCTTTGTAAGATGTAGCTGTCGATATTAATAGGTGATTTGATTTTTTCTAGGTATAAAATACAGCCAGCCAAAAAAGATGTGGAAAATGGTGGCGTTCAATTCAATCCATTCTTGGAACGGAAAAATGAGCATCCAACATCGTGAGTGGATTAATCAAGCTTGCTTCGCATGACTTTTGTATTGGTGTTGCAACTCAAGTGATATGTTTTATTCGATTGCAGTGATAATGAAACTTTGGCCCATTTGCTGAAGGCTTCGCTTGGCACCGGAATTCTCGCTATGCCGTACGCATTTCGAAATGCCGGCCTATGGTTAGGAATTGTCTCAACAATTGTGACTGCCTTCATTTGCACACATTGCAGCTATATTCTGGTGAGTACAGTCTACATATGAATTCAATTTTCGGAGCGAATTAATTTGTCAATTAACATCTATCGGAATGATTGCATACATTTTCAAAGGTAAAATGTGCCCACACACTGTATGTTCGAACAAGGCGGACTACATTGACGTTTTCCGAAACGGCTGAAGTTGCTTTCGCAACAGGACCAAAATGGGGACGCCCATACGCCCCTTTCTTTCGAGTTTTGATATTAATATCGCTGTTTGTGACCTACTTCGGTACATGCTCCGTTTACGCTGTGATCATTGCCAAAAATCTCCAAGAAGTTCTTAAAGCGTATCTCCCCGATTATACGCCGGAAGTTCGACCAATGATTGCATTTCTATTAGTTCCATTGATATTACTTGCTTGGGTGCCCAATCTCAAGTATTTGGCTCCGGTTTCGATGATTGCGAATCTATTAATGGGAACAGGTTTAGGCATTACTTTCTACTATTTGGCTAAAAACTTGCAACCGATGGAAGATCTACCGAAATTCGGATCATTCGAAACGATGCCGGAATCGATAGCAATTGTGATATTTGCAATGGAAGCCATCGGTGTGTTATTGAATGTTGCATTTTTGTGGCAATTCCGTAAAATAATCTTGCAATTGCGTTATTTTAGGTGTTGTGATGCCATTGGAAAATCACATGAAAACACCACAAAATTTCGTTGGCGTGTGCGGTGTCCTGAACAAAGGCATGTCGGGCGTCACACTGGTTTACATTGCGCTCGGATTCCTCGGATACTTGGCATACGGTAGTGGAACTAAAGATACGATCACTTTAAATTTACCTGCATACGAGCCGTAAGTCACATTTTTATGGATTTAAAAATTCGAAATGCGGAAATGATATTCTTTGACTTTTCTATATCCCATTTAGTGCTGCTCAAATAGTCAAAGTCTTCATCGCGTTAGCAGTATTTTGTACGTTTGGTCTTCAATTCTTCGTTTGCATTGAAATTGCATGGAATTCAATCAAAGACAAATTCACTCAACGACCATTGCTGGTTAACTATGTCTTGAGGTATGTGTCAAAATTCATTGCAATTAAACAAACCGAAATACGAAATCAAGTTCTAATTTTACATCATTTACTTCAGAACGGTCATGGTAACTGCGGCTGTGTTACTGGCTGTTGCCGTTCCAGAAATTGGGCCATTTATCGCATTGATCGGTGCCTTCTGTTTCTCAATCCTTGGACTTCTTGTACCGGTAATGAATATTCCTTGGATAATTTTCTGTGCATTCTTTCTCTTCTATTCCAAGTAATATTAATGCAATTGCATCATTTCAGGTTGCTATCGAGTTCGTGACCTATTGGGACAAAGGTTTTGGCCCATACAATTACATGCTGTTCAAGAATATCATATTGATCCTGTTTGGTGTGTTTGCTTTAGTGTTCGGTTCCAAAGATGCTATCAATAAAATCATCGAATTCTACTCAGAAAAATCATTTCAGAATCCTGAACATTAAACGTCACACTGCACTAGAACCACCAACAACATTGCAGAAATGTTGAATTTATATAGAAAAATGAAGACCATAGAAGTTATCGTAAAATCATACAACAAAGAATTTTGATCGAATTTGATATCACCTATCGCTAGTATAGCAGGATCTCACCAATTCAATGTCGAATGTGAATTCAACAAAGCTAAACGAAGCGCAAAGAAAGTAAAACAGCGTTAGTTGATAGATATTTAATTCGGAAAATTTGCATAATGTTGTTTTCTGTGTCTAGGCACGGCGAATACACATATACACATTATTTATATGCAAAAATTACAAATATGTATTTTGTGCCTGGTGCCTAAATTCAAAGAATATTTTTTTTACAAATTAAATTTTACACATTTTGAATTTGAACGTGTTCAATAAAATGCTTACTCATTTGTTTGGCCACACACACACACATGTGTGCCATTGAAAAAAAAGGTGAAATATTAGATCTTAACAAACATATTTTGTGTTGAGAGATAGAGAGAAAAAAGAAATTATGTTAAAAATTACACATTAAAAGAAAAATACACAAGCCACATGGTATTAAAGTTAGTCGATAAGAGTTTTTCTTACAGATGTGTACTGTAATTAAAGATTTTTCTTGTTGGTTGCCTTCTTTGCTGCAGCACACATCTGGATAAATTACATTCTTTCGTTTCCCGGTTGTATATTAAGAATGGTTCACTTTCTTACTTTTATTATAGTTACAGAGTTAACATATTACTTTGCTTAAATTCGATTTTCTTTTGTAATCTATTTCGATAAACATTCAAATCATAGCAATTACTTCAGAATAGACAATTTTTAAAAAAGATATTATATGCTAAATGTGCTAAAAAATCAACCAATTAATAGAATTTTGAAAAATAAACGAAAATATTCATACTGATTGATAATCGAAATAATAAAATGCATTTTGATTCACTGTATTTCAAATGGAGTATGCTGGGGGCTAGATCTTTCGTCACAGCAATTCACTCGATTCAGGTTGAATAGAATGGCCGTATTTCTTTGGTGTCCATTCGTTTATCAATATGTATTTTTAGATTATTAAATTCAATTAAGTAGATTCTAATTAAGAACTTCTGTCTCCCTCTCGTTTGGCATCCGAATTATTTACCTTTTCAGAGCTGATTTTCCGTCTGCCATCGATATGTTGTTGAACCTATTGCTTAGTACTCGATAAGACAACTAACGTCCATTCTAAAATGAATGATTGAGAATAAAATTGAGACTTCACATCTCACCTCTTGCTCTCGCTAACAGAAAATTTCATAAGAAAGAGCAAGAGGATAAATATAAAGCCTCGTTTTCATTCTCAGTCAATCAAATGTGCCATCCCAATCATCAATTTAGGGTAGTGTAATAAGTCTCGAACTAGAAAAGATAAAATCAATATTCAATTTATGTAATTTACGTCCTTTTTTTTATAAAATAGCTAAACTACAATTGTGATGCAAAACATATTTAGATATGTACAATCGTCCATTCAAAAATCAACAACCGAAATCTAGTAGAAAGCAACAGCTCAAAGTTTCAAAATGTCTGCATTTATTGTTTGTGACAAACAATCAAAAAGGATTTTACGTTTCATTGTGAGTCTAACATCCAATGATAGCAACTAATCAGCAATGCAATACGGTGATTACGATGCAGAAGTATAGATATTCGCCCAAATTCTGAATAACATCCAAGCTTCGAATAGCGACAATATAAAATTTGCGATCTAAATTCAGGAAATCGTTGATTTATTTAGTTTTTGATATTTGATATTCAATTTTAAAAGTTATTATTATTTATTAAAATTTGCAATTTGAAATGAAATCCAAACAAACGCAGAAATTGTAAATTGTCAAACATCTTTGCGAAATGTCGCAGTTTGTGGCATATAAAATGGAGGTAAATCAGCATTTCAATGGATTTGATTGTTGAAAAATTATATTGTTTGTTATCAGATGGCGCGAGTAGAATATAATTAAAAATGCTCAAATTCTTATTTCTTATTGAAGGCACGTTACTTTTTGGCAGTAATTTTCAGCGAACAAAACTGAATTGTATCATTGAACATAATGATTACTTTGCAGCTTTGGAGTTTTCTATTGGAAGTTGAACAGGAATCGAAAATAAGTTTATTTTGAAAGGAAAACGCACCTGAATTATTAATATTCAAAAAAATGAAATGTTTTTTTGTTTGTTTATTTAATGAATGGCATCAGATGAACGAATGAAATTGCTACGGTATTGCTCCAAAATATTCACGGCTGGTATATCAAATGATTCAAATTGTGATCAATTTCATCGTATAGAGGGATTTTATCCATATTCTATATTTTGTTTATCGTCTTTTATTTTCTGGTTGCAGGCTGCGGACAGTTGGTTAATTTCAGCGGAAAACCGCAGATTTTTTAGTCGTCAAAACCAGAGCATTTTCGCACGATGCGTGAAATATCGTATGATATTGGAATCACGATACCACTATCATGATCAATGTTTTATTAGTTCTAAAAGGCACAATATATCGCGTATCGTGTGATAATGACCAAAAATCTGTGGCTTGAAGTTCCATCCATACAAAAAGTGCGTATTCGTCGGGTGTATACGCCACAGTGTATGCATTGAAAGCCGCTAACACTAAGCGAAAATACAAAACAAGTGCGAAGTTGGCCGTATATAAATAGTAGTTGATACAGTCGAATTGTCACAAATATCAGAGCTTTGCAAACCGGCTCACTCAGTAGCAATTGCGTAGTGATAATAATAGTAACAATAATAATAATAATAACAGCGCCTAATCATCCCTATCAAATAGAGCATTTTGATCGTAGAAAAAAGCAGTCGGTAAAAGAATTTCAAACGTCCAGGAGGTGTAATATTTATTGAGCGCTTGTGAATCGTTTATCTCGCAAGCCATTCGATTAGCCCATTTATTGATATTTCATCATTTGATTTTCAACTATTTCTCTGTGATCTAGCACATTAAAGATGTCAAACGGTACTCTTGCTTTTCCTGATGATTTGAGAAAGTTGTACGAGTAAGTAAATGTTTGCAAGTAGTAGGAAAATGGGGATTCTGGTGCAATCGTTGCGTCAACCATCCGGTTCCTTGCGTCATCCATACGGTTGCAGTGCGAGCGCGTGCGTCAGCCTGAGAGCGAAGTACATCATTCACTCAATCGCTCACTCACACATATGACTGACTTTGATGAAATTTCAGTATATATTGTGGTCAATATATTGAACTTCAATGCTCAACAAACAAAATGTACAATTTCAATTTTTTCGCATTGAAATTCAAGTTTTAAACCATAAATTTACCTATATTTCACACACATTGTCTCTTTTAATCTTAAAACACTCAAATCCATCTAAATGCATAACAATATATTAATTATGAACAACAACAACAACAACAACTGAAGCGATGCAAATAATCATATACTATCGCTATATTTTACGCTACACACACACACATACATTTGTTTCTTCTAGTTTCTTTTTCTCACTCTCTCTCACATGCATATACTTGTTTCTTCGATTCACGATGAAGCATGAATCATCGTCTCGTACATTTGCTCTACATTTCATCACATAATGAAATAGCATGAATGACATCGCTGCAATTGTATGACTAATTGTAGTTTTTAACCTTGAACGAGTTCATTGAACGCATACGTTGCTGTCGCGATAGTGAACGTTTGTTCATGTTATCGTTGTTGCATTTTACAATGTGCTTTTTGCTCCATTGCGTCTGTTTACATTTTTATTTTCATCAATAATTCGTATTATTTTATGTAAGAATGTTCGATTTGATCTTCAATTTAATGCAAATAGTTCGATTTCATGTTAATATTTCGATTTTTGATTAGATTTTATGAAAATAATTCGATTTTAGGTTCAATTTCATGATAAATAGTTCGATTTGAGGTTCGATTTTATGAAAATAGTTTGATTTGAGTTTCGATTTCATGAAAATAGTTCGATTTGAGGTTCGATTTCCTGAAAATACGCTCGATTTGAGGTTCGATTATAATTAAATGTCAAACATCTGGTGATACAAGTAGATCAATCGAATTGTAATTTTTGTTCGGTGCGTTCCGAAAGGAACGGTTCATATTGATATACCAAAATGGAATTACGCCCGTGAAAAACGTTAATATCGATGTGATTAACAATGATATCACCGTCCTCTAATACAATTGAAGATGTCCCTAGTGTTGAGCTACAAGTGCGTGAAAATGCATTTAGTAGACGAATAAACACCTTCGCTATTGTAAACAATGGCCATATTGAGATTGAACTATTTCTAAGCGATGCCTTTCATATATATCGCTCGGAACTTACGAAAATTATTGAAAATTTTATTAATGTGAAGTCAATGACTGTATTCGTAGCAGAGTTTGAAAAAAAAATTGTAAACACAGATGAAAATAATGATTCTTACAATAATACTGGCGGTAATCATAGTCATGAGTTAACGGTGAAAGAGACTATATATCTCCAAACGCCAACACGCAAACTTGATTTAAACGTAAACCTACACAAATATTTTCACAATCTCATTTGACTCACTATCATGTTCGCCTTTTTCTTGAGATAGGTCACAATCATTATTTATCATTTTTTTTGTGAGCACGAGTCGTTGTACACTTATCGTCGAAGTGAATGACTTATATTATTTTCATGTTTGCTCATTCGCATCTTTATATACTCGTTTGTAGGTATTCATTGAAATTTTTACGATATCTTCCATCGTTGACTTCATGTTCAAGCGATATGCATGCAAAACCAAAAGGTTCCCTCCATGCTTCCGAGCAAAGCTTTCGAAATTCTTCAAATGTCATATCTGCATTTACGGTGAAATCATTGTAAACATGTTTCAGATTTAAATCGTCTGTTCTGAATAATATTACGAAATTGCAATTATCTCGAATGAGATGTTTATTGAGTTTAGTGTAAGTCTGAACAATATAAACCACATCGAGATTGCGATGACGTCCTAGTGTAAAAATTTCGCGCACAATTGTTTTATTTATCATTTGTTCATTAATCACATCGTCGAAGATAACAAGAGAATTTTTTTTCATATCATTGACGGGCATGACATTTTCAGTAGCTGTGAATGTATAGCAACCGATTTCTTCGATCGAACGTAACATTTCGCACAAATACATATATTTTTCTTGATCCAATGTCTTGCTATATAGGTATAAATTCTCAAATTTCAACCCATGCTCGCTCTCAATCAAACTAATAAGAACGTTCGTTTTTCCACAACCCGATGGACCTGCTATGATGCAACGTACATTATTGGGTGAAAGATCACTATGACGTTTTGGTTTAGTTGTATTTCCAGATGTGGTTGTACGTTCATCCATATTTCCAACTGGAATATCGATTGAATGTTTAACGAAGCGCATTATGATGATGAATGACCGTTTTTTATATAAAAGCGAACATTTATTTCATTTTTAGTCAATCGGAAAAAAAAATGACATCTAAACGCAAATCAAGTTTTGTCGATAGTATTATAGAAAAGCTACCAGAAAAACATATACCAGGTTACAATTTCTGTGGTCCAAATACAAATTTGAAAATTCGCTTAGCACAAGGCGTGCGTGCTATAAATGAATTAGATTGTGCATGTATTATGAGCATGATATTACATATGCGGAGAGTTAAGACTTTGAAATGCGATACATTGCAGATAAAATACTCGTTTTGAGAGCAATTCGACGTGTAATAGCGAAAGATGCGCGAATTGGAGAACGCATTTCAGGAATAATCGTGTCAAGTTTCATTACTATCAAAATGATTCTCAGTAAAATAGAAATGTACATTAAGAAAATCAAAGAAAAAATTCAAAAGCAACACAACTGTAAAGAGGATTTAAAAGCTGAACTGTGAAGTGGATTTGTATCAGTCGATTGTGTGATATAGTTCGAAAATGACTTCATCAATTACAGTTGCTGTTCAGGGTAGTAGGAGTACGTCGGTACTTTAAACCGATTTTTCACCTGAAATCATGCTCGATTCGAATTATGTTTATACTTGTACGCTGCTTGATTTGATTATCAATAATTGCAAGGAATTGAAGGAGATAGGTGCTTTAGGTGTAGTACGCATTGATTGTGACTTAATTTCCAGTTCGTATATAAATGGACGACAAAGTCATGTAATTCATCAGTTTGCCACCAGTGCATCACATGTGAAAGGTCAAACATTAGTGGAAATTCCGAAAAATCTCAACTATTTCCCTATTAAAGTGAACCGCTTGCAGTGCATTCGAATTACCGTAGCCAATCAAAGAGGAGAACCGTTGGAAATTAAAAGTGGAGATATCTTTTGTCGAATTAATATCAAAAGAGAACAAGTAAAATAAAGCAGTTTGAAACATGATTATCTACCATAAAAGCAAAAATGACATGAAAATGAGTGTCAGTTCTAAGAATAAAACAAAAACTATGAAAAAAAAGTATAAAAGTATAGTTAATCCAAAACGCCGTGTTATTCCATCAAAAACATCAAAGACGGCGGGACGGAAAAAAAAATCTAAAAAGCAAAATAAGAACATTTCAACGAAAAACATTAAATTTTTGGAAGGACTAGGTCTCATGCAGTGAAAAAATCACAGTAAACAATGTATAACAACATTAACGAAATTTTGAATATCGGAGCACCTGCTACTTTCGATCATTCAATTATAAAAAAAGACTATTATGTGTACAGTGTACACACCGTTTACGAATTCTTTTGGACCAAACGAGGAGATTCGTATTGCAATCCAAAACCAGGATTTGTGTTTACTACCAAGCGAATCATATCTGTATTTACAAGTAACTGTAAAAACTGAAAAATTTAGTGAAACTACATTGGAGAATGACAGAATTAAATTTGTGTCCAACTTTCCCTCGTTCTTATTCAGTAATGCTCGTTATGAATTGAATGGCATTGAAATCGATCGTATAAGAAATGTCGGCATAACTTCAACTTTAAAACTAACTGCAGCTACACATCCATCAAATACAGTTGGGTATTATCATTTCAATCATGCTTTCAGTGATAAAATAGCTGAAAATAAAAGAGAAAGGATAGTTTACGATGTAATGATACCATTAAAAATATGGTTTGGATTTTGCGATGATTATAAAAAACTCATTTTAAACAGTCGTCATGAGTTAATATTAACGCGATCGCGAAGTAGTATTAATGCTACTTGGGGTGGAAAAACAGATGAAGCAGATGCTAGTGTAGAAATAGAGGTGAATAAAGTAGAATGGAAGATGCCATACATTGCGCTAGCAGATGGAGTAAAAACAGAAATGCAAAAGTTTCTGTCTAAGAACAAAAGACTTACCGTACAATATCGATCATGGGACATGTATGAGTATCCTGAATTACCACAAACATCGGATCATATATGGGCAGTGAAAACTGTGACACATTTGAATAAACCAAGATATGTTTTAGTTGCATTTCAACATAATAAAAGAGAAAATAAAGTTGAAGATGCATCAAAGTTCAACTCGTTGAAAATAAAGAGATTGCGTTTATATTTGAATTCGAACATATATCCATATCATATGCATGAACTGGACATAGCACAAGGAGGCTTTTCTGAACTATATGAAGCTTATGCTAATATTCAATCATCATATTATAACAACATTGAAAATTTGAACCAGTTTGTTATTGATTTCGGAAAATTCCAGAAAAATGTAATGTTTGCATTTGATGTTTCACAATCAGATAAATCGATGCAAAATGGTACAGTTGATATCCGACTAGAAATAAAAGCAAGAGATAATTTCCCAAAAGGAGTTGCTGCTTATTGTCTCATTCTATACGATAATGAGTTTGTATATTCACCTCTCGACGGAATTGTGGAAAGATGCATCTAAATGATTTGATCAAAAACTAAAAACAGGAAAACTTCCAAACGAATCAATAAATTATTAGTAATACTCGAGCTTGTAAAATGACTAAAAAGGAAATAGTTGAAGAAATCCATCGTTATGCACGAAAAAATTTCGAGCGACGCAAGTATTCAATGCGTGGTATTGCCGATACATTGCAGGCTGATCTCATTGAGATGCAAGCATTCAAGGGGAATAATCGAGGGTATAGATACATTCTTATTGCCATCGATGTATTCTCGAAAAGAGCGTATGCAGAGCCCCTGAAAGATAAAACAGCAAAGAGTACAACTGAAGCAATGGAAAAAATTCTAAAAAAAGCTGGAGAACCTATACGAAATTTACAAACTGACGATGGAAAAGAGTTTTTCAACGCTACAATGAAGCATTTACTTGCAAAATATGGTAACATTAATCATTATTCTACATACAGCAGCAAAAAAGCGAGCATTGTTGAACGCTTGATTCGCACAATTAAGAGAAAATTGTACATGCAATTTAGTTTACAAGGATCAAGCAAATGGTACAACAATTTGGAAAACATTATTAAAGATTATAACAACAGACGGTAAGTGACAATGACTTGAAAATACATGAAACCATCTAATAATACTACTCACACTCTCTTTCATTTTTTATTTTTTCACTAGACACAGAACAATAAAAATGAAGCCAATTGAAGTGACCTCGGATAATGAGCAACAACTTCTCGATACTGTGTACAATTACAACCGCGAATATTCTAAAAGGCGAATAGCGAAATTTAGAGTCGGCGATTACGTGAGATTGAGCGATCAACGAGCCGTGTTCGATAAGGGTTATACACCTAATTGGTCCACCGCAGTTTTTCGAATTCGAAAAGTTCAATACAATACGGATCCCATCACATATCTGCTAGAAGCCTATGATGACAAAGAAATCCAAGGTTCTATGTATGCCGAAGAGCTTCAACGTGTTAAGAATCCGAATGAATATCTGGTTGAGAAGATACTTCGTAGAAGGAACAAACCAAAAAATTATGTATTTAGTTTTCATATTGTTTATATACATGTGCATTACTCATTTGCTATGATTGAGTTGATTTTTCGGTTTTCAATTATAATTTGGTAAATCAGACAAGTCAACTCAATGAAAGCAATTACGTGTATGTGTATGTACATCGAGTACTGGTCGACTCTTGTGATGGGAATGTATAAATATCAAACATCGCTCGGACCATATGTATGTGCGGGTGCAATTGTTTCTGAAATTGAATTGAGCGTCTCATCACGATCAATGTCATCAATTGGCCATGAATTTTTCGTGACAACGCCCAATAGTAGTGACAACAATTGATATTCATATGCGATTTCAAATTCGAATGCATGAAATTTTTTGAGACTTTTTTCAAATTCCTGGCAATGTTTCAAACTACATTGTGTTGTATTCAACAATTGATTGAATGTAAACAATACTGATTGATCAATGCAATATTCATTTTTGGGACATGAATATCATCTTAAATCAAGCAATTCACCCAATTTACGAAACTTTAGCTTCACTTCCCTAACTCACGCAACATTTAATAACGGAAATACGTCAGATTCCGACATAGATTCAAAGTTGATTTTTGGGATTGAAATTAATCAAGGATACAACCATTTTCATCTTCACAATGGAGAGAATTCCAAGTTTAGTCCCAATTCATGAAACGATAAAAAATTGAAAAAAAGAGCAATATTAATATTTTGAATGTGTGAGAAGAATCGATTTGAATATATTATCAACGCTGAATTTAACTAAAAATCATTACCTGAATTCAAGATATTCATGGAAATTTTTCTTTACGACACGTTTTTCTTGCTGTCGTTCAGCAAATGGATCAAACATATCATCATCTTCAATGCTACCAGTTGAATCTTTTTGATTTCGTTCCAGCGATGAATTGCCACGATTTGTTGGACTTTTTAATCGGGATTTTGATGGTAATTGACCTAATTTCAAATCTGGAATTAACAGTAGGCTATTCGATATGCCCGCCTCTTTTACTTCAAACGTTCGATTTTCCGTACAGAGGACAACCTTTTCATTTAGGCCATCTGAGCGAGAAAATGGAGAAATTTAATCATGAATTTATCATTAGAAAACTAGACCAACTAATTTTCCATGCAATTGTTACCTTTGAATGAGAGAATTTTTCCTTCTTCAATTGCAGATTGTAGCGCACCATTTAGTTCAAGTTCAAGCAATTTCAAATATGGATTGTGAAAATCGTCATCGTAATAAATGACTTGTGTAATATCAGTTAAATGTTCTTCATTCAGTTTCGCCAATTTAATCATCGATTTGATGTCTTCAGATGTACGAGTGTATTGTGATCTAAAATGTACCAGAATTCATTTTTCAAACACCAATAATGACATGAACACAAGCAAATTTGATTGTTGAAAAATCAACTCAATGAAAGCAATTACAAAATGAAATGAAAATCAATTGATGATACGAAAAAATGAATGCAATACCTTGATGTATTCCTTGGTGGTGGTGGCTTCTTTGATTTCGACATCGGTGACAGCGCCCAAAGCAAGCAAATTCTTGAAACCATTGGCATTTGGAAATGCTGTGTGGTGCCGATGTAAGTGTTGGATAACCAATTTGCAATGAAACGTGTAAGGACTTCTTTTGAAATTTAAGAACTGCAATCATAAACGAAAGATTATTTTTTGATGAGAAATCATGTGATTTCTTTAATATTTACACAAATGTTTTATTGAATATCTCAAAGAAAACGAAATATTTCATGGACATTTCGAGTTATTTTTCCATAAAAAGTATTACAATTTATCCAATGAAAAAAATGCTGCATTGCACAACAATGTAAAAAAAATCCTATTCTGAATCATTCTAACCTCAAATAATTTGTATTTAACTCGTGGCGAAAACACATGAAAAATCACAAACATTTCCGAAAATATTTAGAAAATTTCACTTTTTCAAAAATTTTTTTTTTAAATAATTTCAATATTTCCAATGAAATTTAATTGCAAAAATTTTTTTAAACAAACAAAAACGTTCAAATATCGTATCGTTTCGTATACACAATTTGACAGATAAAAACATAATTTAGACAAAAGAAGAAAAAAATAATGCTAAATGGGCATCAAACAATTCCGCTGAATTGCTGACAAATGCTTCGAAATGTTTTTTGACATTAGATTAGATTTAATGTTTTATTCAAAGGAAATAATTAGCGAATTATTTCAAATAATATTTTTCAGTATTTTCTCATTTATTCCTGTACAAATTGTTGATTTTCTTGCCATTTATTTAAACAATTGTCCACTTTTTCATAGACTCAAGGGAACTAAACAGCGAAATAATAATTTAAATCTAACTAAGATAGTTACTCTAATCAACGAACCATATTCAATAATGAGCGCACATGAACAGTTCTAACTTTCGAATGTTTTTCAAAATTGAATTTTGGTTATCAGCGCTGGAAGATCTTTTCGTCGATGTCGATTCTAATGCTATACAAACCAATCTTAGTGGCAAAATTTGTCACCCCAAACTGAAATGGATTTTTCAAAATAAACACAATGCCAGTGATTGAGATTTCGAAATTGTTTGACATTTTATTGGAAAAAATTAAATTGAACAATTTTTATTATATTACAAATTCTTTTTTTTATCTTGCCGGATCTACGAAAAGCGGAAAAAACACAAAAAACTTAAGAAAAAAATCTATTTTTTCTCCATGGTCGATTTTCGCATGTTATTTTTCATGCAATGAAAAAAAATGTTGTTTTTTTTCATCCTATTACCTGGTTTGCCTGCATTTTTTGCCGCCATTTTTGAGTTCTTTTGATCCTCATCAATACTACGTAAACTTGTGATACGCTCAGCCAATTCGGCTTGTTTTTCCGGTGACAACGACGTGTCCGAGGTTGACATGACCGATGGTGACATCCACATCACTGCAATCGTTCTTCACATCGACCATGAGCTCCGCCAATACTTCGGAGTCATTCTGATTATGGATCAGGGTGATACTCCTAAAATCACGTATTCCGCAATCCTTCAATGTTGCTGAATTGTCAGAGAGTGTCTCGCCGGCATAGCGTAGGCTATAGTCATTCGGTTGTTTCTTTAGATCAGTCAAATGTTGACTCACGATTCCCCGAACCACGCCAATAGTATCGGATTCTTGAACCGTTAAAAACAATTTAATTTCCTTGCCCAAAGTTGAAGCCGTGATCAAAATGGTTTTTTTTGTTTCAATACCAGAATACTATTGTCCTCGACTTTGTAGTCAACCAAACAACCGTTTTGAAGCACTTGACGTTTGAAGTACAAATAGAAATTTTTTGGTTCAATCGAGAATGTCTTCTGAATCATATCCATAAAACATTCAATGGAATGTATTGGCGTGACCCCGAAAGCTTCGGTACGGTTATTCAATTTAACGGAAACACGCATCATTAGTTTGATCTGAAATGAGAAGAGAAAACAAAAAATGAATCCACCAGTACGTGAGAGTGTAATGCATGGCTCAAATCGCTCATATATTCGCTCTATTGCTTATTTTTCACATCACGCAGGCAATGCTGTGTATATTTGTAATGGCAATTGGTTGTGTCAATTGCATTTCTAGTTATTAGGTTATGTCAATATGGTTCATGATGTTTTTTGTTATTTTTTTTTTTTGTACGGCAAAAATTCAACAAAATAAAAAAATTCACTCGAAATAAAAATGCAAATTCAACAAAATAAAAACATTCACTCGAAACTCTTAGAAAAGCACATGAAAAAAGTCATTTTTCGCCATACGTACTTACCAGTTTTTTGTGTAATTATTGAAAATGTTGATATCGGCTTTGCTTTGTATTCGACGTGATATGAAGTGGGTATGAGAAAATATATTGGCATTGAAATGTCCAATCATCTCAACTAACAGGAATTAGCTCCATTTTTTCCCACTAGTCGCATAAATTTCAATGATGGTCATTTTGACTGAAAGCTTTCAGCGCATTATTTTACACGGGTAAAACAAAAACCTCCCCAAAAAATACAAAAACCTCCCCAAAAAATACAAAAACCTCCCTCCAAATGCTGAAATGTGGTTTAATTTGTTGATTTTTTCAACTTCTATGACGTTGAAGTTTGCGAAATGAGTATCGTCCAATAGGTCAAAGGCCACTCGTGCTCGTAATTTGCACACCATACCCAAGCAATCGAAATCAAAATGAGATGGAATTGCTCGAACACTTGATTGTTGAATTTTGGCGGTAATTCCAAAATCAATCAATCCAACCTGTGCAAAATTATCCGCTAAGTTTTGTTGAAATTGGCAGCGGTACCAGTTCTCATCGCCATCGGGAACGACGTATAAAGCCAAGCATAATTCCAGGTGAACTGGTGAATACGGTGGTTTTTCTAAAACTGAACGGCCGTATCCATTTACTACAAATCAAATCCATTAAATTCGAATGTTTTTCTTAGAATATCTGTGTATCATCATTATTAAAGAATTTAACACTTTCCATTAAAAAAACACTCGTAACCTATAACGCTGGCTCTGTGTGTTAAACAGCTGATTAGTTGAATGGTTTGAATAATTGCTATTTTGATCTTTTGGGAATATTTCTGTATTTTTTGGGGAGGTTTTTGTATTTTTTGGGAATATTTTTGTATTTTTTGGGAATATTTTTGTATTTTTTGGGAATATTTTTGTATTTTTTGGGGAGGTTTTTGTATTTTTTGGGGAGGTTTTTGTATTTTTTGGGAATATTTTTGTATTTTTTGGGAACATTTTTGTATTTTTTGGGGAGGGTTCTGGGTCACCCATTTTACACATTAACAATTCAGTCGAATCGAATGATAGAGCCAACAAAACAACTCGCAAAAATAACTTTTTTTTTCTCGATTTATGATGATATTCCAATCTAATAAACAATCAATTTATTCAACACAAAATTGTTGTTTTGTTCAACGCACAAATACACACTCACGTGATTGGTGTGATAAATCATTTTATGAAAAATGGCGCTGTATTCTCCATAAACAAACACATACATACACATAAATTTCAGATTGCTTGAGTAACTTTATTGTCAAAAAAAAAAAACTAACTCAGTTTCATACATACGAGTACAACAAAACCAAACGAATCCATTCAATTCTCTTGTATATTGTATGTCACATTGTTGAACAAAAAAAAAAAAACAATTTACATAGATTAGAGCTCGAGTGACCTATCTAGTGAGTAAATGTATGAATGTTCGAGGAATCGAGTAATCAATTGAGTGGTGAAAGAGAGAGAAAGAGAGAGAGAGGTGTAGTATACAATCAAGCGAACGAGGGAATGATGTACGGCGTATGGGCTTCGCTCTCAGGCTGACGCACGCGCTCGCACTGCAACCGTATGGATGACGCAAGGAACCGGATGGTTGACGCAACGATTGCACCAGAATCCCCATTTTCCTACTACTTTTGCAATTTAGGAATTAACTCTTTCAATCAATCGGTCGATGACTCATAGCTCTTGACCAGATTGAGAGGAGAGAGTGTGTGTGTTATTTTAAATACACATACTCTTGTCTTGATCTAATCAAAAGATTTAAGTAGTTTTGATGATTACATATTTTATTTCGGTTAAAATGCAATGATATTGCGATTGGATGTCAATTTGAGGTTATTCGCTATGTTTTTGCTGCTCATATCTTGCAGGCACATCGATGCAAACAAAACTCGGTACATTGAGACGTTGAAAGAGGCTGTCGCGATAAAATCGGTGTCATCATGGCCACAAAGCCGTCCTGATGTGCAAAAAATGGTGGATTGGACTGCTGACAAACTGAAAGCACTTGGTGCTCAAGTTGAACTCGCCGAATTGGGTACACAAAAACTACCCGACGGTCAAGTGCTTCCATTGCCTAAAGCACTTTTGGGCGTATTAGGGAATGTATGTATTGATAAGTATCATACAATGCTCATAAATTGATTAATTGAGTAATTGAAACCAAAAATGTAGATGAAAATACATTGATCTTCACATGATTTGAAGTTATATGCAAGCATTTAGTTTGTTCCCTTTTTTTATCGTCATCGGATGAAATTTCACACTTCATATTGTATTTCATTTAATGGTTGGGTTTCGTTATCGCACTTTTTTATCGCATTAATAACAAAGTACAAGTTGCTCGTTTTTTTTTTTAATTGAGTAATAAACATTTCATAGCTTTCGTTTATTATTATAATTAAATAATTAATAAATTCGTAGGATCCAAATAAAAAAACGGTGTGTGTTTATGGGCATGTAGACGTGCAACCGGCTTTGGTGGAAGACGGCTGGGACACTGATCCATTTGTTTTGACAGAAAAAGATGGTAAACTATATGGTCGCGGCGCATCGGATGACAAAGGACCAGTCATTTGTTGGATTCACGCAATCGAAGGCTTTCAAGCGCTTGGAATTCTTATGCCAGTCAATGTCAAGTTTGTGTTTGAAGGAATGGAAGAAAGTGGCAGCGAGGGATTGGATGAACTGCTTATGGCTCGCAAAGATGATTTCTTGAAAAGTGTCGACTACGTTTGCATATCGGACAATTATTGGCTTGGAGCAGAAAAACCTTGCATCACATACGGATTACGTGGACTTTGCTATTTTAGCGTTGAAGTTCAATGTGCTAGCAAAGACTTACATAGCGGTGTCTACGGCGGTGCTGTGTGAGTATACTTACCGAATGATGAAATCTAATTCTATTTTAATCATAATACAATTCATTTTGAAAATGTATAATTTCTAGTCACGAAGGTATGTCCGATTTAATATACTTGCTCAATACATTAGTCGATAAAGACGGTCGCATTCTGATTGACGGCTTCTATGATGATGTGGCTCCGCTTCGTCCCGGTGAACGTTCATTGAATGAAAGTATACATTTCAACGTTGATGAATACCGCGAAAGTATTGGTACCAAAAAACTGGCTCACAATGAAGATAAAATAGAATTACTGATGCATCGTTGGAGATATCCATCGTTGTCGATTCACGGAATCGAGGGTGCATTCTATGAGCCTGGCCAAAAGACGGTTATTCCGCGAAAAGTCATTGGCAAGTTCTCGATTCGAATTGCGCCGAATCAAACGACTGAGAGTGTTGAACGAGCAGTTCTGGCACATTTGAATGCAAAATGGGCTGAACGTGGCTCACATTCAAGTGCTTTTGCCAGTTGGTTGCGGGGATGACGGTGCACATTCACAGAATGAAAAATTAGACATTCGCAACTACATTGAAGGCGTAAGATGATATCAACATACTGATAAATGAAATACTCTCATTTTATTTGCACAAAAATATTTCAGACTAAATTGCTTGGATCCTATTTGTATGAAGTCGGTCAACTTTCCTAAAGTTTCCCATTTTTTCAACATATAAAAGCGAGCAGAAGACGTATTACGTTTAACGCAATATTCAAAACATCTAATCAACTGTGAACGAAAATTAATTCAAAATCATCACATAACTGGAATTTTCCAACATTTTTCCGGGTTTATAAAATATATTATTTTTCTTCAATAAATGTTCACATAAGTAATTCGGTGTCTTTTGCCTTATTTGTCTATCCGATTTATGAACCAATGGTTGAAAGCAATACAACGAGTGCCAAATGTCAAACACACGTTCAATATCTCCTGCAAAGAAATGTCAAAATTACCTATTTTTTTCTCCTCTATCTCTCTTTCTCCCTAGCGCTCAGTTGACGTCTTTTCTATGCAGGAAAAATAATTGTTCTGTGTCGAGGTGTGGTGTTGAAATAATTTTATTATTCAAACCAAAAAAATCTACTGAATTTATTTAAGGAGAAAATATGACTGGTAGACTGCCAGCTTGTGTGGTTGATGTGGGAACTGGGTAGGTTGTTCAAGACGAAAGAAGAGATTGTATCAAGTGAAAATGGTGCAATGTTGTCTTCGATTGTTTACACCCCAATGCGCGTATTAATTTTTTTATTGTTTCAGTTACACAAAAATCGGGTATGCGGGCAATAAGGAGCCACAATTCATAATTCCGTCGGCGATTGCCGTTCGTGAATCGGCTCATATTGGTGACCAAGCCATTCGACGCAGCGGCGCTAAATCTGCAGATGATTTAGACTTTTTTATCGGTGATGAAGCATTCACTGTGGGCAAAACATACGCAATCAAATATCCGGTCAGACATGGTTTGGTCGAAGATTGGGATTTAATGGAACGATTCATGGAACAATGCATATTCAAATATCTACGCGCTGAACCCGAAGATCATCATTTTTTGTTGACCGAACCTCCGCTGAATACACCAGAAAATCGCGAGTACACCGCCGAAATTATGTTTGAAACATTCAATGTTCCCGGTTTGTATATTGCTGTGCAAGCAGTTTTGTCACTTGCAGCCAGCTGGGCATCGCGTCCGATCAACGAACGAACGCTCACCGGAATTGTTATCGATAGCGGTGATGGTGTCACTCACGTTATTCCCGTTGCCGAAGGCTATGTTATCGGATCGTGCATAAAACACATTCCAATTGCTGGTCGAAATATTACTTCATTCATTCAGAGCCTGTTGCGTGAACGCGAATTTAATATTCCGCCTGAACAGAGTATGGAGACTGCCAAAGCAATTAAAGAACGATACAGTTATATTTGCCCAGACATTGTTAAGGAATTCGCTAAATACGACAATGAACCAAGCAAATGGATTCGCCAGTACGAAGGCATCAATTCAGTCACAAAAAAGCCATTCAACGTTGATGTTGGCTACGAAAGATTTTTGGGTAGGAACAGATAATATTTTTTAGTTATTTAGTTTTTCTTTTCAATTTACATTTGTCTTTGAATAATTTTTTGTCCTAACACTAAAATGGCATTGCATTTCTTTGTAGGTCCGGAGATTTTCTTTCATCCCGAATTTTCGAATCCAGACTTCACCACGCCGATCAATGAGATCGTCGACAATGTTATTCAGAATTGTCCGATTGATGTGCGGCGTCCTCTGTACAACAATATCGTCTTGAGTGGCGGTTCAACGATGTTCAAAGACTTTGGGAAGCGTTTGCAGCGTGACATAAAGCGAGCTGTCGATGCTCGTTTGAAGATTAGTGAGCAGTTGAGTGGAGGAAGAATCAAAGTATAAATACATTTCACAGGCATCATCAATGAATTACCTAATTACATTTTGATTTATCATAAATTGAACAGCCGAAGCCAATAGATGTTCAAGTCATTTCTCACCACATGCAACGATACGCTGTTTGGTTTGGTGGCAGTATGCTTGGATCTGTGGTGAGTTTCAATTCATCGATTAAACTGACACTAATTTTTGCTGATTATACTAATGTTCATCAAAATCTGTTCCAGCCCGAATTCTATGAAGTGTGTCACACGAAAGCCGCGTACGAGGAATATGGCCCAGGAATTTGCCGATATAATCCAGTGTTCGGTACAATGACATAATTTAATTAAAAAAAAAAAATTATAGTCTCAATCTATGTGTTTTATTGAATAAAAGCTGCCAATTGTCATGAATATATATTTATCAACAATAATCTGTAAGCATGCAAAATGGGAGCCAAAAGCAATTAAAATGAAGCAACTAAGACGCAATAAGCCGCATTCATTGTATAAACTTAATAGAGTTATGACTTGGTAATATTTTCGATTTAAATGTACAACGCACAGGAGTAAATGTCGATATACACATGCACTTATCTCATTGGTCGTCTAACTGGGATTTGATTTAATCTGCAGAGACTCATTTGTATTTCCGTCGTAAATCAGATTGGCTCGGTATCGCCATTGCACAAGCATCATCCAAATCTATTCGGGGCTCAATCAATTTTCGATCGTGTGTGTGTATCTGTGCGTGTATACACACGTTTTTTCATTCTCTCAGCACTCTACAGCGAAAGAAAATCTCTTACTAACATTATTTACCGATTTCACATTTTGATGAGAGATACAGAGAAAGAGATATATATATAGAGAGAGAGAGATAATTTTGTTCTTATTGATAAACATGTTTTTATTCCAGTGTGTGCCAATTTTGGCTGCAGAAGAAAAAAACAATCATCTGAAAAAAACAATGTTTGAGTTTGCGTGCCGGCACAACAACACTTTGCATCATTTCACTCTAACTTGTTTGTATTTGATTGTGAGCCGTGTCCATGGCATTTTCTGACGGGCTTTAATCCCAGTTCTTTTTTCAAGACGCGTTGCATTGATTTTTGACTGATATTGTGTTCCTGAGCCAGCTTTTTTGACCGACAGTTAATATGGCCCACGCTGTATATTAATATAGTTTGAAAATGTTGACTCTACCAAATCTTTGAATATATAAATAAAAATGCAGCATTCAACGCATTTCATTTGGTTCATGTAATTGAAATATATAACTTGCTGAACATCAACTGAATAAAATCAATTCCGTAAGCGACAGACTCTCTCTCTCTCGATCTCTCTCTTTTCAAATTCGATTGCATTGGACGAGACTGGATTTTGAGGTTACGTTATCGCTGTCGAATTCTCCATGCAAACGTCAAAACAACACAACTTCAGTTCAGTGCGTAAATTTATACACTATACACATACGTAGCGTTTATCTCAATTTGTGTATCATCAAAACTGTGACACATATTTTAATTTTTTTATACAGAGGTGTGGTGTAAATAGAGTGAAGATTTTGTTGGAAGTTTTTTAAGTTATTTTCTATTTAAAATGACCGGACGCTTGCCAGCTTGTGTAATTGATGTCGGAACTGGGTAAATTTCGTTGCAATTATATTTGATTGATACAATTTGGTGAGAATTTATTAAAAACAACAAGTGATTTTTTCTTAGTTACACAAAAATGGGGTATGCCGCAAACAAAGAGCCCCAATTTATTTTTCCATCCGCAATAGCTGTGCGTGAATCAGCGCGCGTTGGAGAGCAAACCGTTCGTCGAAATGCAAAAGGTGCTGATGATTTGGATTTTTTCATTGGTGATGAAGCGTTCGATGCAACCGGCTATGCCATTAAGTATCCGGTTCGTCACGGTCTCGTTGAGGACTGGGACTTGATGGAACGCTTCTTAGAACAATGCATATTCAAATATCTACGCGCTGAACCCGAAGATCATCATTTTTTGTTGACCGAACCTCCGCTGAATACACCAGAAAATCGCGAGTACACCGCCGAAATTATGTTTGAAACATTCAATGTTCCCGGTTTGTATATTGCTGTGCAAGCAGTTTTGTCACTTGCAGCCAGCTGGGCATCGCGTCCGATCAACGAACGAACGCTCACCGGAATTGTTATCGATAGCGGTGATGGTGTCACTCACGTTATTCCCGTTGCCGAAGGCTATGTTATCGGATCGTGCATAAAACACATTCCAATTGCTGGTCGAAATATTACTTCATTCATTCAGAGCCTGTTGCGTGATCGCGAAATTAATATTCCACCTGAGCAAAGCCTCGAAACGGCAAAGGCGATTAAAGAGCGTTACAGCTATATCTGTCCTGACATTGCCAAAGAATTTGCTAAGTATGATAATGAGCCAAACAAATGGATCCGCCAATATGAAGGTGTCAACGCGATTTCGAAAAAACCGTTTTCGGTTGATGTTGGCTACGAAAGATTTTTGGGTATGTGCTCAATGAATTTAAAAAAATTTCATTCAAAATTCAGACTGTAATTGATTTTTCTTTGTCAACTGTTGTATTTAGGTCCGGAGATTTTCTTTCATCCCGAATTTTCGAATCCAGACTTCACCACGCCGATCAATGAGATCGTCGACAATGTTATTCAGAATTGTCCGATTGATGTGCGGCGTCCTCTGTACAACAATATCGTCTTGAGTGGCGGTTCAACGATGTTCAAAGACTTTGGGAAGCGTTTGCAACGTGATATCAAGCGTTCGGTCGATGCTCGCCTGAGAGTGAGCGAAAGTTTAAGTGATGGACGTATTAAAGTGAGTCACGCTTCGAGATCAAAAGCACAGCACAATTCATATTTCAATTTGTAACGAATTCATGTTTTTCTTACAGCCAAAGCCGATCGACGTTCAAGTGATTTCTCATCATATGCAAAGATACGCCGTTTGGTTCGGCGGCTCCATGCTTGCGTCTACGGTAAAATATTTCAAAATAAAAAAACACATTCCAAGAAAAAAAGTAGATTTTAACTCGATGTGTACTTTCATTTATAGCCTGAATTCTATCAAGTGTGTCACACAAAGGCAGCCTATGAGGAATATGGACCAGGAATTTGCCGTCACAATCCAGTATTCGGAACAATGACATAATTAAAAATGTTAAAATTTGCAATAAATGCTTGCGATCAACGCACTCACTTCAGGGTGCTAATCATAAGTAACGCGCTCAAGATTCATACTGATTTTTAGCATTAAGACAAGATTGCATTGAACAACAAAGTGAAATAAAAAATAATTTTCATCATTTTCTATAATAATTAATTTACGAATATTATCAAGCAACAATGAAATTGTATATTTTTATACTGAATCTTCCGGAAGTGAATGATAAATGTTTTTCTTTCAACCAAATGTCAGTCGTTTCAATTCGATTGTTGTTCTTTGATGAAGCGTCCCATTGATTTTCAGCTGGATTTCGAACTCTTTCTAAAAGTTTAATTAAGTGTACACCTGATTTTAGTGAACGTAGTCTAGTCAAAACTGTTTACGCTCGCTTAGGCGTTGAAAATATAATTTAGTTGCGAGCATATTTCGAGAACGCGTCGAAAGTGACAAGACTCGCTTCGAATCATTGCTGAAACTCACCATCATGAGCTGAGCGATCATCAGTCTTCACTTTACTCTGAGAAATTTGAAAATCTTTTTATTATTCGAGAGGAATTCTCAAAAATAAATAACAATGTTCAATGATATTTTTTTTATGAAAAATGTTATTTCTCAGTGTGAAACTGTTTATGAATCGGGTCCCTGGATCAAGGTATGGGAATGAAATTGAGGTTTCACTATTTAATTCTTTTGTTGCAAATCGTGTTCAATTTGTGTTCATATGTGATCTGGACACAATTTCCTAAAACTTGAGAAAATCTCATTCTCAAAATATCTCACCAATGCAAAACAATTTGTGCAAGAGAAAGATGGATCTAGGAAAGAAATAGACGAATATATTATGTAAAGAAATTCTAAACATTTCTTGTGACCTACCTCAAAAATGTGCGAGCATTTTTCATGTTTTTGTATAATTTGTCTTCTTCGTTTCCATATTCATCTTTTTCTTGCACACAATTCTTTGTATTGGTGAGATAATTGGAGAATGAGATTTTCACAAGTTTTGTGAAATGAGGCCCTGTCAGTTATATGACAGAAAAAAGATCCGTTTTATTCACTGATCTTATGGGATTGGTTTTATTTTCAATAATAATATAGCACTCATTCTTGGTATGTATTGCATAAATTATTTGCTAAATCGATGGAAGAAATATTTTCTTTTTATTTTATAATCTCATGTAGTTAATTATATTTGATTTGATCGGATAATGCTCCCAAATAAGAGCGAAACATTGCAAAATTATATCAATAAATAGCATTCCCGACATAAAGCCCAACACAAATGTTCACATTTTCATTCTTATTTACCCTCACGTTTCAAAAAGAATATAAATCGGGAATTCGTATGAAAACCAATTCAAATTTTTAAGATAAGATTGAATAATTTTATTTAAGTTTTTTGGTATACAAACAAAGTTATTTTGGAATGCATTGAATACTGTTAGTATTGGAATCCACCACCTATTCCAGCGCCATAGGTGCTCACTGGGCGGTTATAATATGGATTGGATCCGCCGTAAAGGCCTCCATAATTGTTGTATCTGGATCCATATTCCGAACCGAATCCATTTGAATACACATCAGATGATCCAATGCCACTAATGCCACTGTATGCACCTGCGTATGGATTTAATCCGAAACCATAGCCGCTATATGCCCTTGGATATTGCTGTTGTCCCAATCCAAGTGCTGTGTCCAACAAATACAAATAAAATATCAATCAATCGCATAAATAAATTCACATCACGTTCAGAAAATTCAAATCACATCATGTGTACGTACACAATCCATATATTGGAACTGCACTTGTGAAACACAAACAAACGACAACGAACAACACAGCGATGCAGATTTTCTATGAATGAATGATTAAATTGGCTCTTGTTATTTAAATTTGGCACACTAAAATACACTACGCGAAGTATTTACCTGATTCATTTTGATAAAATGTGTGATGATTTTTCGAATGATGGAAATAAGTTAAGGTGTGATCAGTTTGATGTTTTTGGCGAGTGTGACTGATGTGATTTTCGATTCGCTCTTATATAGCAGATAAATATCGAGAAACCCAGCTCAGAAAGAACAACAACAATCATTCGCCAGAATACAATCAGAACGAGGCCCAAAATATAGCGTTTCTACGCGAAGAGCGATTATTAGACAAACAAACCGATGCGTGTGTTGCCCCTCTACTTTTGAGCTATTATTTTCTTTGCCATGTTCTATTACTATTTCAAGTAAAAAACACCGTAAAAACCCTAGCATTTATGATTTTCAGTGATTAATTGTTAACTAACGCTGATGTACAATATTCATTTAAGATTTTAATAATTTCTCGCGCCTAGCTCGCATATAATCTTCATATGACGTACTTTTGCTCAGCAAATTACGAGCGTCGTTATGATTAATCAATTCTAATAATTCACAGTTTTAATGCAAAACAATCGCTCACAGAAGAAGAACAATAAAAATAAATGCGCAGAACCATTGATGCTCCTAACACTTTGCAAGAAAATATTCTTTATTACTGCGTTGTCATTCGTCATGCATACCAATTACGAGAAAAACAATGTGAACAATTACTTTAAAATAAATCGTTCAGAGCGATGATCGCTCGTCACTCTCTTTGTTTTTTGTCCTTTTTTTCAATTATCTCAAGTGCCCATTTTTTGTATCAATTTTTTTCTTGGCTTATAATTTTTGGCAGGTGAATTTCGAGATCGCTGCGTTGTTGCGTGTAGACAGGCATGTGTAACATACACGGCTTAGCATTGACCTTCTTTGCTTCCGTGAACCACAAATTGACAGTGTTCAGTACACGTGTTGAAATCGGCGAGATTCTGGGTTTTCCAAGTGACGTGTTCGCGACAATGAATATGTATCTCTAAATCTCTGATATGCAAAAAAATCGGTTATGATTCTAATGTTCATTGTTGAAACAATCTTTGCAAAAAAACACACACGTTAGTTTGATGAACTCGCCGATTTTGGTTTGTTGGTCATCAACAAAGTTTATCAAGTTGAACAGTGAACTTGGTACTACCGAACATTAGCTTTCAAACTAAAAAAAATACACATTGCTTTGAAATTACTATCAGATATCTTTATTCACGATCAATCATACAAATATAACATAAATGGCTGTGTTGAAATAAGGAAATTGGTGTAATTATCCTTTAATAATGTTGTTTTTTTTTTCAATAGTATCCGCCATAGCCGTAGCCACCGCCATAACCATAGCCACCGCCGTAGCCACCGCCGTAGCCGCCCCAGTGGTGATGTCTTCGGTGATGATAACCTAGGTCAATGCAAAACCAATTAACATAAACCTTGTCACGGTGAAAATTTAAGTGAGTAATGTAGCTTTTGCATGAGGTCAGTGCTTTGCAGTGAATTAAAAATCAGATCAAATTTGATAACGGCGAAGAATGTTGAAAATCGGAAAATATGCGTATTTAATTGAAATGTAGGACCTCGCAACAATATATAATTATGATAATTGTTGGTGTTAAACAGCAAAGATCTTGAACAAAATGTAAGATTTAGTTATATTCCACTGATTGCAGTCAATCTGATACGCAATATCAATTTTATGTTGCGAAACAATAAGATTCAGACTATTCATTTCCTTCAGACAAAACGCGGATAAAATGTTGAAATAAAAAGTACCGTAGCCTCCGTATCCACCATATGGATAACCACCACCGAATCCGTACCCACCGCCATATCCATACAGAGCTGGTTGGACTCCAATAACTAAACGATACATGAAAAATAATAATATAATGCAAAAACAAGCTCGATAAGTATGAATAACAAAATGCACGTATCAAGCTTGCACCAACCTAATCCAAATCCGCCAGTTTCAGCTGTACTTAGATCATCGCCAGATTCAAGCTCTTCCCCATTTAGTTCCGTTTTGCTTACGTCTTGTGGTGGTGCTGAATTAATGGGTGCACTTGCGCAAAGCGCAACAAGACACAAGGTAATAAATGTGATCTGCAATGACAAAAATTGTGCATGACTGAATTAAAAACTGAATAATCACATAAACTCAATGCAAAATGAAATTCCACAATGGTCAACCAAAACCAAAACCAAATAATAAACAGCGCTTGGCAAATAAAACTGCGTATTTCACCTTAATCATAATTGACTGTATCGATTAACACCTTTCTGTCTTAAAAATGCTACTGAAGTAATACTGTTCCTAACGATCGCCGATTTCACTGTGGATCGTTCTTTCGGCTCACGAAATCCTTTTATACATGATTCTTTTGAATCCGTAAAACATCATTCATCTCGAGTCGTCGGGAAATCACTGCAAATTCAATTATAATATGTGAGTATATGGTGTGTAAACAGCACGGCTTGTGACGAAATGAAGAAATAAGTTGTCAAGAATATTTAATAAAACGTAAGCTATCGATGAGATGCTGTGTGTTCCTTGCGGAAAAAAGTATGCATTTATCGATATTGGAGAAATGATCATGTTAATAAGTCGATATGAATCACTTCGAAAATATAAATTTCAGTGTTTAATTGAAACAATTAACTGAACACAAAGTGTTCGAGCCGCAATCTCATCATTTTCGAGAGACTATTTGATTTCATAAGCATGTCGGTCGAATGTTTCTTTGGCTGTATAAGGCATGAATCGCTAATTACTCAGATAAATACCTGCAACCAAGAAAATATACACGTTTTCAATGCGAAGCGGACATCGACACATATATCTTCGGACGAATTCAACAATGTGTATCGAGTAGTGTATACATAAGGTGTGATTGACGACATTATTTGACAACTTGCCCATTGTCCGAATCGAAAATCAAGTGCTTACGACGGTGCCACACTCATCATTCACATAACTTACTCGGCTTCTCTTGTTAAATTTGCCTGACATTGAATGCTCAGAAGATTAATATATTTCCCAATCTCACAACAACACTTGAGACGAATGAGTCAAGAAGATTGCGTCGCAGCCGCAATAAAATATAGCGACATCGTTCGCACACAATTCCAGCGAGATGATCGAATTTTATTTGTGTTCTTATTCGTTGTGGGTTTTTTTCCTTTCCACTCATCTGATCTCAAGCACCTTGGAATAATTCAGCGTAATCGCGCTCCCGCACAAATTAGTGCAGATTATTTATACTTCCAGCATTCGTAGTCGCAAGCAAAATCCTGTGAATTGCCATGTTCACCTGTTGTGAATCAAATCAAACAAATGTTGATTCAAACTATTTCGGGGAATTACCCCGAGCAAATTGACAAGTCATTTTCCATGATTTAAATACACAATCAAAGACTCTTTTGTAACAATTTAAAGAAAGACAAGCAACAATTTTTGCAATAAGAATGGTTTTTTTATTGACATTAACATCATAATTCCATTTGACTATTGCGTTGAATTATGGCTTCCGGGAACTCGCAGTTTGAAGGAATTATTTTAGCGTCCGTATCCGCCATAGCCGCGATAACCTACGATTGAATGTAGATCAGTTGAATGCATTCTATTCAAAATGCAGAGATCATTTACCTCTTCCGTAGCCGCCATAGCTACCTCCAAAGCCTTGTTCAAATAGATAGAAAAACAAATAATACAATCAATCGGATTAATGTGACCTTCCTGGCATTACCCAAAAGCATTGAGTTGAAGAGATTTTCCAATAAAAAAAAACAACGTTACAAAATGCCGCTCTATCAATCAACGGTTCACTTAGGTCGATGGTTTTTTAGGCACATAACATTATGCACTGTTAGGTTCTCTTATAAATTGTTTGAAAGGCAGTTTTTACATTGAATTTTTCATGGAAAATCCCAAATTCTTATGAAATCATTAAATTAGTCGGCCAATCTCAACATTTTTGCATTTTAGTTAAAGTGATTGTGGATATAAAAGTAACATTAACCCATATGAACTGCAGTTTTATTTATGCTTCATTTGAGAACCATTTTGAATTTGAATATATTTGGAAACATGGGAAAAACGCTTACCGCGATTTGATCCGCCGTATCCACCAAAGCCACCTAAAAATAGGATAATCATATTAAAATATACAAAAACCATTGATAAAGTCACGATTTAATTGGAAATTTGTTGTAAAATTGGAAATGACCGTTACCGGTATCGATTAAATTTGCATGTTGTTTGTTCTGAATAGCGCAAACAAAAGAATTGCACAAGCACAAGACAAGAATCATGGGATCTTAGCATTTATGCTTTAATGTATTTAGAGTCTTTTTCCATTCATTTCGATGTTTTCATTGTCATTATCAGTTGGATTACAGCGCAATTCGAAACCAGTTTATTTTCGTAGCGAATGGAAAAAGATTTTTGGTCGAACATTTCAAATTTTCGAAAATAATTGAATCAAATCATTTTTTTACCTCCTTGATTATGACCGCCATATCCTATAAATAAAATTTGGGTTCATTTTTCTTCATGTGTGTCAATTTGAAAGAATTCATTGAACAATAATTCTATGAACTAAAATTTACCTCCGTAACCTCGGTTGAAGTATTGTGCTGACTCAGCACCAACTAAATCCGAGTCGACATCTTCGATTGCTGCACCATAGACTATGGCGAACAGAATAGACAACACAAGAAACACCTAGCAAGAAAAAAACAACTCCGAATTATTATCACATTTGGCTTCGTTTTCAAATAAATATCAAATGTAATCATTGATTTTTCGTATGAGCAAAGGAATCTGATTTTTAACAAACAAAATTCTATACATTGAATCAAAAACTAAAATTAAATTACTTTGAACATTTTGCTGCGCAATTTCACTACTTGATCTGCATGAAGCAACAGTTTATATCGTTCTGATAGGAATTTGCATTCATCCAGTTCAATTTAAAGACTCATTAAGCCGTCCATCATGCGATCAGGTTTCTTGATCTATTTTTAGAATAATATGCGCAATTTTTCGCATTAAAACCAAACGATGGATATGTTGTCCAGAAGGACGATTTGAAACTCAGTTCATGAACTTAAGATCATTGTAAATAAATTCCATGATGTCCTTATTGTTGCTGTCAAATAATAAAGTTGATTGTGTGAACATGGAAATTCCATTTTAACTGACGACATGACTGAAATGAGGAGCACACAACACAAGATGCAAACAAATCTGATGGCAACTGACTGGTGCGAGCGGGCAAAACAATATCCACTTTGACTTGAATAACAACTTTGCTGGCAAAAACAATTTTTACGATGTTTCAATTGTTTTTTTTTTTCAACCAGGGTTGTGTGTCAAAGATCCCAACTTCATTCGGATTGTTCGTGTTTTTCCCAGTTGCTCGTTCTTTGCATTCTCAACGAGGCACTGTTGACTGAACAAAATATGTAGTCGAGCATTACATCAGTAAGTTAAAATAAATATGTGCAGAAATGAAATTAATTGAACACGCATGGCAGCAGCACCAGGATTCCCCTAGAACAAATTGAAAGGTGTACATCAAATTGAGCTATTCCAAGATCAGATTATTATTTTCCATACAGTTTGTTTATTGTTATTTTCAGCTGTGAAATGTGATTTATTGGGGATGATATAATCAATATGCTTGAAAAATATCCGCCCAAGCGACGTTTTAATGGCCTATAATTATTCATGCATGTAATTGATTCAGTGAAAATTGTTCCTTAACCTCTCTTTAGAATTCGTGTGCACGCTGTGACTGTCTCTGTTTGTGTGCTTTTGTTCGCAATGCGCGTGCGAAAACAACTGCTTTGCATCTAAATAATATGGTGCTGCTGTGATAAGCACAAATGCTTTTTCAATATCTTGATAAAGTGCAATTTGAAACATTGAAGCAATCAAGGTGAGCCAGATTGAAAATTTAATTAAAAGCCTAGTCATGTTTTGGAAAACAACCGTGCGACTCTTGGCGTGTAATTGTTTCGGAAATAAACGACCTTGTTTTGACGTTTGAAACATTTATGGAAACAGCAAAATCGATGAGAAGAAACCATGTCTGATTTTGATATCGACCAATCGATAGATTTTTTGAAATGAGGGCGCATTTCCCATAATGCCGAACCGCAAATAATTTTTTAATTAAAATTTGGTTCGCCTTGAATGTTCCCATCGTGAATCGACATTGATTTAGTTATCTCAGCACAGGAATATTAATATGTAGGGCTGAGAGTAAAAACGGTTAAAAACATTTTATCTCCTGCTCACACCAAGGAAAATTCTCGTAAGCGTGAGCATGACGTAAGATGTTTTTAACCGTTTTTACTCTCAGTCCGACAAATGGCATCCGTTGCATTTGTTGTTGGCATTCAAAGATGCCATATCAATTTATGGTCGATTTTATTTCCGAGTAGAAATAAAAGTGAAAATTTACACTGCGGACTTCGTGCTGTGAATAATTGATATTTTACTGATTTGATTGTTATTTCAACACCATAAATATTTATCTTATTTATGAAATTTATTTTACAGCTAGGTATTTCAACGTGAACATCAAATAGCGGTTTGATTAGAATTGACTGAATATGTGACGATTCATGGCATCATGTTATAGCATACGCGCACATCTCAAAGCGACGAACGACACTCAAAAATATTGTAGATGTGTCGAGTTGAATGACACTGCATAAGCGGTAAACCACAACATTGTATTGAACATCATACATTGAACTGGCAATTGGTGAAAGAAAACTAACCGCTTTCCATTGCATAATCAATTTTTGCATAATTTTTCCCAGTCAAATAACGTCGTGTTGATCGCAGTGATTCGAATTTAGCTCAGTCTCAATTTCTCTCTAACATTGTGGACATTCAGATGTCTAAATATCGTGAAAGAGAGAAAGTAGCTAATGAATCGCCAATTTCAATTAAATATTATTCAAACCAATTTTAGCCACTTTTCTTCGGGATGCCACCGACAGCCAGATGAAAGTCATGAATTACGGTTGATATAAAAGCGTGTTCAACACGGAAATGTAGCTCAAAAGATTTTTGTCTTGTTCAACTGAATCACACGTTGAGTTTATTGTAGATTTACAAAAATGTGGACAGTGAGTTTAATCACATTTCGATCATTTTGTGCAGAATTTCTTATAATTTTGTATTGTTGTAGAAAATTTTCTTAGTTGTGATCTTGGTAGGCGTTTGCGCTGGCGCTTGTATTTCTGCGATTGGTGGTGTGCCTTGCTTAGTTCCCGGAGTCGGTGCGCCAGGTCTTCAAAAATATCCAGGGCCTAGTTCTGGCCCTCTTGGGTTCACTGGATTAAACCAACAGTATTTGAATTGTAAGTGAATATTTTCCGAATCGTTAGACATTTTTTTCGATTTTTTGAAGTGCAATAAACTACTGATTCATTTGAATAAAATGCAAAATGTTTCTGCAGCTCAAAAAGACGACAGTGGCGGTGCTGGATTTTTTGGAAGCCAATCAAAATTATCAAAAGATTGATCACCAAATTCAATAGCTCATTCTCTGTGAGAAAGATTATTCGAAATTAATTAAATTGAATCGATGTTAGTTTCATATAAATAAAAAAAATTCTGAACTCCAAACAAGCAACACTTTGTATTCATTTTCATTTGATTAACAATTGTGTTCAATGGCTTAAAACAAATACTTTTATTGGCTGTGCGCTAGCTTTTGAAGCTTGAAGCTTTTCAACAATATTTCTAATTCAAGCTGTTTCGAAAGTCATGACGCACAAATCGCCTGAATCGCCCCTCTCAAATGCTGACTTATTCATTGTACAGCGACACAAAGACACATTTCATTGAGAAATTCATCAGTTTGATTCGATGTTGTGCAAACAAATACCTGTTTTCGGATATAATATTTACGTTTATGCAATCAGCATGTGTTTAGTTATGAATACAATGACTAAAGTAGGTAAGGCATTTACGTGAGCGCACGAGTGCGCTAACTGACAGTCAAATCGTGATGCCGACAAAAGCAAGACAATAGTATTATAATCACCCAGTGTTGTTTCCATATTTATGTTAAAGAAGTGAGAAAGAAGGAGAAAGAAAGCACATACGACAAACAGACACTTTTCAGTTTGAAGAAAGAGAAACGAGCGACAGAGAGCCAAAAAACCGAATAAACCGTTGAAGAGCGCACACTATTTAGGCAAAAGCGAGCCAATCGCTCAACGAACTGTGTTAAATGCCGATATCATCAAGCAGCAAGAACAAGAATCACTGTGTGACACGACGAGAGAAGCAAAATTAAAAAAAAATACATCAGAGAATAACATAATATTACGTCATTCTGTAAGCAAATCGGCCAAAGCTGTGTCTTTCTTAATTTCATTCAGTACATTAGGATACGTTTAACTGGAATACAGCTTGTTGATATAGAACAGTTCATTTGCTTGTCGAAATTGAAGCGCCAACAAGTTGTCACATTGTCTCGGGTGAGCGTAACGCACTTATCAGGAAATTAAAGACTCAGATTCGATTATTTTTTTTATCAAAACCAATGAATATCGTGTTTTTGCTGATTTTCTTCTTTATTTAACAAACACTTCCTTGATAAGTGATCGAATGTGCGCAGTTTTTTTGTACGTGCAGTCTAGATAGAAGGCAAATCTCTTTCGAATGCTTTCGCAAAAAATTGTTTTAACTCGATCAAAAATATTCGCGGAAAAAAATGTTCAACAATATTGAATGAGAACAGAAACAAATGTTGAATTGTTGTAAAGTTGACATTTGTTCCGGAAATTTAATATCGAAACTTCACATTGCAAACATTCACAAATCTCATAATGAATTGAACGGATAAAATGTGCTTTGGTGAAAACAATCGAGGTTGCTACTGCTGCAGACGACAATCTAGTCACGACGACGACACAAAATACATTAGTAGCGATAATGAAATTATCGTGATTGGTAAGAAATCCACAAAAACATTTCCTTTTTATTACTATCGAAAGTGATTCTATCTAAAATGTGCTGAGTGAAACGAAGCCATATCAACTGCAGCTTTCAGTTTGATAGAGTAACCAACACCATCAATCAAAATCTTCGTTGAACAAAATTTCATTTGATTGTAATGATTGTGCGTAGAACAAAGCAAAACAATACAACTCGGCATTAACTTCAATTACAATGAAATTTAAATTTGCAATTCAATTTGTGTTACATAAATGCTAGGCTTTTGGTCATTATTCAATTGATCTTTATTAAAATTCAATTTTATTCAGAAATTCAATGTTATCAGTTTGTGGCATTATTTGGCATTCATTCTCCATATTTTTGAATCTATTCTGATGACTACAAACAGCTGATTGATCAACGTCAATTCGATTGATCAATTGGGCACAGAATCTTCCGAATATTTTTGTACAACATCCTCGTTAATCAACTTATTGAATATTTAGATAAAACAGGTGCACTGTATAGCATTTATTGGCGTGAGTTTCTTGTATTAACAAAACAAATCAACAGTGAATAATTAGTGTCGAAAATGCAACTCATTACATTCCATTTTTTAGAGCATGTAAACAATTGATAATTCCCTATAATCGTCGTTTTAAATATCATTGCGCAGCAGTGCTAACACATTATATTTGTAACTTTGGCCGAAAATACTAATATCAGTAAAGTTGGCCATTTATAACGAAACAATTTTCGAACACCTATAATTTATTTGAGTAGTTAATGTAGAATGCACTCAATGGTTACATAGCACACAAGTCCCTATTGCAATTTCAAGAACCGCCTTCATTATAAACTTTCAATTACATTCATGATAACCTTTATTGTAAAATGTTTCAACTGAATACGAGCGCCAGATAACAGAAACAAAGGTTTCATCAAAGATATGTATCAACACGGTTGAATGGTCCGGAACATGTGTTGAAGAATTGCATGCAAATATGCCATGGTAAATAATGTGTGCAAATAAATGTACCAGTGTTTAATTGACTGATGTTTTTAAAATGAAAACAAAAGATGTGCCAACATGAATACGCACTTTGTTAACGATAAGTCGGTGTCTACCCGTTTTCTTCCTAATCAGCCAATTGATTAATCGACCACCGCAATTAGTCAACCTTGAGAGGTCCAATCTTCAGACAAGCCTATTGTAAGCAAGTGGCTTTTCACCAAATTAAAAACTACTCAGTTCGGTCATAATACAATAGCTCGCTTCGAACGTGTTTCTTTAACAATAAAAAGCAGTTTGTCAATTCATTGTAATAAATCAGCGATGAAATCTGGACATAACGTCATATTTGTATAAATTGATGTAATTTATACCCAAAAAGCAACATATTGACGATGTCATTTACTTTTCTTATTCTTGACACATATTTGTCTTTAGCAAAAAAAATCAGACACAAAATCTATGAAAAAATATTGATAAATTGCGCATTTTTTCGATTAGCCGCAGCTAATCGGTGCACCGATTTGAGACAAGTAAATTGGTTTAATATTTTTTGGTATGTTCAAAAAAATAAACATTCATTTACATTTCAGAGATTTCCAAATGAACAATCAATTTGATTGTTTTAAATACATTTGCTGCTGCTACTCATGCTGCTGCTGATGTCGATGTTGTTGTGATAATTGCGCACAAGGCTTCGTAAAAAATTCCACAAATCACTTTTATAATTCGCACGCTCTTGTTTTAAATCGATCTCATTCTAATTCGCATTTACCGTGTCGTTCATTTATATGTATCGTTGCAGAGCGCCGCTATGGATGTTATCGCTTAGGAACATTTGTAGCTATAATTATCGTTTTGCTGTTAATTTTGGGCACAATTCCAGTCACACTTACCGTCAAAAATAATCATGTATTGTTGATTTGCTTATGTAGCATATTAGGCGTCGTTACCATTTTATTATCGCTATTTATTGTGTGGCAGCATAAACAGGCGAAACGGCAGAGGGAGCGCAGCACCCGACCGTTTGTATTGCAAAAACAAAATATGGTAAGTACATTTCGAATGTTAAATTCAAATCGAATACCGAGTTGCATTTTATTGATATTTAACATGCTCCATTTGCTTTCAGAATGCCATGTATACAGCTGTGCCATCATCACCATCGGCTAGAACATCGTGGCTTTTCTGGCAAACAAACAAAAACGATTATGTTGATCATCCATTGCGATCGCCATCGATCAAACATAATCCCACAAAAATCTCATCACTGCAACAGGTGTCAGAGGCACCACAATACACAACAGTCGTATAAATTATTTGCTACAAATATTATTGTACAGGGTGAACGATATGAAGTGTTACCTATTCAAAATACCATAACTTTTTTGTGTGAAAATATTTTTTATTGATTTCAAAGACAAAATTGTTCAGAAATGATCAAAGTTTAAGAATATATTCACTTTAGCTCGATATGACCAACAACTCCTTTGCTCTTTCGCACCGAACTTTTTTTTGCTGGGATGTAAGATTGTGTGCTTTTTGGAACTTGTAAGCCTTGACCTTGAGCTCATTTTTCAATATACGGCGAATGCTGTCTTGCGATATTTTCAGTTCTTTGGCTATTTTTCTTCCGCTTCGACGTGGATTTCGTTCAAGTCGGGCCTTCACTTTCCGAACCATTTCTGGCGTTGTTGCGGTTTTTTTTGGTCCACCTCCATAGCGTTTTGCAATGCTACCAGTATCATTGTAACGTTTTATGGTGCGATACACAAACATTTTATTCACTTTGAGGTGATTGAGCTTACGAACAATAGCTGGTTGTGATTTTCCAGCCAAATATAACGCAATCACACTATTGCGTTTGAATTCCATCACAGTAAAAAAAAAAATTCAACAAAACTCAGACGCAAATGCTTTTGGTGGCTTGTAAACAATATATTAAACTGTCATTAGAACAATTTTGACGTTGATGTCATGATCGGTTTGAAAAATACAAGCAGAAGTTAGTAACACTTCATATCGTTCACCCTGTATCTTTATAAACTCGCATTAAAAGTACAGATTCGAATGTGGCCAAAAAAATTTCTATCGTTCATTTGCGAAAATTCAATGTCGCCGTTGTTGGAATTTATTTTCTTACATAAAGTACGTATACATCAAATAGACTGAAATCTACCCGGATCTAACTGAATTGGACACACTAGTTGGTGTGCGTAGTGTAACAAAAAATAACTTGAATATTTCGTCATATTGGCGAAACTTTACAGCGACATCTATTGGTGCAATTATCCAACCATAATTCGATTGTGCTAATTGCAATCTTTAAAACAACAAAAGTATTGTGGGCTGTGTTTATATTTCGCATTCCTTTGTGTTGATATCAGTTGCATTGATGTTTACTTTAATTTAGATAAATCGAAAAGCTGTTCAGTAATTTCTAAGAATGGATTGGTATGAATCATGTAAATGCATGCATTTCACGCACAAATTGTTTCCTTTTCCATTTTGATTTTCGACATATTTTCTTTTTAATTCTTAATATTTAATACGCTGTTTGTCTATTGATCCTGTTGCTCGGTGTCCCAATAGGCAGCCCTTCACGACGTACTCGTATAGTTTTGAAATTCATTTTTGAATTGATAAAAATGAGATTTTTGTTACTCATTCCAACAATTAAATGTTTTTATTAGTGATAAATTATGTAACAAAACCGAAAGATACATGTTATTAGTAGCCATCGGATGGTTTGATTCGTAAAATAACAGGAACGCCTGGAATAAAGTTCGAGTAAATTAAAAATTGCGACGATTTAATTGAACTGTAGATACGTACTGGTACAAGGAAGAATGGCAATTTCTGTGACGACGGCTGAAACTAGCTCCGGTGGCGTAACATCGTAATACAAATTTAACGGTGTCAAGGTGGGCACTGATTCCCAATTCGTCAGAGGTGCATTATTCTCATTGGATTTCACTACATCATTTGGATCACCTAAATAAAGCCAAATCATGATGGAAATGACATCCATTACATATGCTGCAAAGCGTTACACCTACCAATTTCATTGTAGACAAATGCATCCGTTTGCACTCGCTCGCTGAACTTGTGCGTTTCACAACAGACGAGCACTGGCACATTGTATGATTTAGCGATTAAGGCAATTTGAGCTGTTCCAGCGCGCGACATAACATATCCATTGGCCAGCAATGCATGAGCTCCCAGCAAAACTTTTGTTACCTACACACACACAAATAAAATATACAAATTAAATTATGCCCTAAGCTCGTGCAACTTTCGAAAATCTTGTAGAAACATATAGTTTATGCTGTTAGTAGAGTTCAACATTAATTTTCACACGATTTTTGGATACAAATTCACTGCAATTGTTCAAATAATATTTAGTACAAACAAGGCACATTCAGCATGTGCCGATTACTGTGAGCAAAATGAAAGAGCCAATGGGGGAATCACTGATTCAGTAAATCTTCAGTGATTTTGAGTCATTTCAGTGGTCTTTGGATTTAGTATCTCCTCCATTTGTTTTCGAACGAAAAGTACTGTCAAACAAAACCACTGAAAATGACTGAAAACCACTATAAGCTGTAGGATCACTATAGTTTCAATGAATAAATGGATAATTCTCTATAATTACTTCGGGCATTATGAAACCGGCTGCATTAATTAGAACGCAGGTGCACTTGATATTGTTGGCGACAAGTCGACGAAGCATTTCCTTTCCTTCATGCCATGGCCGTGCATCGACAACAATGACACGAAAGTCACGCTTACTCTTCTTCGCTTCATTCAAAATGTTCAAAATAACCGAAGAACAGCCAAATGTTAGGATGACATCACCGTCGGAAATTTTCTCTTGAACCGCAATACTGATCCCTTTAGCCGCTATTTCTATTTGTTCGCGTACATAAGTGTCGATTGATTCGAGCAGAGCAGATTTTTGCTATTCAAATAAAATATTTTTTTTAACATTTTTGAGAGATGTAGAAAAAAAAAGAAAAGTGTAAAATAAATTTGTTTGATTACAAAAATTTCGGTATTCAATAAATACCTTGTCATCTTTTTCCGATTTCGGCAGCTGACGAAGTTGGAATTGAATGAATTTCATAGCATTCGTCACTGAAACTGCCAATGGTCGGCATTTCTGCAGATAATTGCCGCATGTTTTGATAACATCCTCTAAGCCGCGCGAGAATTCCTTCTGTGATGGTGTTTCGTATTCGGCAATCACCGATTTGATGGCATTTATAAATGCTAGTCCGCGTGCATTGCAACCTTTCACAACACCACTCGAATATTGCACACCGAGTCGTACAATGGCCGGATGAATGGTGCTCGAATTCAGAAGATTATCGGCTGATGATTTTGGATATAAGTGTTTAAATAGTTTCACTCGGTGTTGCTGCTGTTGGGACTCTTTGATGGGTGATTTTCGAACAGTTTTCAATTCATTTGGTTTCGATTGAGTATTATCGTGTTTCACTTTCGAGCTGGATGCTTCCTTTGACTCGGCCGTTTCGTTTTTAGTTGTTTGTGGTGCGGGTTTAGTGGCTACTTTTTCGAGTTTCTTCGCTCTTTGAGCTTCTTGGATTGCTCGCCGTTCGGCTTTCGTCAGCTGTTTCTTTTCGGGTTTATTCACACCGGCTGCAACTTTTGGTTGATTGGTTTCATTACTAATTTTCAACTTATCTAAATCCCTTGCTACACTTTCGGCATTCAGCGTTTTGCTCTCCTCTTCCTTGTCGCTTTTCCCGTGTATCTGTTTTGGTTTTGGATTCGACTTGGAACCTACGGCTTGCTCATTGACATTGGATGGCGGCGGGCTCCCGACGGGTACAGCAATATGTTCGACGGGTGTATCCGATAGATTTCGACTTTTGTCCTGTAATTTTTGCTTGGCTGCTAACTTTGCTCGTCGACGCTCTTCACGTTCCTGTTTGACTTTTTCACGATCCACAACAGGTTTTTGCTTCTCACCTTCATTCACATTCGGCTTTGTTTCCATATTGTCTATAATTCGTGTGGAACGAAAATACCAGAGAAAATAAAAACAAACCAAACATTAGTTCAATACAACCGAACTTACTTAAATATCTGCAAATCAAGTATACAATTGTTGTTGCACCAAATAATGAAATGATCTTAAAATGCATGATGAAGAAAAGAAACTGTATATATTGAAATGAACGGATGGGCGTTTCACACACATCATTATCAACATTTTGCTCGAATAAATATGCAATAAAACATTGTGATTGTGAAATAAATTCATACAGAATGCATCTAAATTTAACCATTTACTGAATCCAACTAAAAACGAAAAGTGACTTTCGAATAAATCAGACACATTTACATGATTCACTCGTCAAGTATATGCTAATATGAAGGATGAATCGGTTGCGTTTCGGGGAGGGCTATTAGCACTCGACACTTCAATTAAAATAAACTTACCTTTAAATTGTCTAGTAAATGATTGTTTCGATTTATACAATTGAATTTCAATTTGGAGTCTTATTGCAACTTTATTGAATTTGTTTTCCACATGTAAGGAGATGTGTATATGTGTATTACTTTTACTCCCTTTGTTGCGTGCACAAATTGATGTGCTGTCAAATTGCGAGAGCTGTCAAATATAAACATCGAATGACAAATTCGGTCATGAGCATGAACATTAGAATGAGTTTTTGTGATTTCATTTGAGATTCGTTGAAAATTTTTGTTTAGATCAGCAAAAATAATTTGATGCAATCACCCACACGCAATATCGCATTGAAACACACAAAAATTGTGTTTTTCTTTCGACTGAAATTGTAGTAGTAGCATGGACATTTGACGTTTCAACGTTCTAGTTGAAGATATTACGCAGAAGCACGCCGCGAATGTACAGAGTGAAAATAGATTGGCAAAATAAATAACACAGATCGAAATCTCTATCTATCTATCTATCTATCTATCTATCTAACACATATTTAGGCAGAACTAGTTTGCCATGATTGCTAAAATTGCATACTGTTATTGGTTTTAGAATACAAACGAAACAAAAGAGAGAGAGAGAGAGAGAGAGAGAGAGAGAGATAGAAAAAAAAGAAATTCAAAGCGAATTTATTGAACGCTAAAACGATACGCATGAATATTCCAAAATGGACCGTATTTGGAATATTTCAAACAAAAAAAAATCGAATCAATGAGTAATTGCAGAGTGAAAAACAGATTATCAGAAGTGACGCAATTACCCAACGACGGAAAATAAAAGTGCAAAGAGAACAAGAAATTGGTTCATCATCGAAAGTCAAATTAACACACTTGGTGAACGCTGATTTGGTGCGATTTGACGAGTGCATGTGAGTTAAAAGAAAATAGACAGCGAATAAAATTGCGACTGACTATTATCGTCAACATCACAGTGGGCATCGAACCAGAGACGGCCCCTCATCATGGAATTCTCCGAGAATTTAGAATCGTTCAGCCATTTTAGCAACGATCCCTTTTATAATTTACTCGATGAGGAAATACCGCAGAATATTTTCGATGAGTTAATGAATGATGTGAATTGCAATGCGCTGGGATTTGATATGAATTCGGTGTCATCGGAAGACAGTGGCCGATCGAGTTCGTCATATGATGATTTGGGCTCGCGGCTAGATACATTCGGTGATCAAGCGATGTTGGAAGTGCCTCTTATCAAATCCGAGATTATAAAACAAGAAAATATTGAAGAAGAACCAAAGTCACCGAACAATTTTGTGTGCGGTTTGCCAACAGTGAGCAATACGAGTGCCGTTAATGTGACCACGGAAACGATCGAGGTGACACGGCCGATATTTGCAACAACGCAACAAACATTAACACAAATCCAACAGCCACAGTTTGTTCTGTCCCAACCAAAGATTGTTGTTAAACAAGAACCAATTAAATTTCATACTCAATCGAATGCACAGCAAATTTTTACACTACAAAGTATCGGCGGTCAACAATTTGTTGTGACAAATGCAAATCAAACGCCTGTACATACGATCGTGAATGGAACGGCCGGGATACTGACCAAGATTCCAGTGATGCCAGTGACCGGAATTATACAGCAGCCCATTGTCACACCGAAAGCAACAGCAATGACCACAGTTGCATTACAACCAACAACAAAATTGACGGTGAAACCGCAACATAGCACACCAGCGGCCACAAAACCCAGCAAAAAATCCGGACACAACATCATCGAAAGGCGATACAGAACATCAATCGTAATTCATTTGCATTTTTAAAAGTTGACTATCATATAATACACATTGCATTTTTCAGAATGACAAAATAACCGAGCTCAAGAATTTGGTGACAGCTGGCACAAGTGCTGCTAATGCAAAAATGAATAAATCAGGCATATTGAAGGTAAGATCAATTTTATTGTGTTCTTTAATGAAACATATGAGTAACCTTATTTTGTTCCATTTGTTACAGAAATCGATCGATAAACTACGTTCATTGGAACATGAAAATGTCGAATTGAAAATGGAAAATCAGCGATTACGTCAAATGCTCGGTTTGAAAGCATTATCTGAGGCTGGCTCACCACTGTCGCCACCAATTTCTAATTCCAGCTCGCCAATGCCACAGCTAACCGAACCAACATCGAATATTTCCGAACAAATTGCAACAGCAAAAACCGAGACTGATCACAAAGTGGTTTTCATACAGCGCGGCCTAAGTCCTCATTCCAAATTCGCATTATGTATATTTATGTTTGCCGTCGTTAGTTTAAATAGTTTCGGTTCACTCATTCTCAACGATCGCCCGAATATTGATCTAGCTGATGGCAATTACAATGTGGAAACGGCACGACGTACCATTCTCTCGACGATGATTGATGATGTAAGTTAATGAAACTGAGACTTTAGTCGGAGACTAAATTTTACCGAAACCGAATAATTTCCCCCAATGCTTCTTTGTTTAATCTTTGAAATTAAAATATTTCCGATTGACCCTCTCTCTATTTCTGTCTCAATTATTTGCAGCCATACACAATGTTTTTTAATTGGAAAAATTTAGCGGTTTCTGCCGTGAATTTTTTTATCGTAGCTGCATGTTTGATTAAATTATTGGTTTATGGTGAGCCAATTGTTGATCGCAAGCAATGCAAGTCGAGTGACATGGAAAAATTGGCACAAAACACTGAATCGCAATTCCAAAAAGGCTATATGGCCGCTGCTTCACTTGGTTACATACGACAATTGCAGCAGTACGGAATCTACTTACCGCCGTCGACCAGCATCACTTGGCTGGAATGTTTGACATACACCACTTGGCAAGCAATTCGCATGTTTATATTTCGTTTGCCATTCGGCCTTTGGCTATCACATAAAGTCGGCGGATTGTTTTGTTCGAAAACTGCTCGCGCACAAGCATTGAGCACATACAAAGAGATTGGATGGATTTTGCATCGGTTGAATCAGATTGATTTGTTAGAGCTACAAAAGAAACGCAGTACCGAAGGCTATGGAACGCGTCGTCAGATTTACGGAATGATGGTAACGCTGTATACAGTAAATATGTGTGAAACAGCCGAACCATTGATGTACACCAAAGAGATGGTCGAAGTGTATTTGACGGTTGCATTGCGTTTGAAATCAATGAAAAACATGCGTCTTCTGTCATCCTACTACTTGCGAAAAGCCAAATTCTTCCATCTCCTTGGAACGACACAGAATCGAAAGTTTGATTGGGTTTTCAGTGGACATGGCTACAAATTTGTATCGAAATTTAAGACCAGCTTTGGCGGCGGTGGAGATGACGGGCAGGACAATCACCTGGATATCATCGGTGTGAGCAATATAAATTGCGAGCCAATTTCACAAATTCAACAGCGCTACTGCAAATACTTGATCACCAAAACGCTGGAAAATTTATTGGGCTTTCGGCGAAATACGGGAACATGCCCGGTGACAAAACAGACCGATGATCAAAATCAAACGATCGAACAAACACAAATAATGAAGGTGCTGATGTTGACCAAACACCTCGAAGAGACCATTCAAACGGTCAATGACAATGATTTTGCGGCGATATCGTGGATTGCACGCATTACAATGGTCGATGCGTATTGGACGCTCAACGATTTGGAGAAATGTGAGCCGATGTACGGTGGAATCGATGAGTTTCCGCAACGATTGGGCGGCACAAAGAGCAAGGAAAAAGCGCTATTAAAATCGCTGTACGTGGTTTTCTTGGCAAAACGTGAATTCATTCATCGAACCCGAGGCGGATCCATAACACCGGAAAAAATACGTCGCATTTTGCATCGCTGCAATATCGCCAGTTGTCTATTACAAAATTATTTGACTTACAATCGATCGCAGAATATTCAGCCCGGCACATTGATTCGTCTCATTCAAATACTGACGTGCGATTGGTTGCTTGAAATTCGCACAGAATGTTGGGAACAAATGCAAAACACAGCGATGAATGATTGCGATGACGAAGGGATTAGCGAACCATCGCCACAATTCTCACAATTGGAACTCTATCAATTGGATCTCACGAATTTGTACTTGATATTTGGTACAAAACAAATGGGACGATCGCGTATTAATTTATATGAAGCCGTTTATCGCTTAATGGCCAACGCACTTCCACTCGAAACACACCGTCTGCTCGATCGAAATATAATGACAATGCGACAATCAAAACCAAATCTAATCTGTGCTGTTGGCAATAAACACCATTCAGATGATAATTATGTGTGCGGCGAGCGCGAAAGAGCACGATCAATGATGTTGGTTTGCAAATATTTGCAAAATCAAGTAGGCATCGAACGCGCCGGCCTTTTGACACAGGCTGCAACAATATTCAAGCAAATCGGTGATACAGCCAAAACCAACGAATGTCATCACTTGTTGAATGCCTTAAACGGCGATTAAAAGATTTGCATCGAAATTTGAATTGAAGGGCCCAGCGTAAAAATGTTACTTCAGATCTTACCTCCTGCTCTTACTTATGGGCCGTCTCATAAGTAAGAGCAGGCGGTAAGATCTGAAGTAATATTTTGACTCTGAACCCCTCAATTCAAAGAAGAAAACCAATGCTCCCTTTACCACACATACGGAGAGAGACCGATTTATCATCGCAAGAGCGCGATGACTTCATCATTGACTCACGACATCAACAAGCAAACCTGTATTTCTTATACATATATTTTTTAAAAAAATGAGAATAGCTTTTATAATTAATGGAATTTGAATTGAGATATTGATGAAAGAAAATAGGTTTAAGCGGCATAATTTAGCCGCTGTTTTGACATAGTTAACCTGTATGATTTTTTTCTCGCTTATTTAGTTTGTAAATTGTGTTTTCCTTTAAGTTATTTATGGTTCCCAAACATACGATTTCAATCTCATTTTTGGGATACATGTAGCATCATCCAAACATAAACCATCACTAAATGCATTGAAACAGCTGTAATTTATTGATTGTTCGTTCGTTCGCTCATTAGAACACCTATGATAAAGTATATTTGATCTAAACTCTAAACAACTGACTTGATGATAGTCAAATAAATGTCAATTTGCAATAAAGAAAAATAAAGTCACTGCAAAAATATTTTTTTTCTTTATTAAGTTTATTTGTGCGTTGTTTTTCATGGAGAATATTAAATAGCTTGTTGTTTTTGATGGACATGAAAATCATTAGGTTCGAAACCTGTTCCGCAAGAAATGAAAACCGACTATGAAGCACAATATTTGAATAATAAAAACAATAATCGTCCAATTGATTCAATTGTCATTGACTTCATTACCAGAAACAATGGATATTGCAAAAACATCCCGTTTTTTCGCGCCTTGATTGATATATTTTAATTACTATTTATTTATTGAATAGCTTATTACGAGTGATACCAATGGCACTTCAGTTGCATTATCATTTACAATCTGTACGAGACAATAGAAAAAGAAACAAATTAAATTGATTGTTGGAATTTTTTGATTTAATTTTTTGTTGGAATTTAATTTTCTACAATCATATTAATTAAATGGTAAATTAGGAAGTGCTTAGTTTGAACTTACATTCGACTTTCATCGGTAGACGTCGTCCGTCTCCGCCTTCAACTCGTTTTCGGTCTTCTTTGAAATGTTTGTTCCACTTGTTAACATTTGTTCCCGACATTGCCTGATCACCGAAAGCTTTCTGTACCATCTCCAATGTTTCAGCGGCAGAAACCTCATTCCGCAAACAAAATTGTATGCAAACTCTTTGTTCAACTGAACCAAACATTATGAACGTTATTTTCGATGTCAATAAACAAAATTGAATCAATATGTTGACATACAATTTGACACAGATGTCAAACACATCAAGTACAACAGACCATCAACAAAACTAATTACATGATGTAACAATCCCCGCGAAGTTTAAATAAAAAGTCATCCTACTTTTTGGGAATAGTAATAATTCTTTTAATTAATTATTTTGTGGTTATAATGTACTTAGTATACAATTTCTGGCGTTTTGATTGGAATAAACATTTACACTTGTAGAAATGAAACCAAAACTGTCCAAGTAGTCGATAAACATTGAACTAGAAATAGTAATTTTGACAATACTTACGAATTGCTTGCTAAATGATTTTGGAAATAAGAATTTTCCCATTTTTCGGACGCTTTAAACGATTATAAATAATTTAAAAAAAAAACATATTCTTTCCAGTTGAAAATTCTCGGTTTTCGTATAAAATATTCCTGTGTTAGCGATTTTAACATAACCTTTTTTTACGCTTCAATTCAACTCACACTCTTTGCGTCAGCAATTTAAATTATGCATTTGAGTTTGGTGTACTGAGCAGTACCATTTTGGTTGCAATGTGAACGGCACATTGGCTGAAACTGTCATTCTGTCGTGAGGCAACATACAAATATGAAAGAGAAACTGTAAACTGTCACTAATTTTGGTATAATTTACTCTTTACTCAACGGGTTAGTTGTCGAAAACGTACTTGAAAAATTGCATAGCATTGGAACGAGTGTTGTGTATTTTGTGATAAATGGATAGTAGTCGGTATTATGGTGGCCACAATCGGAGCGGAAGCGATGATCCTGGTCCTATTCCAGATCGTTGGTTGCATTGCCCACGGACCTCATGTGCGCTCGTTGCCAATAAATTTTTGGCATTCAAAACTCCGCTGAGTGCTCGATTTTCGCCAAAAATGGAACCACAATTTCACTTTCAACCTGAGATGGTGTTCAGCTTCATGAAAATGGAAAAGGTAAATATGTCGCACATTAAAATCCCTTCTTTTTAAAAGCGGCCAAAAAAAGCAAAAAACAATGAACATTATTGTTTGCATTGCGTAAAATGGCTTTCACTTTCCTTCGTCATTAATCTCTATTCCAAGCAAACTGTACAAATCAATATGTTTCGTTGTTGTTTGGCGTAATCTCGGCTGATATCAGCCAACAAACACACCAAATCTATTGACATTGTCATAATAATAACCTTTAATATCTTTTTCAAATGATCTCGTACCAGAAAAAACTCGGACTTTGGATTGATTTGACGAACACAAAGCGATTCTATGATCGAAGAGATGTTGAAGTTCGGGATTGTCAGTATATGAAATTGAAATGTCGTGGTCATGGTGAGACACCATCACGAGAGCAAACGATGTCTTTTATTGAAATCGTTGATAGCTTTACTATGGATAAACCGCTCGAATTTGTTGGTGTTCACTGTACGCATGGCTTCAATCGAACTGGTTTCCTTATCGTTTCGTATATGGTTGAAAGAATGGATTGCTCCGTTGAAGCAGCCCTCCTCGCATTTGCGGACGCTCGTCCGCCAGGCATTTACAAACAAGACTATATAAATGAACTGTTCAGGTAATGAATGCGCGTCCTCGTCTCGATTGGTATGATTTTTTTTAATTACCTTAATCGTTTCAATATAGACGCTACGACGATGAGGAAGATGCAATGCCAGCACCCCAGCTCCCCGAATGGTGTCTTGGTAAATAGATTCATATTTCACATATTCTTCCAGTCATGGAATAATAATAAAATTCCTTCAATTGACGAATTCAATTTTGCTGCATCAGAATATGACGATGGTGATGGTCAACAAAGCCATGAGCAATTCAATGATTATGATAGTTACAATTCTGCCTCACAACAAAATACAACGCCAAACAAACGAAAATATGAAAATGACGCGGTCGGAAATGACGATTTAGATGATAAAGCTAATGATGATGAAACAGATGAGGCAAAGAATGCTGGAAGTAGTACTAGTTCCGAAAGTGTGCCAAAAAAGAAACGAAGAAAGGAATTTTTCAATCTGAATGCCACATTTATGGCCGGTATAAGAGGTGTTCAGCTGGTGACAGACCAGGTAATTCATTTAATAAATGCCATCAATGCAATCCACAAAAATATAATTGAAAATTGTTTGCCTATTCCAGCCACGATTGGGTAATTTACAAGAAATCATACAAAAAATGTGCAAATTCGAAAAAAGCGGCTTCCCCGGTTCCCAGCCGGTGTCAATGGATTTGAAAAATATCAATTTTCTTGGCGCAAAACCATACCGTGTATCGTGGAAAGCCGATGGAACAAGATACATGATGCTCATTCACAAAGAAAATGAAGTGTATTTCTTTGATCGAGACAATTCCTGCTTCCAAGTATCCGGTGTACGCTTTCCTTGTCGCGATGACTTAAATACTCATATTTATGATACACTCATCGATGGCGAAATGGTTATTGATAAAGTAAACGGTTTGAGCTATCCCAGATATTTGGTGTACGATATCGTGAATTACAATGGCGAAAGTTACATGGAATACGAATTTTATTCGGAAACGCTGTTCAGTCGGCTAAAGTGTATCAAAGAAAATATTATAGGTATGGCGGAAATTAGAAATATTCGATGATGTTTCGGGATGATGTTCAATAAGAAAAGAAATTCTATCATTTCAGAGCCCCGCCACAAAGCAATTGTCCGTGGCATGATAAATAAGGATCGTGAACCGTTTAGTGTGCGTGAAAAAGGATTTTGGAATGTCGATCAAGCGACAAAGTTGCTCGCGGAAAAATTCACAAAAAGTCTCGGCCATGAACCGGATGGTCTCATATTCCAGCCCTCCGAAGATGTAAGTTTCTGATTGATTTCTATTTTCCGTTCTCCTTTCCAACAAAACAATGTTTTTCGGCATGCAGCCATATATTCCAGGTCAATGCAATGTTGTATTAAAATGGAAACCGCAAAGTATGAATTCAGTTGATTTCAAACTGAAAATCGGCACAGAAACTGGAGAAGGGTAATTTGTAATTTAGCACATGTAATTCGTTTTCTCAATGAAATCCGTTCGATTTTCATGCCAGAATTCTGACAAAGAAAATTGGTTATCTGTTTGTTGGTGGACTGGATACTCCATTTGCTCAAATCAAAGTTTCGAAACAGCTCAAGGAATACGATAACAAAATTATCGAATGCAAATATGACAGCAATCAATGGGTATTTATCAAGGGGAATTTGATTCTCTTTTTAAGTTTGATTATCTGTCAATATAATACGTGACTTTCATTGATTATTTATTCCTCTAGGTATTTATGCGTGAAAGAACTGACAAATCATATCCAAACAGCTACACAACTGCTATTTGTAAGAATCATTTGGCCCTTGCCATTGATTTTAACACTTTCAATAACAAATCGCTTTCGTTTTTTATTGCTTCAGCTGTCTGTGAAAGTATTAAGAATCCCGTTACAACCGAAATTCTAGAGGAATATATTGAACGTTGCAGATTCAGATTCAACATTATGCCACCGCCAATGATGCCGCCGCCCCTTATGCCGCCGCCCATAATACCGCCACGGCGCTTCTAATCAATCCGCACTTTGCACCTCACAAAACAATGAACAATCAACACCTATTACATTTAATAGTATATTTGTACATTATCGGTTTGAAGTACAAACTTTGTACAGCGCTAAGCTACCGCATGATAAAACCTGTTCCAAACATATGGAACACAGCAAAATATTAAAATTTTACCGTAATTTAAGTACGACTATTTTTGTTTAATAAATTAAACTTCGACAGATACTTTGACATGAAATGTTTCGTATTTATCTCGCCTTTCGACCCTTTTCATTGCACTCTCTTCTCTAAGTTGCATCCTCTTCTGATGACAATTCGCTTTACTTGATTCATTCTTGGTTATGTTTTATGCTTTTTTTGTTGTAGTCAAAAGTTTATTGAATTCACTCCGACTAATTATATGTCTGGCTTTGTTTTATGGTTGCGATTTGTGAGTTTGTACTAACAAAAAGGCACAATCAATCCAGAATTCAATCAATCCAGAAAAAAATCGTATCACATAATTGCATTGAGTTTTGTTAATTTTATTTTGAATAATTATTTCGTCAACACAATGAACATCTATTAAATAAGGGGGTAAATTGATTCACTGATAATTTTTTAATGCAAAATATTTGGCCCATATGATTTCATCATGTGCATTTTAAACGTGGATGTTGCATAATTTATGAATTGATTGATTTGTTCCATTAATGCTGGCCAAACGAAATGTGTGCGGTAGTTGGGATGATGCGATTCGCTTAGAAGCCGTCATCATCGTCTTCGGCCATTTCCTTTGCAAGTTCCAGATCCTGTTGTTCACGCTCTCGTCGCTCTTCGGCACTTTCCAAATCTTTGCCGTACGATTTTGGTGGATACCGCATCGCCTTAACACTTTGATTGTGTAAATCTAAACAGAATGAAATGCGTTGATGGAAAGCCAATTGTGGATCGCGTGTGCTGTAGACGTCCATGCTCTCTTTGCTGCGCATGTAGCCCTTTTCTGGATCGATGGTTGCTTCAATTACACCGTCACGTATGGCCTTGGCCACGATGAACTCAGCATCTTCGGCATTGTCTAGTCCCAATTTCTTGGCAATATGCTCGGGCGAAATGCGTGAGTATGATAAACCAATCGAGCGGATCGCTGTCTTGATGACGTTGTGGCGCAACCGAATGATAAGTGTGTATGAATGATCCTGTTGGAATTTCGGTGTGAAATTTTCGAGCACTTCACCGAAACGCTGCAGATTGCCTAAGCGAACGGCTTGGGTTAGTTGAAAGTATGGGATCAACGATCGACGCAATGCTGCCTGACGGAAAATCTGACGCTCTGGAATATTACCAAGCAACAATTCGACGACGATTATCAATTTCTGTACGGTTTGACGGAAACCAATTGCAGCATTTTGTGGTGATTTTCGGAGTGCTTGCACCAAATTCTTGTGCGCATCACTGTATTCCAATTTGGCACCCTTGATGCGACCCAAATAATACAGAAAACGGGCCCATTCATTGTTGCTGGCCGTTTCGGGGAACACAGACTTTTTCACCAATTTATCAGCTTGATCGTACAGTGAATAGTGCAAATAGTTTCGTAGTAAGCAATTGATGAGTACCGCTTGACCCTCAAAATCGTTTCGAAGTGTGGCCGTACGCAGGCGATTGTGTAGGAAACTGCGAATATTTTCTAATGACTCCGTTAATTCGGCCACGCGCGAATAATAGAAATAAATTTTAGCAGCAATCAAATCCAATGAACGACGATTTTGTTCAACAATTTTTTTGATCAATGCATCGGAACAGGTTTGGGCCTTATCCAATTGTGCTTTGTCCAGCAAATAGACTAATACCAACAAATGCAAATATGCATCGACTTCAGGAATCGGTGATTTGATTATTGCTCGGACCCGTTGCATTTCAAGCTCTTGGCCGGGCTGCAGTGGTTCGAGGTATTGGGTGATTGCATCACGTTCTGCACCAGCTGGATACAATTGGACAACATTACGAAGCACAATTGTGTTCAATTTGCGACGAGTGTTTGGCAGTGATCGCAGAACGCGCAGTATGAAACGCGGTTCCTTCGTTAATACAGCCTTTTCGATTTGTCTGCAATGTTCGCGCAGCTCCTGCACCGAGGCCAAATCTTGTTCGCGCTTCTGATTTTCAATATCTTCAGCGCTTTCCATTTCAACATCTTGTTGTTGGGGCTCGTTTTTGGCAACCATTTTTACTTCCTCTAATAAAACCTACAATTCACACAAAACAAATTCAAAAGAAAAAAAAAAAAAATAGTAAAATTCCGTTCACAAAATTTGCTCTTTTTTTCGCACAAAAGCTTTAAAATTATTTTCATACAAAATTGTGTGCACCCACTTTATTGTTTCTTCTGAAATAACCTCAGTTACAAACAATGCTGAGTAATGATAAGTGACTTTATTATTTTGCTGTATTGAATGTCAAATAGCCGCATCAGCAGTTAGTTGAGCGGAATGCCGTCGGAGTGGGTTGGTGTACACAAAGTCATTGACATTGATTTATAACAGAGGGCACTGGGCATTTTCAAAAAGATTGTACGGATTTGATTATAATGCTCACTTTTGTGATTTTGTTTGTTTAGGATTTTTGGCAATTATTTTAAAAGTGAACTAATCAAAAGATAGTGAAAAATTCATTTGATTTAGATAAGCTAGTACATAATGCCCATCAAATTCTCGCAGCACTGCGTGCATTATATTAGCACCTTATCACTTTTATATACAGCTACACATGGGACTGTATTGGAGGGGTCCAGATACGTTTCAAATGATTTGCCATTGAATAAATTCCTGTGAAAAGGAGTCGGTATGTTCATAGCATTATTAGACATACAAACTGTTGAAACAGTAGCAGCGAGCCTTCAATTCGTGCGATATCACTTACAAATTGAATCGATAAAAATCTCCTAAAAATGTCTTCGAAAACAGTGGAAGTGAAAAAAAAATCGATATCTACGTTGGAGGAGTTGGAATTTGAAGAGCCGTTTCCTGTTCCAAGCAGTCTGCGACGTCCAGTTGCAACACGCCCGATGGTTTTGATGGGCAGCGGCCCAACGAATCCATCGAAACGCGTCATGGAAGCCCTTTGCAAGCCAATCATGGGTTTATATACTGATGAATTTCTTCAGGTAAGAAAATAACATGTTGCACATCAAATTACATTTCGTCAAATGTTTTTTTGTTCGGCCTATTCTAATTAATCATCACATGTTTGCATCATGTATTTGATTGTTTGAATGGTGCGCGATTGTGCAATTGTAGCGGCTATTATTGTGCAATCCGGAAAACGTCATCGCACTATGAATTCTACAAAAATCATTAAACATTAGTCCGATAATGTAAAGATTTTAATTCTTGCCCGACACATTTTTAACCAAATTCATTATGATTGCTAAGAGTAATTATTAGTTGATGCAGTTGATGCTCGGCCAAATTCTATCTTCTCAAATCTAACAGAAAATTGCGAAAATTTTATATTATGTCAAATTGTTTGTTTCTTTCTTGCATTGTTCGATGTTGCTATTCAAACATCAAAATATTGGAGCCAAGTTAGAATTTCTAATTTATAACGGAGAAAATACATTTTTTAGTTAATATTATGAAACACTAGGTTGTAATCGAAATCAAACATTTTATTTATATTTTTTAGCTGATTATTTTTAAATGTTTACTCTCACTCTCAGGCGATTAATTTGAGACAACATTAACTGCATAACTTAAGTTGATTTTAAATGTCTTCTTTTATCGAGAATAAAACCAGATTTTCGAGAATAGATATTGTTGTAACTACAACAACAAATCTATATGCAAATAACTTCATGTTACTATTTTATTTGCATTAATATTTGAGTTCATCCTTATTCTAAACCATTCAAATGTCTCAAATTAGTCGATGAGCCAGTCGAAATATTTTCACAGGAGGATGTCGATATTTTTGTATTTGCAGTTGCTGAGCATCTTTCAATTCAATCAAATTTGCCGCTGCATGTTTGAAAACAAATATGGAAATCAAAGAGCACAAAAATATAATCGAAAGCATCAATCAGCTGCATGATGTAGCTGTGTATTCATAATTTCACAAATGAATGAACACAATAATTATATGGGAAGCGTAATCAGTTGACAAATTGCCATTCTCATGTTCTATTTTGCTTTCATTTTTAAATTGATGCGCGTCTCAAAACGTATGTCTTGCCAAATCTGGAAATCTGTACAAAAAATCAGGCACAACATTCGCAGTGGTACATTTTCCGAATGTAAAATAATTTTGCAGAATTCTTGATTCCAAAAAAATGTACAAAATGAGTAAGCGTCAGATCGTTATTTGCCAAGTGTATTCTACTAAGTGAAAATTATTGTCGTTCAAGATAACGAAATAATACTTGACGTTAATTGAAATTTATTCGCAACGAGCGTAAAATATAAATTGATTACAATATTTAAATCTATTGGTAATAAAACATTTCAATTTTTATCCAAAATGAAGAAACTCCTTCATATTTCTTGGCTAGCCGATGAATTTAATTTCATATTAGCGGAAAAATAGAATATTTTATTATAAAAAATCAACAATTGAACTTTACATCGTAAATCTGAAATTAATCGTTTCTTATCTTTTCAATAAATTGCGAACTTATTTGTTGAACGCAATGCCCGACAGCAAAAATTGCGAATGAAGTGAAAGTGGAAAGAACAAGTATCAATCGACTATCACAACACGCTTTGGCTGAGAGTTATGAAAAAGGACATGCGACAATCACGTCGTTGATTTAGACAATTGTTTGTTTATTTTAGTTTTATCCTAGGTTTTTCTCAATTATCAATCGATAAATAATTGTTTTGATTCATGGTCATTGAAAGGAAAATAATCCGCATATTAGCTATCATCAAAAAAAAAAAAAAATCGAGTATTTCTTTATTGATAAGTCAGAAGTTTGAAGGGACTACTTAGTAATGCTGTAATCGACGGCCGAGTGATAGATAAAATGTTCGAGCAAATGTCAATCTTTGCGAAATGGTCGAACACTTTTGTTCTAGATATTTTCAGCCACGAAACCCGCGTAGTTATTAACGCATTCGAAAACAACTCCACTTGAACTCAAGATTAGATTTGTTAAAAAAATATAGGTTTTTATTATGTTAATATTGTTCGATTAAAGTCTAATATCGGAATTTTGCACATTTAATCTATCGGTTTTGTTAGACAATAGCTCAGATCAATCGCATCAATATATTTATTAATTTTTCTACTCTTCCACACATGTATCTAATACTATATTCGAATTAATTATTTTATAAATACTTATTTTAATTTGGCCGATGTTTTTGTGTTTTGTTATCAACATTGCGTTTGTCTTTTTTGAATTAAACTTCAATTTATGTTGGGTGTTCCATTTTAAAACTTCATTGCCCAAAAGTTCGACTGTTATTTTGGCTGTGTGGCTTGTTGCGCCATCCTGTTGAAACCAAATGTCCTCTATATGATACTCTTCAACTTTTGAAAACAAAAATTCGTTGAGCATGGCACGGTAACGCTCGCCATTGACCGTAACGGCGGCTCCTTGCTCATTTTCGAAGAAAAATGGCCCAATGATGCCGCCGGACCAAAACCCACACCAAACCGTAACTCTTTGTGGGTGCATTGGCTTCTCAATGGTGACGTGTGGATTTTCCGACCCCCAGATGCGACAATTTTGCTTATTGACATAGCCTCCGAGGAGAAAATGGGCTTCATCCGAAAAGACGATTTTTCATTTTTTTTTTTTTTTTTAGGAAGATTTCAATATTTCCCAATTTTGTTCAAGCGTATATCGACTCATTTCGTTAACCGCAGATATTTTACTGACTTTCTGTCAATATACGACTGACATTTAATGGTTCACACTCGAAATAACCGCTAGTTCAAATGAAGCCGCTAGATAAAACATCCTGTATAATAAGCCTGCCAGATTGCCCAGAATTTCCCGGACTTGCCCGGGTTTTTGGCGCTTCTGCCGGGAGAATTTTGCCCGGGCCGGAAATCCGGGTTTTTGAACAAAAGTCCGGGAAAGTCCGGGATTTTCGGCGTTTTTCCCCTCAACAATTTTTTTTTTCCACACATCAAATGTATCGATATCGATTGAACCGCTGCTATGAAACAGCTGATCGATGATATGAACACACTCCCATCAATAGAATCGTTTCGTTTTAGCCATTCACAATTACTAAAACGAATAAGAGAGAGATTTGATTGTTTATGTTCATTGTTTACAAATTCTGACATCCCCCATACAAAATTTTTCGAAATAAAAAATGTATGCGCAGAAAGACGATGATTGAGTGGACCAATTTGGTTCAAAATCTAATGGTATCTATTCGTCAACATTCCCAACTATACTATGATATCGGATTCAAAAACAATATCACTAAAAGAGAGAAAATGGGTGAACAAATCTGCGTACAACGTGGAACAGACCCACAACAACCTGGTCTCAATTCAATTAATTTTTCATCCTGAACCTAGGAAAAGTCATCTCCGATCATTTTGAGACTTTTTAAATGTGGGCCCCATCATAATACTTTCCCCTTCACACTACGTGTGGCGGAAAAGTAATTGAGAATTTGCCCGGAAATTGCCCGGCGGAATTGAATCTGAAATAATCTGGCAGGGTTACTGTATAACCACCTATCAATAACTATAAATTTGCGGACTCCGTGTAAGAATTGAAGTCTTATCTCTTATTATATGAGGGGCTCAGAGTAAAAATGTTACTTCAGATCTTACCTCCTGCTCTTACTTATGGGCCGTATCATTTTTACTCTGAACCCCTCATATCGGCTAACACTTACATTCTCATTATGTAATGTTGTTTTAACGTCGCATTATCCTCTTTACCATTCTTTATTACGATCATTCGTTCGCCGTGAATTCATTTTGATTCTTTGTTTGATTATAAAAAAGCTGTTGATTAAATTACTGCCCGATATTTAGGTTATGGATGAAGTGCGTGATGGTTTGAAATATATATTCCAAACTAAAAATCCGATAACATTCTGCGGAACTGGTTCAGGAAATGCCGGCATGGATATCGTACTCGGCAATTTAATCGAGCCAAATGACGTGGTGATGGTTTGTGTGATTGGCACATTTGGCCATCGTGCTGTTGAGATGTCGAAGCGTTACGGTGCTGATGTTCGTATTCTTGAATCGAAGTTAGGCACAGCTCTTAAATATGAGCAAATTCGTGCCCACTTTGAAACACATCGTCCGAAAATTCTGTTTACATGTCACGGCGAATCTTCAACGGGCGTTATTCAAAATTTGAATGGGCTGGGAGATCTTTGTCGACGGTAAATGACCGAAGCGGTTTCGTTGTCTTTATCAATATATATTTTAAATTGTTCGCTTTAAATACGAATTTAGGAACGATTGTTTGTTGGTTGTCGATGCCGTAGCTACGCTTGGAGCGGTTGACTTGTATGTGGATGAATATAAGATTGATGCATGTTTTTCAGCATCACAAAAGGTATTGGGTGGACCGGCTGGCTTGTGTCCAATCACATTGAATTCACGTGCAATGGAAACGATTAAGAAACGAACAGTGCCATCCAATGTGTATTATTTTGACGTAAAATACTTGAGTGAGCTGTACAAATGCGAAGATAAACCACGTCTGTAAGTCTACAGCTAATATTGCCGAAAACAAGACGATTGATTTAATATGGTAATTTATTAAAGTTTACATCACACACTTTCTGCGCCGATTCTGTACGGTTTCCGTGAATCCATTGCCGAAATCATTGAGGAAGGTCTAGATCTATTCAAATTGCGTCATGCCGAAAATGGGCAGCGGTTGCGTGAAGGCCTTCAGAACATTGGTTTGGAATTGTTTGTTGAGAATCCTGAACATCGTTTGCCAACGATTACATCCGTTCGCATACCGCACGGCGTGAATTTCGAAACTGTCATGAAATGCATGATGGAAAGGTATGAAACTTACCTGAATTGATAACATCTTGTAAAACCAATGGAATTTCTATTTTCTACACAGACATTCGGTGGAAATAGTGAACGGAATCGGTATAACAAAGGGTATTCTATTCCGAATCGGTGTATTGAATAGTAATGCAACGTCGCAAAAAGTCGATTTGGTTCTACGAGCACTTTATGAGGCACTGAAACTTACGGCTAATTTCGTCGCTCCACAAACGAAGGTTTATTACTAGTGCGCGACTGCAATAGCCATAATAAAAAATAAGTGGTCGCGAAAATCTATAAAGTATGAATGTATTGGTCGTGAGTGACCCAGAGAAAAGCGACGATTAAAATCAAATTCAAATAAAGCAACAAAATTTATTTTGATTTTCATACATATATTTATTTGTATTCTTCACTATTATTGAACGTCCTGTAAGGTCGCCAAATTGATTTGTATGCGTGTGTATGTGTATGAAATTGAATTTGGATGTATTTATTGAGTGGAGAAATGTGTTCATTGTTTGTTTTCGTGGTTTTTGGTCTTGTTCATTCGGATTGAGAATAGCCAGGAAATTTCTACCGAAATTCTCCGTGAAACTATTGTTGTTGTTTTATTTTTCCAAATAAATAAATATTTCATTGACATGCGAACGTGTAAATAGTTTATGATATGACATGGTTCTTGAGTGTTGAACAAATATTGAATTGAATAACAAGCAAGCATTAGCTGGCCATTTTGTTCTTCATTATTTTGATTGACACGTCATCATAGTCATTTATTAATATTTGATTAGAAATAATCTTGACATTTTCTTTGTTTTTATCTTACATGTTTGCACTTTCATACAAATGAAAACTATTTTTCGGCTCAATGTTCTTGCTCTTGACAAACATTCAATAATTTTATTAGTTTTTTTTCTTAACAGCAACTTTAAGATATATGAATTTGGTATGGCGCGCATAATTGTCAGCGAAATATGAATATAGATATGATAATTTTGTCTTTTTGTTGTCAGTGTGTCTTAAATATGTCTAACATTTGGAAAACAATGGCATTGCATACATTTTACACATATCAATTGTCCATTTCTCTTTCATGAAAAAAAAAAAATACAGAATTGGTTACAATGACTTATGAATGGAAATTAATGTTGCATCGAATAAGATTATTGTCTATTCTAATTAACTATTGGTTTTGTTTATCTTTGTGGATTAAACATTCCATTCATTTTTCAACTTATCTAAATCTATTTTAAACATTATATTTGTTTTCACACAGATAGACTGAGAAATAAAATTCAGCAGCATTTCAAAATGAGAGCAAAAAACCGAAACTAATAGAAATTCAACGAAGAGTTGAAATGATGGTAACCTGTATATGTGTGTGAACAACTAAACATCATTTTGACGAAATGCGAAGAAACTGCCATGGCAGAAATACTCACAGGGTATTTCCATCAATTGAGAATATTCGCGTGACAATGTAAACTAAACGCTCGACAATATCAAATAAGTGGACAAGCAAGAGTAAGGGATTGTGCACTGAACTAATTTCCATGGACAATATTATGCATTTTTGTTGTTGTTTTTACTTCTTTTATGACTACAATATGTGAATATAACAGCAAATTTTGTATTCAACATAATTTTTCTTATATCTAGTGATTTTTTGTGTTATTATTACTCATCGGATATGGTGGTTGTTCCAGTTGACAGCATTTTTATTCCATTGACTAAGGGTAGATTGGCCATATTAGGACCTAATCTCTAATTACGATCTAGCTGCAAAGAAGAGCTCTATTGCACATGTAAATAGAGTCTTGGGTCTGAATTAGATACACAACAAATTGTGGGTGCTTATTTGGAAAGTTACCCTTACTACTGTTCATTTGATAAGGTATCAAATGGTGCCATCTGCAGCTGTCACCTCATTGAAAAAAATAATAATAATAATTACACGACAAAAAATCTGTATTTTATCGATTTCACTTCGAAAAGTTACAGTTTTTAACATGCGGGTTAAACGAACCCGTGTGTGTGTGTGTGTGTACTGCATCGGACGATTTCATGTCGAACACAAATTGAAATTGAACATTTTCTTGTGATTAGTGATAGCTTTTTTAGAGAACTTTTCAGTTTTCTCTCTCGCACTCTCTGCCGATTTTTCATTGACTGGTTTTACAAATGTATTATCACAAACCTACATAATTGATATTTTTTTTAACAGTATCGAGTCCAGTCCTAAGGTAATAAGCATAGATACACGCTAAGACTGTAATACGATGCAATTTGCTCAACAAATAAAACTTCTTTCATTCTTTTTGCATTCATTTGAGAAATAATTGTCATTGATTTCGCAATTAAATCATTTGAAGCCAATTTTTTTCTCACATGGTTCAATGTCAATTAAAATATTGCAAAACAAAGATATAATTTGTATAGCTGTCTAATTACAACAAACCACGATCGAATCGACCGGAGACAATTAAAATAATAATTTCAGGAAATTAGAATGAATTCGCCATATTACCAACATGATTGATATTGAGAAGGATTATTAGCACTTAGTTGATACATACAGAAGTATCAACTAAAAAAATGAGATGGCGTACCAATTCATCGGTATTTGTTTGAAATTTGAATACAAATGTTTGAAGCCATTTAGTTTTGAGGGTCAATTGTTTTTGTGTGAAGTCTTTTTTCGTGAAATTGCTAGTTGAAAAATATGGCATTTGCGCATTCAAGCGATAGCAGATTGATTTAAAACATGAACAGCTAATTTTAAATGACCCACTATTTTACTTTTTCCCTTATTTTGGTTAATTTAACATGTGCAATTGAAAATACATCTGGATTCTGGAAAACGATATTTCAGAGTGTTTCATACAACAATTAAACAACATTAAACGAAATTCCGCAATTTCAGTAAAGTTCAATGTTCGAATATTCGTTGCAATGGAGCAAATTGATTATTTTACATATTCTTATCAAAGCGGATTTGAATGTGAGTCAATGGTTGACTCGATACCATCATTTTTATTTTCTATAATTTATTTTCTTTTCAAGCAACAACCATAGTAATAGCGATAGTATTTCGTTTTTAGTAAACCTCGCGATCAGAATATGGGCTGCATAAAATACCGGCCACGCGATGTATTGTACATATATATGATAATTTCTGAATCGCTGTGAGCTGCTAAGTACATGTTCTTATCAGTAAGTACCCTAAACACTAACAATATTTTCAATAATTTAATTTATTGTTGCTTTACGATTTGCTGTTATAAAGATATTGTTCTGATTTTTTGTTTAGATCTTTCATTATTTTATTTATTTAGTTTTTTCTCTTTAATTCACATTTCGATTGTTGAGTTTGTTTTATCCTATAATTTTGGTTTCCGTAAAAATTCTGTCTTGTAGTGAATAAATCATTTTTGTTCAGCTTATTTGAATATTGAACGCATCCTCGTCAGCCGCGACTGTGAGTATACATGCATTTATGACACATTTTCAGAGAGCGATTTTGTGAATCCACATTTTTTCTAACTATTTCATTGAAATTGTTTTGTTTGTCTTAATTATTGATAGGAAGAAGCGATAGACAATGAATTTTCTCAGATCTCTCAGCCGAGTCAATATTATGGTACTATTGAATAGTACTGAAATGATACGCCAGAGTCTTTGATGTTGCATTTTTTACGTATGATATTATCAAAGCGGGTTTGCCTATAGGAAAAATGGTTTTTGTCTCGGTGAACGACATATGACAGCGCACACTTTGCGATACAATCGATAAAAGTAGACGCATTGTGAAACCATATGCAATCAAAATTGGATTTTTTATAATTATATTCGAGATGTAATGCAAATCTGTAGTAAAGCTTCATCGAAATAGTTCTTAAGCTGATTTTACTTTCGGATGTTACGACGTGATTCAACCATCCATTTTTCCAATAGACACGAACTAGTGATGGTCTCTCAAGAATTGTATAAAGAAACATTTACCGTATCAAAGGAGTATTTATTTTGTTTCAACCTAAAAAAATATGTGCAATTGACATGCGGCATCAGGCCTTATTTTATTAGTGTTGCTCTTACTTCATTTGTATTTTATACAATTTGAAAAGCGTAATTATAATTTTGCTAATCGATCGGTTGGATCGATCTGACGACAACAACAGCAGTCAACCTTTGAGATAGTTTCGGCGAGCAGCAATCTGAGCTGTATACTGTTGCTCGAAATGTTGCTCGAAATGTTGCTCTTGTCACTAGAATCTCAACTTTTTAAAATAAACACACAGTCTACTTCCAGGTACGGAACATTTAATTGCAACATAAATGAAAACAACTTTGAATTTAAAATAATTTTAAAATTCCATTGGATTTTTAGTTAAAATAGTTTTGCTTTGCACACAATTTTGAGTATGAAAAAATGTTGTTAATATTTCCGTACAAGTTGTGCGATACAACAAGTAAATCAAATACTATTTTTGGCATGTTTCCGTTATGGACAACCAACCAATTAATTTGATGCTATTATATAGTCCATAGAATTTAATTGGTGAGCCACAACAAAATGATGTGCTCTTTTTTTTGCTTGTTGTTTGAGGACAAAGTAGCCAACTTTATACTTCAGAGTTCGGCTTAACTATCAGAAAGTGTGTGTGTTTTTTTTTTATTCTAGGAAGTAAGAGTAACATTTCACTCGAACAGTAGTGACCTATGTTTGTATCACAATCGTCAGCTGAAGCATCTTTTTTAGAATACCAAAACTTATTTATCTTTTGAAAAAAAAAACTCTTTCCATATAATGTTGAAGCTTGCGGAAAATGCTAGCGAAGCTGTTCTTTCACATTTAGCGTTTTTCTCAGTTGTTTGGGCTGCTGAACTAATTTGATTAAGTTGTGAAGCATCTCAAATTGGTCTCAATTTGCGATTCATAACTCGGTGCTATTTACAAATGAGAAAACGCATATTAAGTGGCTTATCCTACACCTACAATCATTGTCTTTGTTTTACCTACAAACATAAACGATTATGCCTACAAAGTGCATTTTAAAGTCATTGTCAACATTTAAAATAATATATTCAGCGCACGTGTGTCGCGCCGCCATTGTCATCATTTTCTCACATCTGATTCACACTATTATTGGTTCACTAAACTGTAACATACATTTTATTGCATGTAATATTTACACAATGTACAAAATCGCTTTCTTGAAGCATCAAAAATCACTTGATCGATAGAAATCGGAGTTGGTGAGTGAATTGGTTGTTGTTTTTCATTTCTCAATTGACATAAAGATTTACTCAATATAAAAAAAAAATGAGTTAATTTCTTCTATTGTTTTTTACATTTTTGTTCGTTTCAATGAAGAATTACCATTCATTTTTGCAATGAATGAATAAATGTCCATTTTACAGGCCACATGCACTAATTAAACATCATTAGTTTTGGTTTGTTTGTTTATTAGAAGATTGTCATGTTCATTGAGGTGCTCTATAAAGAAAATTCCCAAAGAATTTCGAAAATAGACTCGCTGTTTTAATATGTACTTATAAATTGTATTTAAATCTTAAATGATATTTGAGATACTGCCAAATGAACGTCTAACAACTCATTTTCTGTATGTTGTTTATGTAAAGTTGTAAGTTTATTGCTTGGGGAAAACCATAAAGAAAACATTATCATAGACAATTCAATTGCCCGTTCCGTATAATTTTTGGATTTCCCTCTGATTTTTATTTGGATTTGGAACGAATTTTGTTCGGCTGTATAGTTTTAGCCATCATTTTTCAGCGTACGCCCAACGGCGAACAGAAAAAAAAATGAATTAAAACGGGTCAATCAAGTGTCGTTATTATTGCTTGCTTTTACTTTTGATGTCGTTTTCTTGTTCGTTTTCCAGCAATTACAATTAAATCCGAGCACAAAGACCACGGAAGAGAAAATGCACGCAATATATCATGTTTGATAGTCTTTTGGGGGCTCTGGTTAGGAGAAACAAACACGATATTCTGTCACGCATTGTTGGGCTAGTTTTTTGTCATGCCGATGCAAAAATTATGAGTGTATTGTAGCTTTTTTTATGCATGATGTGTGAATACCAGACGCCGATTTGTTCGTGTTCCAAACAAGAGATTTTCGATTTTTCCCCATGGTTTTATTTTGGTTGCTGTTTATTTTCCGTCGATTTTCCATATCAATCCGGATCACATGAAAATCGTGTGCAGTCTTGTGATCTTGTAACGCAATATGATTTGACATGATTTTCCATTCGCAAGTATGTGTTCATTTGGTATTTGTGTGTGTTTTGAAAGGAAGCGACCAAAATGAAATATGCCAACCTGCTCATTAGATCGGCATTCAATGAATGCCCATTAGGATTCGGAGTCTGGAAAATCTTGAACCGTCGCATGTTCTTCCTTCGAAATGTATTTCTCCGAAAAATTAATTTGCATACTTTTTTTGCACGAGTGCTGCGACGGTATGTGTTCGAAATGGCTTGATTAAAATGCTCACTTTTTTTTGTGTTGCACATTCAAAATATGAAGCATTTCAAAACGAAGCACAAAAACCGTACATTTTATGTATTCATGGGGATAATAGTGGGAAAACAGATTCGTACAAGTCAAAGTGTACCATGAAAAGCGTTTTCGCAACCTGAACTGCCCATAAGAGGCAATATAAATTCATGATTCTTTTTCAAATAAACACACTATTTCATGATGCGTTTTACGAATACGCTCTAGGGGTTAGACACAAATGGCAAGTGTTTGAGATCAGCATAAATATAGTGGAATCAGTGGAAAAAGTAGGGAAAATAGCAGGCATCAGTTTACATGCTCATTAGAAATACGAACAATAATTTATTTCGAATAAAAGCGAGCGCACCATAAAAAGGTTCACTCATAATTCCATAAGAGACTATCGGCTCTGTTGGTTCCACCCACGTTGTTGTTGTAAACAATGTATTGGCTTCGTCCATAAGCAAATTCATAGATGCATTGCGGCTTATGAACGAAAAATGCATTGTTCAGAACAACATCTTGGTAGAAACAGCGAATCCAACAGTTTAACACGGAATTATTATTTAACCATTTTGCCAAATACCCAAAAACCATTGCTGCGTTAACGAAAGCATCTGAACGGATTGTATGCGATAGCAGAAGCGTAGTCAACATCACTCGCAACGCAATCCATTCAGACGGCCTATCGGCATAAAGGATTTTTTCCGCAAATTGTTCCTTGGAAATGTTGTTTCTCTTGATCGGCTTGCAACTTATATTGCGCAGAATATTTGCGTGTTTTGTGTGCACATCAGTAAAAATATAAGATATCACATGATGCTTCAAGAATATAAGCACAAATTAATGAGACTAACTTTTTTTCCGTGAAAGCCGTACTAGAATCTGGGTTAAACCCCCAGAAAATGATTTTCATGGTGCACTTTGACTGGCAAGAATCTGTATTCCCACTTTTATTCTCATGCACAAACCTAGACGCAACCCGATGAAAAATACATAAATATGCATGTCGTGCAAACATTTTCATCAATCAATAAATGTTATGCATACTATGTGGTTGAGCACGTGCATTTTTTTCTACTCATAGAGGAAAAGAGTTTCTACTTAATGGGCCAATCGGGCGGCACTGCGACCAAACTACTCGAATTGTAATGAATGATTTTATTGTCGCTTCGCTGTGTATGACAATTAAAGTACTACACCATACGCACCACAGAACTTGTCAAATGTTTTTTTACACGACACAACACGATGACAACCGGAAAAAAACAACAATAGCGCAAAATGAAGAAGAAAAAGAAGTGGAAGAGAAAAAAGTGCCGCATGTCGATGGTACCACTAAGACTTATTGCACGTTAGCACAAATAAACAAATGAATTTTAAATCGCTCTGCTCACGTGCAACGAATCGTTTGTAATTAAGCAACTGGATTTCGCTTTATAAATACATAGAAAAATGCAGCCTTTCAAATATGACTGTCGTTAGCCGTTGCTATTGATTGCAACTTTAATAGTTTAAAAAATATTTCTGGTCACACGTTTACATCGAATTTAAGCAACATTTTCGGCAAATGGTAGTTTTTTCATAGTCTCAAGCTGATAATGGGCTTGTTTCAAAGCGACATTCGTTGTGCTCGTTTCAAATGCTGCAAAATAACAGAAAAAAATCAATATCAACATTTATACACACACGAAATGCCATTTGAAAAAGGCGCAGAATGCTACAGTCAGACATAAATTAACAATCAATACATGTACAGCGCTTGTATAATATCCTATTATTGTCACAGCACAGATTGCCAATACAAACTACCGTACCGGAATGCATCAGGTGCGTGTGTTTTTATTGGCCATCTGTGCTGTGACAACAGTAGGCGCTATAAGAGTGTTGCTTGTAATTCCATATTTCACTCGGGTTTTTTGCACCTCTTGTCATTTCGTGTGTGTAAGTTGGTCTTACTGCTTTCGATTTCAACATTTCCGCTACATTAACTATTATTGATACATCGTTGAACGTTAGGTTTTAGTTTACCTTAAAAATCTATCGACATTTGATTAAATATCCGATTGCCAATAGCATCGCTTACTAGCTGACTTAGTGGATGAAATTGCGATGAAATCATGTTCAACTTTTCAGTGGCTTCATTTCTGCAAAATTCAGCAATGAAATGGAAGGGAAAAAAAGTTAGCTGTGCAAACAAAAAGCATTTGCTGAAAGCACTTACGTATTCGAAATCATAAATTACTGCGTTGCAAGTGGATGGTGGGAGTGAATGCTGTCGATTCGGCAAAATCAAAGGAAACTCAATGTGAGAGAATCAATTTACATGTTCAATGTGCTCGCGTGACCATTCAAGCAGCACAGAAGGGCTTAGCATCTGATTCTGCTAACTAGTCCATACATTGACGATGAAAGCTGCAATAATTTTGCATACGTTTTTTTTCTCGGTTCTTAGTACTGCTGACACTGCTGCATTAAATAGCTCGAATTGAACTGAATTGAATTGTACCTTTTGAATCGACTCGATTAATGCACCGCATTAAAACGAAATGCGACAAAAGCTATTTGCGAAATTAATGCCATTATTTTGAATGGATTTTCCATGTCTTTTTCGGTTTGGGAAATAAATCGAAGATTTGAATGAAACACATTGATTGCGTTCAATATTTAATATTCATTGGCGGTAATGAGAATTGCTGCCATACGTAAACCGCATCACATCATTCACATAGTCTGAATCATTCAAAAAGCTACGGCACCGTGAATTATTCTCCGCACATCTGCAGTCGATTCGAGTCAATCGTAGAATGACTTTAAATCAATTTTACGTTTGCCTCGGATCAAAACCAATTTCGGGTATATAATTTTAAAGACACAAATTTCTATGAGTGAGATGTAGTGTGGTGCTTGTACATTTAAAATAACATAGACATACACCACTCTACGTCTCACCCATAGATTTGATGGAGTCAAATTCCATGAACGGTGTATTTACCTTTGGCAAGTTCATGACATCATCATCATAAAAACGCATTGCAATTATACGAGAACGATCGTTTGAATTGCATCGCACCGAATCGGGTTCATTCATTTCAATTCAGAATGCGTGAAAATCGTTATGGAAACAGCGATGCGTTTTCACTTTATCTTCATTCATTTGCATTGTGATGAAATTTCATTGGCAAAGCTCATCGCTGCTCGCTGAGGATTTCCGATCCAGACTGCAACGGTTAACACACACAATTTTTGTTTTATCTTTTCGATTATTTGCTAAATTTCCTACAAACAAACTTTGACTGCGTCCGTCTGTGCATTCTATTTGAACTTAACGGCACACCGAACATACATATGAATATTCATTTTAGTTACTATATGCACTTTTAGCGTCTAGAATTAAGTATTACCTAAATTGTTGTTATCATTTATATCATATCTCATGGACTAGACATATTTACAAAATATTGTTTTTGACATTTTCGATATATTTAACAAATATTATTGTCTATTAAAAGATTTGCATGCCTTCTTCATATCTATAAATTAGGTGTTGCATGCCATCGTTTCATATTTCATCCTATATTTCATGTCACATTTTAATTTTTAAGATTTTTTTATGATTATTTTTTGAATTTTTAATTGGTAATTTTCACACTACGAAGTGCAGGCTCACTTCATGCGATAACTGCACGAGCATCTTCAGTGCACGTTTTTGCTCGAAATTTGGTTTTTCTGACAATTCATGCGTTCATGCAACGCATCACAACTGCCACTCAATTCAACTGCTTAACATATCAAATATGCACGACAATCAACAATGAATTGCCGTTTTACGCCAGGATTTTGCGACATAAAAATACTTGTGTCCACATTGACACTCATAACTAAGCTGCTTCATCTATCATTATGAACCGCCTTCATTTGATTTACTTTGCATATTTTTATTTGTTTTTATTGGCATTTGAATTTACGTTCCCTTTGAAGCAATTCTCTTTTCATCTCTCCTGATTTTATTGTTCTTTTTGTTTATTTAATCATAAGATCAATACACAAAATCTCTCTTGCTGAATCCGACATCCGATCAAAATGTTCAAATCAAACAGAAAATTGACATTTTTTTTTAGCTATTTTTCTTAACCTAAATGTCTAAGTAGCGTGGACTCTCTAAGATATATTATTTGTTTTGTCTCTGTGTGTGTGTGGATGATATCGATTTCAAATTTTCAGAAATAATTTGTTTTAATATTTGGCTTTACGCTTTTTCTCATAGAAATCTACCAGTACGGCGTGCAGTCCACAAAAATCGGAGCTCAAGCAGAAAATGAACAACAAACAAACTGACAATTGAGGCAATGATAAACTGTGTGTAATCCGAATATGAACTGTTTGTCGAGATTGGAGTCGCGCTTCGCTTATGTCATATGAAGATCGCCTTTCAGAATACGCATAAATGTTTTTTTAAATTGTTGGTTGGCCAGCGCATAGCAGAACGGATTCATTGGACTATTTGCATAACATAAAAAGTACGAAAACATATACAGATGCACATTAGTGCATGGCGGATTCGCGCAAAAACCTTCAACCAATGCTAACACATGATATGGTGTCCAACAAGCTACAAACGCACCTAAAATAAATGAAATCGTTCTGAATGCTTTTCGTGCACGGTTTTCAGACTTTGATTTTGGCCGTCCACCAACCAATGGAATCTTTTTGCGCCCTTTCAAGCGCTTTCCAATTGATCGAATGAAATCCCGTTTACTGGATGTTTTATCGCTAACAATTGGCTGTTGAGACGTACTCGATGCCGCCGGTGTGATCGAAGTGAGATTTTGATTTTTGTCAGTCAAATCGATTGTAGTCGTTGTTACTGTTGCGAATGTCGTTGGTGCATTTGAAGTTGTCTGTGCATGCAGAATGGTGGTTTTGGAGCACATGCTATTATCGGTGCTGGACACTAAACGGCCTTCGACGGCACTGTCGCGGTCGCATTCGGCCGTTACATCCAGATTGGATTTTTGCGTATTAGTCGCATTGACAATCGTTGTTACTGGGCGATCAGCTTTTTCGCTTACATTTACCGTTGTATTGTATTTGTTAAAGGTGTCCGCTGCGGCAATGGATGAGTGATATTCGTCCGAAGATTGGAGTAATACGGTCGGTGATGGTTGCTGTGATTGAGCCGTCGCTTTGATCAATGCCTTTTGCAACAGTGACGGATTCGCTATATTTTGTCCTTTGGCGGGCGATACATTTTTCGGTGGCACAATTATCGTTGTTGGTGGACTTTCATTTTGCGGAGAAGATACAACGACGGAACTTTCATCCATGAAACGCAGATCGGCCCCATCTAAACCGCCCAATATATCATATGTCATCGTTAGTTCGCTGTGGCTGCTCACTACAAGGCTGCTAGGTCGATCGGATTTGATTGAAGGACTTTTTGACGTTGGAACTGGACTCCCCTGAAAATCATCCGGCGGCGGTAGAATCTCGTGCGATAACTTGATTTGGGCCTGTTCGCTGGCCTGTTGCGGAGGTTCGATGTCTTTCGGCGATATAGGCGATTGAACGGGCGTTGGTAAAAGTGGAACCATTTGTTTGGATGCTTCACTGCCAATATTGTCCGAATCTAATAGACTAGCTTCGGTTATCTTTGGCATAGCCTTCATTTTCGAGCATGGTGACTTTTTCACTTGGACTGATTGATCTTTTGTGGTGGCCGTTTTGATGGCACCATTCGATCTGGCCGCTGCGAATACGGGCGCTTGCGCCTGTACAAACAGACCAGCCAATGATGTGCGCTTTTTGATTTGCTGTTGCGTTGTATCTTGTTGTGCATTCGGAACAGTACTATCATCATCCGAATCAAAAGCTGGACTACTTGATCGCTCACTTTTATCACCCTCGCTAAGCTCCTTTTTGGCCTTTGGCCGAGATTTCTTATCTACATTTTCCGATTTATGCTTTGGAACCGAGGTCTTTCGAGGGGCAGTTACTTCGTTTATTTGATTCGAAGATGATGACGATGTTATATTCGATGGAGGCAATGATGATGGCGTCACAGCGGCAGTTACCTTCTTCTTTTGAGTATCTTGACTTAAAAGATTACTTTGATCTTTCGATATGCCAATACCAGCCGCTCTGCCGGCCATTCCAGTCATAGCTCCTGCACTTAACGCAACCATTGACTGCATTTTTCGCTGTTTCGCCTCACTGCGTTTTTGCATATCATACGCCGTCTTATAGATGCCACCATACAGAACAAACAGTACAATTAACGTTGTCCAATAGTATCCAATGATCAATGCCGTATTGAAAACCGGGTCCTTGAAAAGAAAGATATTTGTAAATCCAATTCAATATGAAAATGGTTGAGCCATTACGGTAATTATAAAAACGGCATACTCTCGAACATTTTATGCATAGAAACATTTTGTTCAATCGAACATTTGTACTTGTTTTTCAAAAAAGGTCTATCTACATCCATAGCACTTCAATTGCAGGCTCAAAAGAGATTGGATTTCGAAATAAATCATTTTTTTTTCAATGTCCCATTTTGAAATCTTTATTGAAGTAGCACCAATTATGGAGAAAAACGAAAGATGTGTGTGTACAAACCTTGAGGAATTGCACGGTACATTCACCGGGCAAAAGATCGCGATAGCCGATAAAGTGCTCCCATCCAAAGATTGATGTGAAAAATAGACAAGCCGGGATGACCCATGTTATCGACACCATCCATAGAACTTTTTTCTGTGTACGCCAACTGCGATATTTGGCAGCTATTTTCACCGAACAAAAACGATCAATTGTTATCAGCAGCACGGTGTATTGTGATACGAGGCATACTGTGAAATCAACGGACAACCATAGGTCGCAAAGTAATGGCCCTAAGTCCCAGTATCTTCGCAGTACATATACCGTAAAAAATGGCATTGAAACCGTTCCTAATCAAAGAGGGAGAGAAAGATGAAAAAAAGATTATACACTCAATATTACTATCGACGATTCCGCTCTTTGTGCACCAAAGATTTGAAATTTAATGAATGCAATGGTTTGTGCTATGAGCACGTACACAAGCAAAAGAAGAACAAGAGATCAATACATAGATAGAAAGAGAGGGAGAGAGAGAGAGAGAACGAAAAAAGTGTGGAAAATCGATTATTGAAACATGGCGAGAATCGTACATACCTATGAGCATGTCAGTTGCTGCTAGTGATGCTATAAAGTAATTACTGGGCTGCCTGATACTTCGATCCACTATGAATGCTAATAAAACTAAAATATTGCCACCGATCGTGAGAATCATACAAATGGCAATGATGAGCGCTACCATGATTGATTGCCATAATTCAAGTGCTGGCAGCACTGGTTGCATTTCATTTGGATTCGTTAGTACATTTGTTACAGTTCGGTTTGCTTCAATTGTTGCATGTATGGAACCATTTAAAAAATTCCAGTCAATTAAACTATCGTTGTTTTGCCATAAATCGTTACTTTCGAATAAAGGTCGATAAACTGGTAGCCCCAATACTCGCTGACACTCCGGATATTCGAGAAGTCGATTGTAAAGTTTCTTGCAAATGCGCTCTTGTTTTTGCCTCAATTTCCTGTAAATAAGACCGAATAAATAGAATTTCAAATCAAATGAGATGGTTTGAATGGAGAACGAGCAAAATGCACACGACCAAGCAAATAATTAAATCGATGGAAAGAAAACATACCTTCAGATCAGATTGGAAAAATACTGAAACTTTGTCCATATATATCATGTTTCACAATTATTCCGAATGAACCTCTTGTTTCACGATTTCGCTCAAATATATCCAGTTTCGGTATTTTTTCAATTTAATCTGTAAATAAGTTTTCTTTCCAACGATTCAATTAATATAATGAATCATTTTGACTGGAAATAACTGGAGTGATTAGCGCACTTGCATAGCGCTTCAATATCTAATCCGTATCCAACCAAATCAGTCATTCATCATTTCATCGATGCACACAGATCGTTCGAAACGGATAGCAACACGCCGCACCACAAAATTGATATGCAGATACATTTTGAGAGTATATCATAAGGTTTTCTTTGAAAACATACTAATATTCACCGTATATTCATTTATATACAGCATTCAGTTTGAATTCCATGGCAATGCTTGAAAATGATCAATAATGAATGCGCAAATGCAGATGCGACGGCAAACGTAAATAGAAAATACTGAGAAATTAAATAAAGAGAATGAAAAAAAGGACTTGTTGTATTTGAATTTTTCACGTTTGAAATCCAGCAGCAATACATAAATGCTTTATGTTCTCATTCTCATTCGTGATGTACCACTCTTGCACATTCATTACCACCACAGAGCCAGCAAATTGAATGTTTTAGATTATTGCAATCTGTACAATTTACTGATGCATCGTGTCCTATTGTTTTATCCCGTGTTTTGTTCCAAGCATTTTGTTTCTTCCATGTCGTCAACTTCATTCATCTATTATTATTAATTCATGTTCAATGGAACTGTGCCTGGGAAATTACAATGGCGATTGTAACAATGAATTTCAAGTAAATATCGCAAATAAACGGCGGAGAGGAATAGTTTGGCTTGAATGTGAGCATATATCAATTGAAGAGCCAAAGAAAAGATGTACAACAAAACCATCGAATAGTATCTGTGAGGAATATTACAAGTAATATTATTCCAGAAATTCAAACGAAAATGTAAAGCACATTTATATCGCCGATTGGTGTGCCGTATTCTCTCCGTGCACTCGCAGTCAGCGCATTTTCATCGTCCTCGACGTTGTTGTCGTCGCCTCTGCTGTCCTCATCGTTCAACCGACACAGAAATGGCATTGCAGGGAAATGTGCATGTGTGAGTCCGCACACATTCACGTGGACGGTGAAGATAACTGTGCCATTCACTTCATTCCTACGAAATCTACATATGTATATTGTATCTAAACGAGATGTTTGTTCAAATGATAGCAACAGTATTGATGGTGTTTTCCATAATCCTTTGTTGCCTACTGAATAGTGTGCAAGGCAAATTCCTGGAGAATCGTAACTCATTTGCAAAGGTATCAAGAATGCCTCTGGTTGAAAAGATAAATCGAAATTTCATATGAAATGCGTAAGCTTGATATAATAATCCATGAAATAGACAACAACAATAGCATTTTAGCTTTTCCGTTTATCAAACGGCACTAAATAAATCTTGTTTTAAATTGTAGAAGCAACCGATTCCGACTGATTCGGATATGTATTATATTAAATAAATTATATAAAGGGAGATAGAGAAATAGAGAGAGAGATAGAGAGAGAGCATAATCTTTTGTTTTCAATTCAGTTCAACGAATTCCATTTGAAGCGTCAATTCTGGCATTTAATATTTGAATGGGAAGACAAGAGTCAATTCGATGTTATTAACACAAATAATGATGTAGTGCACACAGAGAATTTATCCTGTATTTTTTTTATATAAATATGTTTTATATATTTTACCGCCAAATAGATACATTTCGACATTGGTAAAATCTATGCGTTTGCTGTGAAAGTAAAGTTATACCAATATATCAGTACGTCTTAAACTTCAAATATAAACCAAATTGGTAAATTTGTAATGTTGTCGGTGAATTTATATTTAAAATGACAATAAAAAAAAAACATGATAAATTGTTTGAATATGAGGCCATATTATAATCTACTGTCTAATTATGACCCAACTGCGAAAATATACCTTATTGTTCATATAAATAAGGCATTGAGTTATAATTAGACACGTAACAAATTGTAGGTCATCATAATTCCAGAGTTTGCTCTTAAGTATTTCCAACTTCCTCTGTAAAATGGATTCGATGATGCAAACGAAATTATTTTTTTTTTTGTATTCATATATTTATTTTCTTTTGACGGTTGTTGTTGCTAGTTGTGGTGGTGGTGATCTCGTTTATAATAGATAATGATAAACCCGTTCAAACCGCCAATGTTGAATATCGTCTCGCAAGACCTTACCAGAAAACCGCACAATTCAAGTACATCCATGAGTAACATGAATATTTTCAGTTAAAGATACGCCACAATCAAAGACGTCACAGAGAGAGAAATTATTGGTTTGAGCACCATTCAGAATGGTTTTCATAAATATAAACGTAGCATTTTTTTTGTTCTGTACTTTAAATTTATTCACTCTTTATTTATTCATAGTTTTTTGTTGATGTTTTTGTTTAGAATATCACATTTGAAATATTTATTACAACTGTAGCGTGCCGAGTGGTTTGTTAGTTGGTTGAATGGTATAGATTGCGTTAAATCGTTTGGCTTCAAGCGTTTTGAATATCAAATTCGTTGTGGGTAAGGATTGAAGGGAGGTGTTGTTGGTATTGGGAAATGTTGACCTCGCCCGCCACTTGACGATCCCCCAATCTGTCCTCGAAAAGGTGAACCAAGTGCGCTTGAAACTGTCGCGACGATAACGAAGACGGCAAAAATAAACAATTTGATATTCATAATGACGATTATTTTCGTTGATGATTAAAATATAATTTGATATTGAGCGGGAAACACCAACACAAGGAAAAATCCGAATAAAAAATGGTTTTCTCGTTAGAAATGAAACTAGCTGGTTTCTTTTAAAGAGGCACTTCCGGCTCCTTTATTATTTACACAATGGCGATTTGGTCGTGTTTCGTGAAGACACTTGACTTGCCTGTACACTAGATGTGCTTCAACTGTGCCAAACATGATTTTCAATTTGCTTATATACTCACTCCATTCGCAAAAGAAAAACAACAAATCTGTCGCCGATTATACTAATAATATTCAGCAAGCGAAAAGATAACGGAGGGCATATTGATTACATTTTGTAGTAACATTTAAATGATAGCATAAATGAATAATCCCCTCGCCACAGAAGAGATTCAAAACGGGGCTTTTTCTGTGGGTTTTTCCCGTGCGAATGTCGTCACCGCTACAGATTATTAGTATTCATCTAAAGCTAATTAAATAGAACAACGTCCATGACAAAAGCGTGCCACTACAACTTCAACGCGTTCGACTTTTGGCGGTAATCCACCACCCAGATTCTCACAAATTTCGTGCGCATATTCTATTTTATACATTCCGCTTCCAGTTTTCATAATATAATGAGTCATCTGCCACTTCACAGCTCTACTCGATTTTATTTCATAAATAAATGAAATTGTATTTGTTGAGTGAATGAAAATGCGAGGCGATGTCATTTGAGCATTAATTGCACTTTACCTAGATTTTTGATTCAATTAATTTCTTGTCATTCTGTTGACTCGTTGAATGCGATAAATTATTACCCCGTTAAATGGAAGCAGTTGAACGGAATCCTGGACGAACGAGATGTCCATAGAATGTTCATTTCGAGAGTATCAAGAAGAAATTATGAATGACGACGGACATAACAATAGAAATTTACTGCAATTCATGATTTTATGTAAAATCCCATAGCAACGCCAACGGTAATTTCAATGCGACATTTATTTTCGATTTTCCGCAAATCGTCTTCGTTTAATGCATCACACGCACACACAAATTCGCACTGTGAATGAACAATGAAAAAACTAAAATCTCTCTGAAGGCGTTTTGTCACTCAACAATTATTTCCGATTTATGCAATCACAAAAAAGACATACAAATAAATTCATCGAATGTGTAGCCAGAGTATGTTTGTTTGCTGTGGCTATGATAACGAATTGAGGTACACGCCTTATGGATAGTTTCGCTGTGAATTGTGGAGAATACAAATCTGGATAACATTCATAACTTAGGTGACCGACTTGTTTGAATTAAAATTTCGTTACACACGAAAAATATCGGCACACATTGAGAAAATCGAATAACTCAGTCATCTTGATGTTGTGTCTGACGTACAAAATATCCTTCAAAATTTTAATATTCAATTGAGTTGTTTCAACGGAGCATATATCGATAATTAGAGAGAACAATCTATTAACAGGCATTGCAGCTGGGCAAAGTAATAATAATGTATGATTTTGAACATATGATCACACGGAATATAAGAAATCGTTTTTTTACCCAGCGCTTATTAATGACAACGTTGTTTTCTTGCCACGATTGAAAATGTTCATGCAAACTTTTTTTTTCTCCTTAAAAATAGGAAAATTGGTCGAATATTTCAATGACGCACGATTCGATGTCAAAAAGTTGCTTGGGTGTCATGTATCTTACTGAAATATTGTTTGGATCATCATCGCCACTTGTTCATATGAAAAACATTTGGAATTCCTAAAAACATTTGATTATTTGTCGTTGGCTTCAATGAATTTCCATTCCGTTTGATCAAGACTCAAGGTAATTAAATTAATTTCACGTTTTCTCAAAAAAAAAAAAATTATGTTTTTGTACTTTGCATCAAATTTCGGTACGGATATTTTCATTTTAAAAATTTCGGTACAGCTGGTCACATAATTCATAACTGAATAAGAAATGACATGGTTTGCTAAATACTGAAATCAAATGAAAAATGTTTCTTTTTTTGTGAGTCAATTTGAATTGAAAGTGCATTTTTATATTCAACCAAAAATGCTCTGGCAAAATGATAAAGACATTTTTCGCATTTTCATTGGTGGCGAGCTGATTGCAGTTCCAGAGAGACCTAAAACTATTTCAAACCGTTCAAATAGATCATTGCACACACAACGCTAAATAAAACAACTAACAAAACAAAACGAGCAATAATATACGAATGGTTGAATACAAAAAAATATCACAGCCAAGCGAATGGATAACGTATCTGTGCATATGCACTGGCTTACATACTTCTATTACATTCTAAGCGGTTGGTATTGCATTGTTCGTTGCGTTTTTTCATCCATTTGGTCGACAATTTTCTCTGCTTCATCTGTTTTTTTTTGCTCGCTTTGTCAGTAGTTTGTTCAGTTGTTTGATACATATTGACCATGCAATAATCTTCTTTTTTGTGTGTTATTTTCATTGTTGTCTTCTCCGCTTAGACACTTAATTGTAAGCAATGTGTACGCAAGACATATATCGATCGTTGGAACGATTCTAGTTCGCATAACGTAAAAACCTAACGCCAGCAAATAATGATTTAAATTCGTAGGCTCTTGCGAATATTTCCAAATCAAGTGAGACCGTTTGCAATGGACGACAAGGAGATGCACATATTCAATTGAATATGAGAAATGTTCTGACATTTTAATGGCTTTTTTTCATTCTCTCTAAATGAAAGCACTAAATGTGTCCCAATTTCAAGTGAAACGGTTTTGCATCGCTGCAGAAAATACAATGAAAACTCACGCACACACAAAAACACAAATGAATATGTAGTGAAACTGGAGATACATCGGTAAATCAGCACACATTTCGAGCGAATGCGACTGCCAATGGCGAAATATCAACAACAACGATGTAATAAAATGAAATGGATGGAAGAGTGTCAAATATTTTGCATTTGTTATTTTCAAGTAATAATTTTAGCGACACACAAACGACAAACACAATCATGGCGTGTATGCACATGTACATCATTGCTTTGTATTGTATGTCCAAATATACACAAAATCGATTGAAAGAAGCAATGCACACAAAAGCATTTTTAACAGTAAAAATGTCGGAACATAAACTTTAGTACTGAAATTGCGATGAATGAGTTTTTGTAAAAATCAATGATCACCTTTTTTTTTGTTGGGGGATGTTTGGATGTGCGAATAAAAATAAATCTAACGAAATTGTGGGGATAAATGCGATTAAAGATAAATATGTGTGCGGCTATTGAACGTTGCAAGGATAGGGATAGGATACTTTCCGTCTTATCGTCTACCTTTACAATTATTACAAACTTTTCTTTTATTTACAAGCAACCGAAGCTGACGAGCGAGTGAAGAAATTTAAGCATTTTCCCTTTCGCAACGATATAGTGTGCTTTTAAGATGAGATTACTTTGCTCGCAACAGCCAATTGCTAACCCATTGAATCTCGTAATATCATTGTACAAAGGTCGAATACGTCCGAAATTCAAAGACTAAAAAATAGTTTCGCAAATCCATTCGAGAGCATGCGGATCGAAAGATTATAGGAGAAAGAAAAGAACATGACAACAACAATCAAATCAAACGAAAGAGTGAAAGAGAACGTATCACTTATTATTAGCGATTATGTGTTTGAATATTCTATGTTGGGAATAGATCGAGAAGCGAACCCAAACAAATAATCCGCACAGACAATACCGTATTTGCTGCCTGCCGTTACATTTACGATGCTCACGTTTGGTGTTTATCAAGCGCAATGACTGGAAATTGTTTATGCAAAATCGCAAGAGAATGAGGAATGTCGCACTCGGTCGAGACTGGATGGAAAAACAGTTATTTCACATGAATTGATATACTGAATAAAATATTCGAGCATGGGTTAAAAGTGCCATGAAATATACCGGTTCGTTCGATGCGTGCGATTTGTATGTGCTATTTCACCGTCACTTGTATAACGGACACCAGAATGTGGTGTCGTGTTGGCCGATTTGTTTTGCAAAATCCCATTTTGAAACTGTAAAAAATCTTGTTTACGTGCCCGTTAGCCTGGCATTTTACGGTCACTCTCTATCGGCTTGTGTTTTATTGCAAACATTGATAACAATTCCATCCGCATCATTTATGAATGATTACGGCTTTTGGGCCGATTATCAAATTATGAGTTGAGAGCTGTTGCTAAAATCAATAAAACGAGAAGCCAATCAATAAAAATCTGGACAGATACGGTTTATGTTTTGATTCGGAGTGTAGGAAACAGAGCGCTAAATCGGCCAGCTCGAAATATACACAATACACAAATGAGCGATTCAATTATTTACTGCTGCTATTGACATTGTGACGAAAACCTTAACTAAGTTGGAGCGAAACTATATGCATATGGTTTTCATAAGCATCAATTTGAAATAATTAAATATTAACACGAAACAGATTTGCTTCGGCTTCAACCAATTTCACGAATCAAATCAAATTATTTATTCAGTAAACACAAACATAAAACTTTTTTACAACAAATACCAACAAATATTAAAAAATGCCAACTACAATTTCCCAATTGGCCAATCACGTGAATTGATTTCAACCGTAACAATATATGACATTTCATTTTGAATCAAACCACCGCGGGTCCGTGCAACTCAAACGTTATTGAAAATATATGTTGCTACCTGCCATAATTAGTCAGCCATCAAAATCAATCAAACGTCTAGCGATCGATACATGCGGTGGTTCGAAGCACAGATGAAGTGTGTCTGGAATATAGTTGGCAGAGCATTTGAAACAACAAATTCTCGCGCACCGAAACAAGCAATAATTGAAGCGTACTAAAGTGATTAATTAAAATTGATGGTGATTAAAATAGCTGAACGAGTTTATCCATTGTCAATGCCGATTTCTAGTCAACTAATAATTTCCACTTTTCATAAACTACGATTTGGCGCTGAAATTATTTAATCTGTATCATTAATCGACCGATTGTCCATCGGTTATCAGAATCATAGTCTCCAGCACTTATCATTATTCATACATGAATTCAAATAAGGAAAGTAATCGTCCGAGGCAAGTTGTGGCACATGAGTTTGCGCATTGATTTTGCATTTAAATATGATAATATAACTTCTCCATTGATTGCAACACATTCGCTAAAGAATTGTATGGTATTTGTTCGCCAAATCAATTCAAGTTCAATACCTGGCATTTTGATTAATGCTACAATAATATTGGAACCCATTTTTATTCTCATCACGAAGGATATATGAATCGGTTAGAACGAAACTGAGACTTCACATCTCACCTCTTGTTCTCGCTAACAGAAAATTTCATAAGAAAGAGCAAGAGGCTAAATATGAAGTCCCGCTTTCATTCTAACCGATTCATATCATGTAATTTCATACTAACATATTCATTTTCGTCCAGTGATAAAACTTGTACTTATTGCTTTATTGAGTCATCCATCAGTCTGAATGGATGTTCGGACGCACGAAGGAAAAATGAAGTTCTTGAATGTTATCAATATTTATTTGGGTGGGATTTATGACATTAGAATGCAATTTGTATCATTTACTTTTCAAGATGATGAAAAGTTGAACATAAAGGGAATTTTTAATATCTATCAAGTGCTATTTGGACAAATTCGTTTCAAGTCCTTGAAAAACAGCCGTTTATAATGTGAATTGAATCGAGGTGGATCTCGTATACCAATATTAACCGGATTAGGGAGCTTCTTCATTTTGAAGTAGATTTTCATCTGCATCGCGATGTAGTCCAATGTTATGCCCGCGAGAGATAATAGGATCAACATATTAAAATGCGATAAAACAAACCGATTTTAGACATTCATAATTGTATTTCAAATCGCAGATGAAATGTAGATTAGCATTGCAATTTGCTTCGCAGAAACATCAGTTTTTGCATGACTCGCTAACTAAGCTTGCGTATTGTGGGAGTTTTCGCATTTTGAAGAGGTGGAAATCGATGTGGACATTGCATGGATGCAAAAGATACAACCAAAAATGTCTCCAATTCAGCAATGTTTTATCATGTCGATTTAATATGTATTATCCAATTCGTTGGAGCTCCCTTACGCAAATGAAAGCCAAATTAGGAAATGCTACGTTTTTATTCGGAAAAATAATCAAAATCCGCACAAAAGCTTGATCAAAATGGAAAATCAAATTCATTGATGCGATGTTTTCCCCTCTTCAAGGACGCAATGTGATTGAATTTTGCGAGTGAACGAGTCCATATATTTCATCATTCACACTATGAATAATCACGGGTTGAATTCAGAAAATCCCAATAAATATCTCGTCAGGAGCTATTTATTTGCACAATAAATATTTGTGTTTTATGCTAAAATATCGCTCTATGTTTGATAACTGAATTGGAAAGATCTTTATCATCTATATTTTGAGCACGAGCTCTCTGGAATTTGACCTTTTCATTTTTCTCGTAGTTTTATCGACATTTCGCTATGATTTTTTTGCCTTTTCTGCAACGATCAGACCACATGAATTGAAGTCAATCTGCTGTTTCACACACACACACGCTGAATGTTCATAATTTGATATTTTTTTCCCTTTCGATTTTCTACCAAAATAGTCAATCTATTTCATACAAATATATGTTGACATCGCCTGAAGCATGCATAATTCATGGATTGACTCTATACGCTGCTCTGATGTTTTCTGATATATCCAGTGTGCATCGATTGAGTATGAATCATGATTGAACAAGCAGCTAAGAAATAGTTAATGTGTAAACAAGACTCGTGTATAAGCTCGTTATTTGTGAGCTGAACAGTGCAACCGGGATTAAAAACAAACAATTGAATCCGGTTGGTTTTGAATCTGTGTACATATTAATATGTGATAGACGAGACGAAAAAAAAACACACTTCGTTGAGGAGGGCTTATGTGTGTTAACAATGTGAGTTGAGTGGCTGTATTACTTTCAGCATCATCATAAATGTAAACAATGTTTATGGGTCAGGGATTTAAATGGCCAATACACTAATCACAAACGCGGCAAAAATGAAGGAACTTTAGAGACTGCGACTGTGTTGGTATTTTTTACCGTGCCGTTTTTTACCGTTATTAAATACCGTATTTTGTACCGAATATCGAAAAACGCACTGGTCGCGGTCCCTGAAGAGCTTTTATTGATGCCATTCGAAAATGTTGAGCGGCAATCAAATGGTTTCGTTTTTTGAACCAAAAAAGGAAAAAACAAAAAATATCTTTGATGTAATTAATCAGCTTAAGTTGAGAATAAATTGCTTGCAACAAATTCATACTATTGAACGAAAAATTGGCTACAAAAACATTTTTTAATTTAAATATACAACTTTCACCATTTTTTATTGATTATTTTGAAAATGCGGATATATTTACAACTTCACTGCAATCATTGTGAATCATCAATAAATTGCAAAATGAAAAAAAACAATCTTTATTTCATTGAAATGTTGATCCAATAAAATGCTCTTTTTCTCAATGATTTACATTTAAACTACTGTTGAAATGTGGAATATATATTGGAAGCGAGGAAATAATGTGACTTTCCAACATAATCGTCAATAATCATGGTGAACGGCAATCACAAAAACATCCATGCAATGAGCAAGATTCATATTTCAATTCCTTTTTGTAGTCCTTTCGAACATGCATACGTTTTTCGAATACGAGAAACCACGAATAAGCGTCGGATAATGGGAAAAAAGCATTTCCGCACTCTTTGTGTTAACTGAATATTTAGTTAAAAACTGATCAAATTAAACATTGATTTCACATTACAATGGCTGGCTGTATTTGTTGAATAGCATCATGCGTTCAAATTGCGTCAGTTTAATTAAGATCCACCGAAAATGGATGGCGAAAATAGCTGTTTGATGAATCTTAAGATAAAACGCTCCGTCGCTATAAGAGCAGAAAGCTGGCTCAAGTGACCAAGAACATATTCACAAATATATGTATATATTTTAGCATTAACATTTTGATTCAATTTAGGAGTCATGGTTGCTAATAATCCCATTTTATATATAAAATAATGAAGATTGGCTTAAAAGAATGCGTAGACTGCGAAATCTGATTATGACATAGTTACAAATCTCATTAACGTTGGCATTGACACACACCGGATGTTCTGTATTATACATGTTCGAAATATCCCTAAATAAAATACAAATTTAGAGCCAGCAAAAACCGAATCATTTAAATTTCGCATGGCAACAAGATATTCAATGATATCTTCAAATATTTGTTAAATTAATGGTAAGAATGGGGAACTATCCCAATCACTCTTCATAATAGATATTTTATCTCAGCGTCGATTTTCCGAAATCCTGAATTTTTATGGCATTTTACAATAGTTTTTTGCTCAAGCATTTGTAATCAATTAGATTTAATATCAGTCACCGTATCATTTGGAGTGCAAATGAAAAGGCCAGCCAATTTGAGCGAATGCCACGTTTCTTTGCCAATTGCCATACAATCCAATGAGAAAATCATTGATTCAACTCATTTTAATTATCGAATTAAATCAATGATCAATTGAAACCCAGTGGAATATTGATCTTCAATGCAAAGCTTTGGCCATCATTCGAGCTGTGACGGATAATCTACACATAAATATTGGGAGTACAAATTGAAAATCGCGCATTTTTTCAAAATTTCGATCTTTATTATGGAAAAATGGTTACAAATTGATTATTCAAAGTATTGTCCATCGCTAGCCACAACTTTTTCCCATCTTTCTGGCAAATTACGGATTCCGCGTCGAAAGAAATCTGTGCTTTTTTCGGCTATCCATGAATCGACCCATTTTTTGCATTCCTCGTAAGAATGGAAATGCTATTCAGCCAGGCCATGTGTCATTGATCGGAAGAGGTGGTAATCGGAAGGGGCAATGTCTGGGCTATACGGCGGGTGGGGTAGGACTTCTCATCGAAGCGTTTCCAAGTAGGTTTTAACGACCTGAGCAACATGTGGCCGAGCGTTGTCATGTTGCAAAATATTTTTATCGTGTCTTGCAACCGTTTCCGACCGTTTTTCCTTCAGTGCTCGGCTCAAACGCATCAATTGAGTTCGGTACAATGCTCCTGTGATGGTTTCGTTTGGTTTCAACAACTCATAATAGATCACGCCGAGCTGATCCCACCAAATATTGATGCGTGGCCGGGGTAACCATACGATTTTTTTCGCTTCGGATTATCGTAATGAATCCACTTTTCATCACCAGTCACAATACGATGCAAAAAACCCTTCCGTTTTTGCCTCTGAAGCAGCTGCTCACAAGTGAAAAAACGGCGTTCGATGTCTCTCGGCTTCAATTCGTATGGCACCCAATTTCCTTGCTTTTGAACCATTCCCATGGCTTTTAAACGATAGGAGATGGATTGTTGTGCCACTCCCAATGATTTTGCAAGTTTTTCTTGCGTTTGACACGAGTCTTCATCGAGTAATGCTTCCAACTCCTCGTCTTCAAACTTTTTCACTTGGCCTGGACGCTCTTTGTCTTCCACATCAAAATCACCACTTTTGAACCGCGCAAACCACTCCTGGCACGTTCTAATCGACGGAGCATATTCTGGATATGCTTTGCATAACAAACGATGACTCTCGGAAGCATTTTTCTTCAGATTAAACCAATAAAGTAAAACTTCCCGCAAATGCGGTTTTGTAGGCACGTAGCTCGACATTTTCAACGCAATAATAAACTTGTGTATTCAACTGAATGATAAGTTTGACAGATCGTTTTCAATGTATTTTTTTATCCTCTTTAAGATACAATAGCTGTCAAAGTCAAAATAATGACATCTATGATAGATATGAAGTTAGTAACGAATGCGCGGTTTTCAATTTGTACTACTAATAGATCGTATGTTCGGTGTTGGATTTTTATTTTGTCGTCATTCGGCATTGACGTTTGAATAAATGTCTCGTTACACATAAATCATTAGGCAACGTTTGCGTCCGGACTCTCATCAAATCCCATTAAATTGCTCTTGTTTTGTGAAGTTTTTATTGATTGAATCTCTGTGCCACAAAAACATCTTCTTTAGAACGAATCTTCTTGAGTTTTAACAATTGCATGTGATTCTTATTAAATTGTATAAGAAAACTATAAACTTCGATTGATTACAAAAATGTTGCTTTTATGGTTTTACATAGATAACTCTTCTGCAGATATCTATGAGATATGAATGGATGAGAATGAAAACAGACCTCCAAATATTGTGAGAATTAAAATGAGACTAGAAAAATATGGAAACAAGAATGTGACCAGGAATTTTTAAAGATTAAAATGAGATCGTGAAAATTTTGAGGATAACAATGAGATCGAGAAAATGTTTAAATTTTAATGAATTAGTTATTATTATTAATAGAAATGAGACCAGAAAATGTTGAGAGTAAAAATGAGCCCGGCAAATTTGGTGATAATTATGCTCACTTTTTTTGGTCTCATTTTCTTTGAGTCTCATCATGATTCTCACAATAGTTAGAGGTCGGTTTTCATTGCTGATGCTTGATGTATATTATTTACTTGAAGAATTTTCACCGTTCAATTTTACTACCCGTGTTTGAGTTCAATCATAGTTAGGTAGATAAAGTCAGCCATAATGTTTCAAATGTGCTTTCCAATTGAGCTTTTGAAGAACACTCCCCAACAATCTATCAATTGTGTGGCTTTCGTTGTTGTTTTGCCAAAATGCAACTGTTTCTTAGAGTGGTTTTAGTTATTAATAATTGAAGAACATAAATTGAAGAAAATAAATATAAGAAAATTTTGTCTTTCCTCAGAAAATATGTATGAAAACCAACATTAGTTTGAAATCTCAATTGCTGCAGTGATTTCACTATATATATATAAATGCGATACTTGAAACTGCAACACCTTTTTAACTACCAATCGGCTGTGTGTTGCATAAGACAGCTGTTGGCCATTCAGAAGAATGAGCATTGTGAAGTCTGCAAGTAATCCGAATGTTCAATGCAAACATAGTATTTAATTCAATTAATTTAATTTCCCTATTTCTCTTCTCTTCTTTGTCAATTCTTTGCATTGGGCAATTTTGTACGATTGCCATAATCGGGTAGTGCAAGTATGCGAATACTAAGAGTGCACACAAATTATTATGTAGTGGGCTCTTCAGCCTTCTCTTCTCTCTCTCTCCCACTCTCTCTCTCTCTCTCTCTCTCTCTCTCTCTCTCTCTCTCTTTCTCTCGTAATCGCATTCGCATTCGAAGGCGCAAATCATGAATTGATTCAGAGCAGAGAGTGCCTATTTTTCCCGATTCCGACGACAAGACTAACGATTAGTCGATGACAATGAGAGAAAAACACGTGCACTTGAATGCGTATATTGGTAATTTGTATTGATTTAACATTTTATTCCCTGAGGTTGATGCTACAACGATAGCATTCACTCACACACGCACGCGCGCACACACACAGAGACACACAATAACGATAAACGCACAATTTTCGAGTTTTGTTTCTTTTGATAATCAATGGAGAAAATGGCTTTGTCTTTGATCAAAACTCTAGAAAACGCAATCCACTACTATCATTCGATTTCATTCGATTTCATTTTATGTGCTCAGCACCAGCTACACATGCAGCACATTTGGCTTAGTTTGGCTTGTGCTAGTGGGGCCGGTGGTGCTGTTGCTATTGCTTTGTACTTTCATTTTCTTTTGCGTTTTCGACGATTTTGAGTGGCGTAGATTTAATAGATTTCTTTTGCTCGATTGTTTGTTTTTGTTTGTACCATATAAAATGTGTTAATGTTCTTTAGGTGCGATTTGATTCTATAGAATCGAATCGTAAGGGGCCACGAGCAATGTTTGTGAGATAGAACGGCAAATTCGCAATTCACTCGAACTTTTGAGCGCAACCACGCTCAAACATACGGAGAGAGAGAGAAAGACAGAGACAGAAGATACACAGTTCGTATCTATACCGTTTTACAGGCAATTTTCGAATAATGATGTTGCGCGCACTCTCCGAATGCCCGCTATTTTCCAATTTTATCAGTTGTTTGACTAGCCAGAAATATTTATTGTGAAACGTGCAAAAGCTAATTAGTTAAATCTAAAAGCCGCTTAGGGTTGGTCTTTCAATGTGTTTCAATATCTTCGTCCTGGTTTTCCCGCGTACCGCTCGCTTTTACGCTTTAATTTGGCATTCTTGTTTGTGATTTCATCGAATGAGCACGTTTTCTTCAGCAAGATGTCACAATCATTCTTTATCGCATAGGACACACAATGCTTAGCCCTGTGCTAATACGTTTATTTCCGGTCCCTCCTTCAATTTCCACTTTGAATTGTGTCTTGACTCTCACTGTCTCTCTGCCTCTTCTCACTTTCACTCTCACCGCCATCGAGCTACAATCAGGTATTTCTCATTCAGCAAACGTTTTTGTTCGCTATTTTCGCAAATATTAATTGAATCTGCATTGAATCGTGTGTGGGTTGGTACCGTGTTGAGTCGAAATTGGAAAAATGCGTGCACCTGCATTTGTTGAAGTATTGAAACCAATTTAATTCCTTTTTTGCAGCAGCCATGAATTAGCAATGGCTGCCAATGGATAGACAGATTTTGCTTACATCAACTTCACCTAAAACAATGTCGATCAATTATACTAGTCCCCACAAAGCTAAACGGTATCTTGACTATGGCTGGCAATTATTGCACCATTCGGCAGAAAAATTGACGTGTTTTTTTTTCTCTGTTCGTTTTGTCTGCGTTTTTCAAATGCTTTGAGAATTTTTCCCATTCATGGATCGTCTGCAAATCATTTATCCGACAAGAAAAAAAGCGATGTTGTCGTATCTCAAATGGAGCTTTGCTTCAGAAATATGATGTCAGGTCGATTGATAGTTGGAATTTGTTAGAGTCCATTTTTTATGCAACGGACAACATTCTATCAGATACAAACGTAAACAATTCAATTAGGCAGTTTCAGACGATATTCTTCGAGTTCGTTTGAATCTGAAAAATGTGGTGATTTCCCAAATCTCAGCATAAAGCAGAAAAATAACGGAATCCATACATAAACATTTGCACATGTACAAATATTCTTGAAATTGCGATGAATGATGACATTCTTTTCATACAGCATTTTCCGATAAACAACGCTCAGGGAATTCGAAAGGAAGAAAAAAATAAGCTTCTAATTGCATTAAAATTGGCAACCGCCCCATCTGTCTTTCGCTCAGTTTGGGACAACAAGTTGTCATTGGCAATTTACCAAAAGTGTCTGCTTAGATTTATCTGATGATGTGTATATTATGGCATTCTTTTGGTCCATCCAGTCATTCATAACTATTCTTCATTGCCGAGCAATGATTACATCTTGAATAACGGCAAACCTTGCCATTTCTTGAGATACTTATTCTATTGTCACATTGTCTGCTGCATGGCTTCCGAAATTTGAAATTCAATATTTTTTTGCATCATCTTGAGCCCATCCCAATTCCAGTGACGCATCAAGGACGAGTTTCTAACACACTTGAAGTCCAAACTTTGAATCGCTCTTTTGAAAAAGAGGAGTGCTAGTGAATTTGTCAGAATTTTTTGAAGTTTTTTGAATTGCTGGATCACTTTTGAACAAAATGAAGGAAAGCAACGAGATAAAAAGATGAACAATCAAAAGACGAAACGATTGAACGGAATTGCAATGAATTATGCACGAAACATTTTGAATTGATAGAAATTATCACAAAAACCAGTCAATGTTATGATTGATAAGGTCGTTTTGCGCAGGTATTCTTGAAAGAAGAGGCACAACTGAAACTTATTATTCATCAGTTTTTCCATTTGAAAATGGCTCTGCATGGTGGCATACCCGCGATTAAACCTAAAAAATAAACATTAACGACAAAGATTTATGGAATTTAAGTGGAAACAAAAACATTGCCGCACAGTACAAGCTTCACCGAAATTATATTTTTCAGCAAATTCTTCAGAAGCCGGAAGTGATTTTGTGAAAGTTGTTGGCCTACGTGCAATTTGAACGACGACAAAAAAGCTCGACAGCAACATCGTAAGGCGGGGATGCAGAAAAATAAATAGACGATGACGACGATGAAAACAAAATTTCCAAATAGATTAGGTACATAAAAATGGAAAATGTCAGGAAAATTTATAAGGACACGCGATACCGTGCATTAATGCCTGCTATACTCGTCCCATTCACACTTCATCATGGCAAGTTGGCAAGACAAATGTTGTCGCTGTACCGCATATGTCGGTGGCCCGAATGATTTGTTTGTTTTTGCGCTGTGTTTGTATCAATTCGGAGTCGGTTTTGGCGTGCACACACTTCACAGCATCCACTCAATCATACATGAGGAAAAATAACTCATCGCAATCAGACAGCAAAACAATCTCTTTACGCAGACATAACGATTCAATATATAAGTTGTACAATAAAATATCTGGAACATTCAATGCTGACGCATTTGAGATTGCCGGCATTTGAATCACTTTAAGTAGCAAGCCGCCGAAATCCGCTTTTTTGTCGACATTCGTTTTTCTTTTTCTCATTCTTTATATAAATTGCAATAATCGGATGGCATTTTCTTTGGATTCGAAAATAAAAATTTCAAAATAAATTAATGGCAATGACACGCTTCATTTTGTCAGCGCATAATCACTTAACCGAACCCGTAATCAGACATTCACATTTCGAATGAAAGAACGTGAAACGAGCACAGTTTCGAGCAATGTTTTTTTTTTTCTTCGCACTGCAACAACAACAAAAATTGATAAACGCTAGTTGGGTTGCAGAGGACGAAAAGAACATTTCGCGCATGTAGCATATTTTTTCTTGAATTATCCCAGTCGCATTGAAAATACATAGCACATATCGGTGAAATGAGCGCGTGCGGGCGCCAGAACAAAAGATCAATTCTTTCGCATTCCAATCATTATGAAGTGACATGAGAAAAAATTCAAATTGTCCCGAATTGATTTTAAAGCGCATTACATTTTCATTCAGCGATCTAGACCGATAGATATAAAGCACTTCAAAATGCTTTTAAAAATTCATTCGTTGGAAGGAGAGCATAGAAACGTTGTGAGAGAGAGAGAGACAGAGAAAAAGCACAGAAACGACGACAAAAAATAGAAAAGAACACAGTAAGCGAATACGCGGAAACTCGTGGGAAAGGGATAAATACTTCACGAATAATGGCTTAAGTATACACCATTGAAGCAGAAAGCTTTTGACTACTTCGAATACAGAAAATGTCGAGTTTCGAGTATTTTTGCCCGTAGTTAATCGATTTTAAAGATGATTTTTTTAATACTGCTCAGAATGTGAAGCTAAAAAACGGTTGTTTTGCAATCGTGTACTTTTTGTATTTTTGAATATCATTAAAATTAGCGACTGGACTTCACAGTGCCGCTGAAAACTAGCACCGTTTTCGAATCGGATTTCGATTGAATTCCCGCGGTGGTGATGAATTCGCATTTCAAGAGGATGGATTTCCGAGAAAAATGCTCAATAACTTCACCCGTTGCACCAACAAAAGAAAATGGGAATGCTTCAACAAATGGAAAGCCCGACCAAGAAAATTAATTTGAATGGCAGTTCCAGCGAAGCCGGATGTACCGCTGAAATTGTGACTCTCCATAGTTCAACGCACACCTCACAATGACATTTGGCTCCTAGTTTTGATATTGCATTTGAGCTGTGCATTTTGTTGATGGCTGACCCAAACCGACGCAAACTGACGAGAGCGCCCTCGATTCAATGGACAAATCAATGCGATTTGACGATTCATTTCGGAACTAATGCATGATGTTTCGATGGCATTATCGCCCCATGAGTTGAACTAATGGTAATTTTAGCTATGGAGCATGACTCTACTTGCTACTTTGGATTCGGATAAAACCGCCGTCATTCAATTTTCAACCCAACTATCTATAACTAATACAAATGTCACTCGAATTTACGTATTACATACGAATGACCGCGCATGTAAGCGTATGCTGCGAATGCTCCATACCAATCTTTCGAATGCCTGCGAATTTATGTGTAGTACACACACCTTGCATGTGTCTTGTGCAAAGAAATTCCCAGTGCTTACATATTCCTTGCTTATTTCTGTTATAGGAATGTAGCCGAATGTGTTTTTTGAAAATGAATTTTGTTGAAATGGATACGAAAAGTTAACTGAACATTCGCAAAGGATAAAATTCCTCTAGCTTTACATCCACCGACCAAATCAAGTAAATAAATATGTGCAACCTCTTGACTTGTCTCTATCACGCCGAATTTTTTTAGCTTGAATGCCTCAAGTGTTATCAGCAATCATCCGTCATTTGGCCTTCACTTTAATTCGAAGCATAAACATGAACTTCACGCTAAAAAATCAACTTGACGTTGACATTTCAACTTTAATTCAAAGTGACATACAAATGACGCTCTGGCAATGCCATTAATATTTGATGAAATTTTTAATCTTCTATTAAACTCAGCTTAAGCCGGTTCGCAACAAGAGCGCCGAATCATGCATTAATTTTTATATTTAAATGAAGCTCGTTATTGCAATGCAACAATTGAATCGGTGAGAATAAAAATGAGCCCTAATATTTGTGCTGGACAGCTGTAGCGGATAGAGCCCAATATTATCGTACAACGTTAAAGACGGGCTGATGATGGAGTCTCGTACAGCTATGAAAAATATTGTGATTTCATATCTCTTGTGGTTTCCCCGAAGAATACAAAAAATATTCAAGTCAACACCAAACGATTTTAATTCATGTTGCTTTATTGAAGTCAAAATACAAGAGTTCATTTTTATTCCAACCGAGAAGCCGTTTAATTCAGTGCAGAACAGAAAATGTTAACAAATAGAACACATTTGGGCTTTGAGACAGTTATTGATTATTTAAGATGGTTGGATGCAGCAAATCGATTATTCATGCGATAACAATAAACGCCCCATTCGACTCAAAAATGTGGAATTATCTTTATGAAAAGATAGCGAATGTGTGATTCAAGTACAGGTACAGTCTTATAAATATGGAGTTTAGACGCTTTTACGTTATTAATAATGCTATAAAAGGCGATATCAAAAGAAATTAACCGGGGATTTTGAGACCCGATCACTTTACCGCCATGTCTATTGCAATGGCATACACAAACGCGACGTTACAAGTCATTCGTCGATGACTAACAACAGAGATATCATTATGCACGCTATGTTGGGCTTATCTCCTCGGATGATACAATGTGAACGGCACAGAAGGGAAACATTGAATGAGCGATGAAGTTATAAATGATAGAATAACAAAACGCAACAAATTGGCGCACACATACACAAAATTTTGTACCGAAAAGAAAGTTGAACGGAAGCAAAAAAATAATAAAAATTCACACCGCACAACATGCGATGCCAAATTAACAAGCTGGAGCACACAAAACACCAACATTTGTATAAGATAAATAGAAAGGAAACTGAAACAAGCCGTTCACACACTAAGAGCGCTCGGAATTTATTTGGTTGGTACTTATTTGTTGCTAAGTAAGAGTGAAAAGTTTCAGTTAGTCGTTCGCTTTGTTGAAAACTATCGTTCTATCATTAAATTGTTTTGCATGTTTCCTGGGTTATATAGAGCGAATTCGGCGATCTGTTTGTGTGTGTGTGTGTGTGTGTGTGTGTGTGTACCATTGACACTGGCAACAACAAATTATCATGCGAGTCGATTTCAAACAGCCGCATCGAAAACAACCTAAGAATTCCAAGCACGAATTTATGTTTGAGCTTGATTGGATGAAATTAGTTTATTGTACGAAATAGCATGAGAGTAAGGAATCCATGGAAGAATATTTTTACGCTATGCATCAAATCAAAAGCACTGTGAAGAGCAACGCCGACAACTTTTCCATTTTGCTCTCGCTTCCACTATTTGCGAGAAAAAAAAATGTGTACGAGTGAAAAATGTCCGTGCAAATTTATGCAAATACATGCATTTCATGTTTGTGTACCTCTTTTCCAAATTTATAAACTGTTCGTTCAATTTGTGGAACTGCGTTTTGAGTGCGCGCTCACCGATATGCATATGCATGGGCATGGTCACCGTATTCGTTTCGCCAAAAACCCCGTAAAAACTTTCACTCAAAAGAAGTCTCACCGAGAAAAAGTTTGCCGTTTCTTTGTCAAAAACCTATTACTTTTATATTTCATGAGGCATTTGCAGTCATTTTTCGTAGTTGAGTGGATCGAATTATGTTGAAATAATCATTTTTGGGTTCGTGATCTTTTTACTTTTCTTACCTAGTTCACAGGTATGTATTACTTCCTTCATCTCATACTTCGCTAACATCATGACAAAACAGTGAGCAAAGGATGCGTTTGAAGTGATACGATGTTAACGAGGCTTGTTTCATCAAGGCAAAAAAATACAAGTGAATCTTCGCCTCAAATCGTATTCAATTCTTGTAAAAATGGCAAAAGTTCAGAGCCACACCAAACAATGAATGAATGAAAACATTGGTAACAGTCATTGGCCGTTCGAAGCTGAATCAAACTGGTCAATAAACACATTTTCACATATTTAGGTACAGATCTTGGATTTCGGACTGTGATCTATGTCAGATGGTTTTCATGATGATGATGACGGCAAATGTTGATAATGACATTGTTGGGATTATGAATTCGAGGGACGAATGATACTTTTAACACACAATTGAAACCAACAATGTAAAAGTCATACGATATTCAATGCAAACGCACATCTATACATATTTGGCTGAAAGACCATTTAGAAACATATTTCCCCCCTAGTATTATTTGTTGCTCGCTTAGATAGACATTTATGATTTATGTGTATATTTTATGTGTTTTCAATGTGGTGCTGCGATTGTCCAATAATATCCGAACACTGACCACATTTGTGCAGTGATCGGTTCAGTTTGTATGGAAAAGAAAAGGCAAATGCTTTGAATTGTGTGTATACAATAGACCCACAAGCGGTCTTCAGTGCAACTGTGATTAGATTCTCTCTCTTTCTCTATTCATCTTGATTGAAAGATCTCTCTCCCCTCGTAAAACGTATATATACACAAATATTGTGTAGGTTTTGTAGATATTGAGCTGCATTTGGACCCGTCCATTGGTCCTTTGTATACTGTATGCTCAAAATACTTTCATTCGGTCCGATGAAATACAAATAAAAGAAAACCACCGACGACTATTATCCGATTCATGACCATATATTTTATGTGTGGTGTCGAGCGAATCATAAATATATGAAAAAACAAAGCGCGAACGCATTGTATGATTTAGCTAACTACTACGCGGCGATACATTCGACAGAGATGCCAAGTGCGTTATAATGCAGAAGAGGAAGGAAACGAAAAAGAGCACACAAATAAAAGTATTATCGTGAAAATTTATTGCCAAGTATCTATCTATGTAGTATACAGTGCGTTTATCATCACCAAAATACATAAAACAATGGGCAGACGCACGCAGAGAGGGAGCTAGAGAGAACGAGAGAGAGAGAGAGAGAGAGAGAGAGAGAAAGAGAGCATGTTAGGACAAGAGTTGTTTGCATCCACTTTCGAGCTTTTCAGTTTTAAATCCATGATACGAATGCTGATAGAAAATAATAACTTTACGAGATTCCGAATCAACTCTTAGTAGGGCTTGTAAATTCATTGTTAGTTGTGTTAGATTTTAAAGCTCGTCAAGTAATTTTGCCACAATGTTTGTTCTTACATATTCTCATCACAAAACTAAATCCTCCCGATTATTCATTGCGTTTGTGCTCTCTCTCTCTCTCTCTCTCTCTCTCTCAATTTGAGCTAAAAAATGATAGCAACTACTTGAGACATAGATCCAAACCAAATTATTGCGAGTGATTATTATGGCTGTGGTTTTGAATCACCATTGCATATATTTTCTTGGTTCACCACAAACAACTGTGTGCAGCATTCAAACATTGTTATGTGCTCATGGTAAAAATGAGCAAAAAAGAAGTTCGTTTGAATTGCAATAAAAATGGATGCATGCGAAAGAAGTAACTAGTTGAGCATCACCGGTAATTTTAATCGTTTTGGCATTGTTAAATCGTTTATCTCTCTGTCTAGTTGTTCTACCGGTTAAAACAGATGTGTATTGTGTAGATATTTTCGAGATGAAACACTCTGCAACGTGTTCACACTTTTTACTTTGTAAGTGCTGAACAGAGCAGAGAAGAAGTAGTTCGACACGATAACAACTATGACCATTTCACATAAATTACTCGAAGTTAAGTCGCTCTCCAATATATTGCACTTCTCTCGCAACTCAAAAGAAAGTGTCAAAGAAACATTCTGTCAACGCATAAGTTGAAAACGCTTCACATGAAAAAGCACATCCAAAACTTGGATAGTGTTGCATCAGGAAAATGGTTGGAGCAAACATAGTGGCGTTGAGGCAAAAATAAGAGCTTTGATGGTTTCCGTTGAGAAGCAAAGCGGCAGCTCCTCGATTTAATCGCTATAGCAAAGTTCAAACTCACTTTCACTCAGTGCATGCCATGCTTGCCATGCAAAAAAAATCATGTGATACTGAAAACTAATGTGAAATGTACGACAAAGATATGTGTAGACATACATACGTTGAAACGCGCACAATTGTGGCATAAAAAAGGGCGCGCAATGAAATGCATCAAAAGCAAAAACAGCCTCACACTCTGGATCGCGTGTATTCTGTTTGTAGATATAAATATGTTGGTAAAATATCAACACTTTTGATAGTGATAAAGTGAAGAGCTAGGATTTAATCTAGCCTGAGGATGAATGCCATAAAACCATCCACACCAAAATGTGTAATCTGTGTGTACATGTGCCCAGAATATAGTCGAGAGGAAGCCACATCCAAGACCTGATTGCCCTATTTTCCGGGCTTAACATTTTTATTTGCATTTTTGACTTTGGTATAGGTGAACGACGAGCAAGAAAAACAAAAATGTTACATCGTCAAAAAATCGTCACATATTGCCGAAAAACTGGAGCGTTCGCTTTATTCATACTTTGACCGCTGCCGCCTTGGCTTCTGATCTGTGTGCGCGCCCATCTTCGTGAATGTTTACAAAGGGAACCATCATCATATACAGAGATAACCTTGCTTTACTTCACTTTGAATCTACAATTCGTACATATAGAAGCTCTATATTCGGATGCCATCAAATCAAAAAGGCTACGTTGAACAAGGACATAATGACCGTTCGTTATTATTTTATGTTTTTCCACCGCACACACTCATTTATTTCTGCACACTCAACACATGCGAACATCCAACCGGATTATGGCATATTGCACAGAACCATATATACGAAATTAAATGTTGGCCCAGAGCAAATATGCTCATAACAACATAAAGTAGCAAGTGTGTGAAACGCCCAATTGAAAACAAAAAAGTGAGCGATCAAAAATGCACACTCTCTCCAAGTAGTTTACTTTGGCACTTCTCTCTGGTACAGTTTTATGTGATGTTGCATGTAAGCATTGAAGCCAAAACTTGTGTTAAATATTTATTTGAAAATGCGGCAAAAATCGAAGCCAAGCCAAATTCGTACGTTAATTTCAGCGCTCAAACAAGTGTTATAACATGAATTATTCAATGAAAGCCATCAGCCGCTTGTGCAAGTAATTATCATTCATTTTGGCTTAACGATTACCAGATTTTCAACATTATTGGATTTAGCGAAATGGGCAAAAAAAAAACAGAAGAAGAAGGCACGTTCAACGTTTAATTACTAATTCAGTCAAATATCAAGGGAACTTATGGACCAAGAATCGTTATATCTGGGCCAAGAAATGCCGTGTTTAATGCTTGTCAATGAATGTGTAACACTATCTTTTAATCAAAACAATTGAAAGAGATGGATAGAAACAACAATCTCTCATCCAATCATGAACTAAACATAGTCACAAAAACTCAGAAGAAAAAATGCACACCCAGAGAAAACACATGGTGGCGGGTATAAGTGCCTGTTAGTGCCTCTTTCGATGCGTGAAAACACTGGATGATGTGACGTTATCGTGATTTTATTTTATTTATATCCAGAGAAAAATCTATTGAATCGCTACTTTCCATCATCTCGCTCTCTCTCTCTTTCTCTCTCTCTCACTCTGAAAATGTTTATCCGAGATAATTAGGAGATAGGAGAAGGATTCTCGGCTGTAAGGTGTAAACCATCTATAATATGAATGTGCCAAACAGAGAATATTTGAACAATATGAGAGGAAAATCAGATTTGTGCGGCTTAGCAATAATGAAGCGATAAAAATAAAGAGAATCGCCCAAGCGTATTAATCGCTAAAAAAACACACTCTGGCTCACATACTGCGTCGTATATGGGCAGACACACAGAGCGAGAAGGAGAGAGAGAGAGATATACAGAGTGAATCAAAGTCGATGGATAATTTGTGGAGTTCTCACATGTTCGCTTGGAGTTTCCCAGCATTGATGATGAAAAGCGAAAAATGCGCACACTTTGGACGATATGCACACATTCACTGTATGTATCTTGTTGTGAAGAGTTAATTTGAGAGAGGTTTTTCATTGAAATTCATATATGGTGCGATGCCATTCATAAATGTATTGCTCAGATGAGGTCACAGAGCAGCCACTTTCAATGAGATGGTCACCATAGAAATACTTGTTGGGTTCCATCATCAAAAAAATCGTTTATAATCCATCTACTTGTTGGGCTTCTCGCCACAGAAAAGTTCTAAATACCGATTTAGTGGGACGGGTAATTTGAATATCACACAATTCCGAACCCATACTTTACCAGATTCAAAGAAGTTTGCTGACTATTTTCTTTGTTGACTTCTTCATGTTTTTTCTCCGGAATTCCCGATTTCGAATAATTCGAACGAACAAATGCATGCCAATGGTTTTCGAAATGTTTGAAATTAATGTCAATTCAATGCATTGGCCGATGTAATTTAAAAAGGTTTCGGTTCATTTCGGTGTTAATTCATTGTCGAGTTTTGCTGTGTGATAAATGAATGACGGAAGAAATGGCGCGTACATGATGATGTGTAAGTGTGTGTATGTGTGTTCGGAATATTTGCCACATTAGGGCAAAGCGATGAAATGGAACACACAAATGGTGATGCCGATGCCGCAATGAATTAATAGGTGTGTTGTGTGCCTTCTAAGTAATAAAAGGTTGAATGAAAGCGGGAATAAATGTTTTGATGGCGTACACAAGAGAAGCAAGTGTGCACCGAGGCCATGGATATATGCCATTTTAAAATATTCATAACTTTTATTTTTTGTTGTTCTTTTCATTTGACGTGCTTCTTTTTGTTTTTGTACTCTCATTTTATTCTGCTATCTTGTTTGTTCGCCTGTTCTTTTGACTCGTATGTCGTACTTTTGTGAGTGTGTATATGTTTTTCTACCCTATTCCACAGTATTTAGATAATCGTGTATTTGTAGCTTCAATGTTCTATTTTTGAAACTTGAATGAATGCTAAAATAGATCTTTGTTATTTCGTTGTGTGTGTGTGTGTGTGTGTGTGTGTGTGTGTGTGTGTGTGTGTGCGGAGGGCATTCATGCTTCGGCATGCATACTTCAAGAAGTCGGCTCTGATGAAGATGAACATGAATACATCGGAAGGTCTGCGCACATATATGAAGCACGTGAAAATTTGCATTCCTATTGAAACATCCACATTGTTTTTATTTTCCTGTGCTGACTTGTACAAGTCCATTTTCAGCAGCGTGCGTGCTTCTTTTTTCTGCAAATTTCTGCATATCTCGTTTGCATGTGAAAATCCACGGAAACCGATGAGGGGAACTGAAAAAAATGTAAAGAATGAAAGAAGAGAGAAAAAACGCAATCTCACGTTCCATTTCGACGATGTTTTTCAAACCTTTTTTTGCACTCGTATTGAATTCATTTGTTGAAGATGCGACCATGTTGTGTTTATGTGCTTATTTTTCAATATTGTATACACTTGGATGATATTCATGTTGTTTCCTTGGTATTTTCTCCTCCCTCTCTCTCACTCTCTCTCACTCTCTCTCACTCTCTCTCACTCTCTCTCACTCTCTCTCTCTCTATCTCTCTATCTCTCTATCTGAATTTCTGCACATCAAATTCATACGTATAGAATAGAATTTATTTTCACGGGATTTTTCGTGTGAGCTTGTTGAGCGCTCACCGATCGACACATTTCGGTTGCCGTTTTCTCATTCGCGCGTGCTATCACTTGCATTTCACTCGGTTGCATTTCGTTTGGTTAGCAACTCTCATTGCAGACGCTCACTTCAGTTGCATTCAGAGGAACCACAAAAAAGACGTCATGCATTTACATACGTTTGAATGACATAGAGTGAAATAATGGCTTATTCTCAACGGAGAGTCTAGGCAGTTATATAATTCGTTTCTTATTCAAGCGTGAAGCGGCAGTCGTTTTGTGCGATAATGATAGAATAAAAATGAATATGATAAATTATGAAGAGGCTCATTTGCTCTGACATTTTTTTCCCTTTATGTAATTTTTTTGTTGCATTTTGAAAAAGTCGTAAAAACGCACACGCATTCAAGAAAATAGCAGTCGCGCGTGCCGTAGGTCGTCACATGTGCACATACATTGGAATCGTTTTATGTGTTTCAATTTTTTTTCCTATTTTGATTTTAAATTCTTCGCTCGCTGGTGGGTTTATAACTTTGTTTTTATAATTTTCAGCTAGTGAGCGGTTTTTGTGGGACGGGTTAAATCTATTGAGCGTGAGCAAGTTACAAGAATAATAGCTGGCAATGCGTCGTTTATAAATTATAATAGAAAGTGGTGGAGCACGTAGAAAATTGAAAATTGCAGTCACAGACGACATGCAAACATTGGGGATAATGGAAACGAGTAATTAATTATTATGATGTTGCGAGTGCTTTGAACGTAACCGACAACCAAAATGGGAGACGAACTCGGAATGTCGAGATTAACTGATGCATAAGGCCGAATAGAATACAAATAAAAAACAAACTTACATACACACACCATCTTGCTGCTGTCATTTTCGTCTGTTGTCTGATCAAATTTCCGCGGGAAAAGCGCAGACTTTGTTACTCTACAGCTGTTAGTCAATTTCGAAGAATGGTCGAAGAAGTCTTTTGCGGGAAAAACTATGCCGCAAACAATGTGCGCCATTGGAAAGCGCCGAAAGGAATTATGTGCGTGTAGATTTAGTAACAAATGTAAGATTCGAGAGAGAGAGAGAGAGAGAGAGAGAGCATATCTTTTCAGCTTTCCGATAGAGAGCATAAATTTTTATGTTGTCATGTGAATGAAGACAGCGTACAAAACAAGTTGAAGGGATTTAAAATCGGGATGGTTTTTTGGTCGTTGATTGCTTTTGACGTCGAAAACATGATGTTTATTTTATTTAGTGTTGACGGTTATAAAATCACGTATCACAATCTAAATCAAACACTAATCTTCGTTAAAGACGACATCATTTCAACGCACGTTTTTACAACATCTTCATTTTTTGCAGCACATATAAATTGAGCTGGATACTTGGCGCATCCGCACACACAACATCGACAGAAGCAACGCATGCAGTCAAAAGAGAGTGAATGTGTGAATTTTGCTGTGCAAAGTCACCGATGAACACCATCGAGATAAATAAAGCATAAAAATAAATCCTTTGAATTTGGCTTTCTTCAGTGCTTTCTTTTGTGCGCATTGTAAACGGCAAAGTAGATTGTAATTTTGCAAATGTTTTTGTTTTCCCGTCATTTTGCCCGAATAATATGGACCCACACACAAAGACACCAACCACGCAACAAGAATACTAATATGTAAAACGAAACGATGGCCAGGACTCATGCGGAAAAATATCGAATGACAAATAACATCGTACTATCATGTGAATAAAAATAAAAGTGAACAAATCTCTATTTCTGTGAGAGATGTAGCAAGCGATGTGTAGAATATTGGCAACGGAACACACACGCAAGCACAAACAAAGGCGCATGAGATTCACATGCGAAAACGCATTGGTTCGAGCGCTGATAAAAGTTTGTTAGTTAACTAGGGATAATTCCATACACCAACCGCACATTGCACAAAATAGCTTTTATTCCACCCTTTTTTATTGTTTTTATCACATCGTTGTCATATCCTGTGGTGATTTCATAACCATCACCAAACATATAAATAAAGATATACTGAAATAAAAACATTTTTATCAATAAGAACAAAATCGTCTCTGTCTCCCTCTCTCTATTTCTCTTTCTCTGTATCTCGCATCAAAATGTGAAATCGGTAAATAATTTTAGCAAGAGATTTTGTTTCGCTGTAGAGTGGAGAATGAGAGAACGAGTGTATGCACGCAGAGACATACACACGAACGAAAATTGATTGAGCCCCGAATAGATTTGGATGATGCTTCTGCAATGGCGATACCGAGCCAATCTGATTTTCGACGGAAATACAAATGAGTCTGTGCAGATTAAATCAAGTCCCAGTTAGACGACCAATGAGATAAGTGCATGTGTATATCGAAATTTACTCCTGCTCGTTGTACAATTTAATCGAAAATATAACCAAGTCATTACTCTATTATGTTTATATTCGTTTCAGTAGTCGACAACTTGGGATCGTTTCGATTTATTTGTGCTTCCTATTGACTTGGTTGAATGAGCTTCGGTTGCTGTAAGTAACTGCAGCAGGACCAGATCGAATGAGGGATGAAAAAAAAAAAATAGAGAGAAAATAACCACCAAGTACACATAAATTAATTCATTTGAAACTTCCATCAGGCAATTGAGACAATTCTCTCTTTCTCAATCTCTCCGCAATAAAACACTCACAATTTGCAAAACCGGTTTTGCCAAGTCTTTTTGAACAATGCACCACCACACCACATTTGTTTGTTAAGGGCCTTTGGTAGTGGATTACCGCATCTATTTTCCTCGTTTCGTTTGTGGACATCATTAATGATCTAAAAGATTTGCCCGCATCGCTCTTTCTATACACATACACACAGACAGTGCACAAAAACGTCTAGAACAAATATGTTAGCACATTCCAATAAAAATGATAATGCACCCCTGTTTTGTGAGTTGGCCGAGTGAATGACACAGATTTGCTCATTTCACTCCGCGACTAAATTCCGACTTTTGACCAGCTTAATTTTTAGATTGATTCGATGTTAATGACCTTTTACTGCAGCCAATGTTTCGATTTCACATTCAACAGCTTCTATTAAGAATTCGATACTCTATCTGTCTGTTTCGGTGTGAATAGTATCCTGTCACTGTCGTTCCGTCTTCGAGAGCTTAAGACCTCTTTTGCGTTAATCTTAATCTCATTCTCACTTCTATTCACACCAAAATGACGACGCTTTTCAAATTGTCGTATCAATTGAACATTTGGCACGGCATAAATAATTTGATTATTCGCGGTTAATTGATAATTTTGTGTTGAGTGCGCGCATTTTTATCATTTCAGTTCTTTTCACACAGCAGCGATAAAATGCATGCTGGTTTGATTTTATCATTATGATTTGTCATCAAAAAAGCAGTGAGATAAGTGATCATTCCAGCAGCGAGCATTTCATTTTGTCAGTCAACATTCATAATTAAAGTCGTTCGCAACAAAGCACGTTATCAATCCACTTTTGAACGTGATTTATCTCTCGTAAAAATCTCTCGAATCACCAAATATTTTTCACCATTCCGTACAGTTTTCAGTGCGCATCTCGCATCAATGTTGCGATTCGGGTTTGAAAACGCGATGGGGTGCTTCAGTACATACAAGAGCACGCTCGAACAAACCAATTCATTTGCAAGTGCTCCAAATGAAATTTATGTCCGTTCAATGTCCCCTTTCGATAAGATGATGATTGTGCCCGAATGAATGTTCAACCATTTAAGTTTCAAAGTTCTCATCACATTGCCGTTCATTCATGCCAAAATAACGATTGAGTGAGATTGATGTGTGCGTTTGCAATTTAATTTAAAACAGGAAATGATGCGGTCTAATTTCTGATATTTTGAAACATTTAAAATATAAATTGCAGGTTAAGCATTTGTATAATGTTCGTGTTACATCTCCGAAAACATGATCTCCGAATTGATATATCAAGCACATACATGATGTATGAACAATATACTCATAGTCTTTGAAATGTATAAATCAACAATAAATGGACGTTCCATATCTTATTTTGTGGCGGTATATTCCCTTAATCTGATATACGAGGCAATCTTCACCTAATTGACTCCTCGACGATGCCAATTTATTGAATTACGATCGAAAATGTCGAGTGATAGGAGGGAGAATGAGGAAGAGAGAGAGGAGCGAACGATGCAAGAGTACCCGATTCCTTAGATTCATTTGAGATCGTTCCGAATGATAAATATTCATTTGATTCGATCAAAAGCTCTCTCTCTCTCTCTGTGTGTGTGTGTGTGTCCCTCTTTCTCTCTTTTGTAAGGATAGGATAAAGATTTGGTAAAATTGATGCTTTGCGATTTATTTGATTGTTGCGGATAAGTGAATCCAATTTGTTCCTTTCGCCGTAAGCTCACCCAGAAATATTGATGCCCACAATGCAAAATGCACCATCTTTTGATCAAAACCAGTGATGGTTTTCGATAGACATCTGTAGGCATAGACCATTGTCTATACAATCGATTGGTATAGGCAAAGTGTAGGCAATTTGTGCATGTACATAACTAACAAACGTTTGTGTTAGTTCGTATTTGTGTGTATATATAGACTGCCTATAGACATGCCTATACATTTGTTGTCTATAGACATGTCAATCTGTTCATCACTGATCAAAACCACAATTAAATCAAGTGCATTTAGATTAGAATAGAGTAATCAGATTTGGGCCAAATCCAGTGACCGAATTTCTAAAGCATCATTAATTAAACGGAATTCGGCACAATTGTGTCTTGATTCCATCGCACAATTTCCCGTTGATATCTCGTGTCCATTTTACATTTTCAAACAATGATTTGTTTAGCTGGTGAAAGGCTTGAAGCACAGATTTCAATTAAAAGGAAATTGCTTGTGAATTTACTTTCATTTTCACAAACACTTCCCATGCACAATAACAATAAAAAATAACATTTATTATCCTCCACGTTTTAACATTTCGGTCAAAAGCTAAATAGTAAGTATTGTCTACCAAAATATTTAAAAATAATCTACGTTTTAGACTGAAATTTTACCCTTTCAAGTGTAAGAGCCTTTTGAATCAAACAAAATGTTTGCTAATTTTAGAGGTGGCTATTGGTGAGAAGCTTGTAGGGACCGACGATTTTACGTGCCCACCGAAGCACGCCATAGTTTCGAATCAAAGCAATTTGAATTAAAATTATTTCGCATCACCGAGATTCAATATCCCCATGACTATGACACAAATTCCGCTCCGTCTGGGTTTTTCTCGGCCGTTCATATTAACTTTCCGCGCATTCACAGAGTGAATGAAAAAAATATGGGTTTTCATGCAAATTTGGGAATTTTGAGTAAAAGACCACTTGGTTTTATATATATCCTGATTCAATATTTATATTGCTGTTCCTCTTTTCTAAATCAACCTTCCACTTCTGCTTTCAATCGACGTAATTATCCTTGTTCGTTTTATGTCGTTTCGTCAATTCAACCTGAATGGTCATTTTACGAGTTATTTTCCATTATCAAAATAATTTTGAAGTGAAAATGTTTCCGTTTGACTTGAAAGTCATTTGAATTATTTGAATGAGTGCGAGAACGGACGAGAAAGTATGCGGGAGCTGACACACAATACCTTCATGAACGTGAAAGAAATCTTCTTCATAAGAAATGATAATCCAAAGAAAATGGTGATTCTATTGTTCTAAACTGTGAAAGGGTAGGAACATTTCACGTGAATGGAAATAATAGTGATAATAATGGCGTTCTTCTCCCACATACACAATGACATTGGAGAAAAAGAGAAACACAAATTCATGGCCTAGAGACAAGACGTTAACAAACTGTTTTGTGTCGAGGACTTGTCAAAAAAGCAACTTCTTTCACTTTAGCATTTATATGTCTTACGAATATGCGCCGAAGTACCTTCGAAACAAAAAAGATTTTTGTATTTCGCTCATCATGCTCTAAACTTCACATATTCTTTTTATTCTCTTGCTATCTTTTTCGCTTGCTCTTCCCAATATATATCTACTTTCATCAAATGTTTAACCAAAATCAGATTCATTTTTCTAAATTTTTGCTTCGAAATTGTACAAGACACACGCATAGCTCAGTATTTCTCTGATAAATTAGAAAATACAATGATCAGATTGTTGTTTCGAAGAAAAAATTTCCGATTAAAACCTCCTGTCGGCGGTTGTAAAGTTGCGAGACTACCGATCGCTGCAACTATTTCAATTCCAAATTCAAAATTAAAGTGGTTTGTGAATAGAAACCAGAATCGATCAAAGAGCGCATTCGGTGTTTACCATCGGTTGACCGTTAAATTTAATCGCTTTTTTATTTCCAAGGCACTACGGCAATGTAATAATACAACAGCTCCCCAAGCGGATCCCAGTATAAGCATGCATGACATTCATTTCAGCGCTTGTGTATGCAAATCTCAGCATGCTTATACTGGGATCCGCTTGGGGCGCTGTCAAGTAAGTATTTAAATACACCAATACCGTAGTGCCTTGTTTATTTCATTTAAAATAGGGCTAATCAAATTTACTCAAAAAAATTGCAATTATCGCTCAATCTCGTTATCTCTGTCTTTAAATAGTGGGCCAAACTGGCACAATTTATTCATTGTTTTGAATTAATTCCGCTGTTTTAATTACTTTCATTTCGGGAACTCGTTTATTTTAATGTGCACCATGGCAGAAAAGTTTCTTGTTTGTATTGAAACCACTTTTCTTATTTGGCAAATTAAAGCGAACGCATTCCCGTGGTTCATATTTTCATTTGAAGCGGGCCGAAGACGTCGTTTTTCTCAAAGCATCTATAGAAAAAAGAACAATTCTTTGGGCACTCTTTTTTGATTTGCAATTAACTAACGCAAACAATGTTGACTTTTTTTTTGGTTCATCTGCATTCAGTTTTTAAATGTATGCAAATTAAAGTCGTATTTTTGGGGCCGAACCGCCGAACGCTTGACTTCCAACACCAAGTGACCGAATACAACGCAGTTTTGATGGAAAATAGATGTCGAGTCGAGTCGTGGATGAGAAAAAAGTTCCAGTTTGAATTGTGTAGAAAGAATGAAAAAAGATGGATGCGACAAAACAGTATCAGCGCTAGCCTTCGCATATATTATCCCACTTTCATTCCGGCCGTTGGCAATTAATCCCAAGGTCCATTTTAGCTCGCTAAATTCAAATTTTCTCATTCTTCGGGCATTTTTATACAGTTTAAAAGTTGACACAGTGAATTGTTAAGTTTATTTTTTGGCTGGTGTTTATCGTCTTTCCCGCGATATTCAATAACTTTTTGTGCAAAGAAATATACCATTGATTTTCAATGCACGCATTAGATGTTCTTTGAAGAAGATGGAAAACAAGCGGGGAAGCAAACTTTTTTTCGTTTCTCTCTCTCTCTCTCTCTCTCTCTCTCTCTCTCTCTCAAAAAAGCCGTATTTTACAAGGGAAGTGTTGAGTAATTGTGAAACTGAACAACTGTTTTTGCACAACTCGGTTTTGTTGTATCCGTTTTCATTTCATCATGGTATGCCGTACATGAGCAACGAACGGTATCAGCGTGAAATCATCCGTGAGCCAGATTTCCGACACATGAACGTGCAGACACATGTTTCCGCAATTTGATATAATTTTGTAAATGAATTCAAAATACATTTACAGCAAAATGACTTGTGTTGTGCGGCAGCACAGAATCCCACGGCACATAATATTGGTGTGGCAGTGGCATGATTGTTGGCTGCTGTTGGCGCAGACATTGCGTGTGATGTTCCACGGTTGGATACAATAATAATAAAGAAACGTGAAGAAGACACAATTGTTGGATAATATGCTAGTGAACAACGAACGTCAATTGTAAGATAACTGCTTCAAACACAGTCATTATGCCGTTTATTATGAAACCTAATCAGAATGCCGTTGTGTATGCGCGAAAGAGCGAATAAAACAAAAGGAACAGCACTTCCATCTACACCACTTGACTGGTAATAGCATGTTAAAAAGGAATTTCGTGTTTTTTGGGGGCGAATCAAACATATACCGCTACCTCGCGCTTGCACACTGAAATTCTATTTGTTTGTAATTGAAACACCAACCCTCATCTCATGGACTGTTGAACATGATGCAGCTCATGTTAATAATTTGATTTTGCAAGTCCATCTCATTTACGGTAATGACCTATCAAAATTTAATAAAGATTTGATGCTCGCTCCCTTCACATTCTGGCGCACGCGGGACCAAGAAAAACCCGTGCCGTTCGAATATAATCATTATATTCGGGCAAAAAATTTTGTCAATTCCTGGAAAATGTAAACGTTTAATCATAACGAAATATGCATGAAAATATGAACCGTGTCGGAATGAAACTCATTGCAAAGATAAGTGTTAACCAAGCCACTCATGCGATTATTCCACATGGGGGAAACGCTTCACTTGATTATCTCGCTAAATTTAAATCGTTTAATTTCATTCATAGTCAAATGAGAAAATGTGCCAAACATTTAAAGTGCGCCTGTAGCAACATTGATACACCAATTTTGAGCATCATTTCAAGTGCTTACAATGAATGTGTGTGTTTGTGTTAATCATCCTGCTAATATTATTGATTTCATTCAACTCATTCGATCTTTTTTACACCTTTCTTTGTCATCATTGGATCTATTCGCAAATCTAATGTATCATAAAAGTTTGCTCAATTAGTGTCACATTGAAACCAAATAATTTTTCATGTGAATGACTAAATTCGCAGCAATTAAAAAAAAAACTTGGGACTTCTTTTAATTGAGTAAGGGAATTTAATTTCTTATCTATTTGAGTTTGCAGCATGGATCAGCTGCTACAAGTGGATGTAATTCTCTTTGGAAATTTACGCGTCACATGTGCGGTTAATTGGGAGTTATTCAGCGCTAAACTAATTTTTCGCAGTGAAATACGTCTCGTTGGATGTGTACGAACCAAGACAAGTACTCAAGTTTATACGGAATATGAGGTTTTTCATATAGCTATAAAAATGTAAATTTGGTTATGCACGTGCTTTTTCCGAACACGCATCCCAAATATAATTAGAAATTTTGCAATTCAAGCGAAATCATCCGAGTTGCTTCGAATTGAGTTTAAATTCGGAGTTTCGTGTGAGGATGCATGTGATTGCAACCAACACATCTTTCGTATAATCAATTTTAAAGCGAACAACATAAACAATAATTGGCATTTTAGTGACAATTTGGAAAATAATTCGTTTTTTTTTTTGCTTGATAAAATGAAGCCGTTATAAATTCTCTAATCAGGGACATAGGATACATTCATTGAGAAAATTTTATGTGACTTTCTCACTGAGCTAGACAGTGCTCAACAAAAGAAACAATTAAGTCGTTTTATTGCTAAGGTTGTCGCGGCTAAATTCATTTTTCAACGGAATGACAAGGTATCATACTTATTGATGAGTTCAAGCTGACGTTTGCAGAACGACAGTTAAACTAACATCACGCCATACGTTCAGTGCAGAATGACAAGTAACACCGTATGGCTTTCATTCCAAAATGTTCTTTTACTCGACTGAATGGAGATGTATAAACAAAAACCAGTGTTTTGATGGAAACAAACCGAGGACGCCTATATATTGCATTATGCCATCGCAAAAACATTTCCCAATCTTGTGCTATAAATATTTATTGGATTTTCCAATAGCATCAATAAAACATATGTTGCACACAGGAACCAACACATAAATGGTGCTGTTTCTACTTTTCTATCTCCCTCCCTCTTCCTCTCTCTCCCTCTCTCTCTCTCTCTCCCTCTCTCTTCCTCTCTCTCCCTATATATATATATATATATATATATATATATATATATATATATATATATATATATATATATATGTATGAGTTTCAATGCATCGTTGTGAATATTGTCGTCTGTTCGATGCGATGCCATCGAATTTCGATTTCACAAACCTCATTTTGTTCAATGATGATATTCCAACCCCAATTTCTAATAAAAGAATCAACTATTGATTCCAGCCAATTTTAAACACTTTCAATGATACCTCGAGCCAGATTGTGTTGGCATTTTGCAATTTGATTCTCTATTATTTTCGAATTCCATTCTTTACTCTTTCCACCAGCATAAACTTCATGCACACTTTTATTGCCGAGGCGAACTAATTTGTTTTCATTGCCTTAGGACTGATAATATTTCATAATATCTAGCGTTAACTACTGCCTCGACATTACTCCGTCTCGATGCAACAGTTAACTATTTTAAGCAGAAAAAAATTGCTAATTTGACTGGTGCATTTGCATTGAAAAACGATTGCCAAAGCAATTTTGGCAAAGGATCTGGCACAGACCGAAAAACCTGATAAATCTTGTTAAAAGTATATCAAGTGACATACACTTTTGGTGCGGGGGCAAATGCGTGCATATTTGGAGTTCAAACTTGTAGAGCATGAAAATGCCAACTTATATGAGTAAAAAAGCTAGGGATTTCGGTTCGTTACGTCAAGCTCGCTTTCAAAGTAAATCAACATCATAGAAGTTTGACCATATCGCTTTCTATGTTCCGGTTGAAAACATTTTCTTTTCATTCAGATCATTTATGCTTTTTAAAGTTTGTTTTCCCTAGCAGTACCGACCCCCTTCAAATAAATATTGATCGCACAACAGCGGGGCCACATCCAGGCGATGTGAAAAATATTCAAAGAACGGCTCAGCATAAATCTCGAAGGATGAACAAGAAGCTCGGATAAAAGTATGCGATTGATTGGCGGTGGCACTTTGAAAGTATGTGGTACGCTTGCAAAAGTGATGGATAGCTTGGCGCTGCGAAGCCACTAAGGTTACTAAGATCACCTTCCCATTGCACGTTGCGTGTGCGATTCTCTTTTGAATTGTTTCATTGAAATGCTCATTGCACAACAGATTATGCCAACATACCAAATCAAACGAAACGCTACATGTTGATGTGTTCTGATCACAATAAAAATGAATATGATGTTAAAGCAAATTATAATTGAATTTAGATTTAGAGGTTTGTCGGGCTGCGCCGATTCCGAATCGCTTGAATTATCGCAATTGTGATGGCTAATTCGATTGAATAATCGTTGAAGGGGGAAGAGAACGATAGTCAAACAAATTCCTTTTTCAGTCGATTTTTCTCTCGTGCTCTCTGTGTGTATTAAGATTACATGATGAAAGCTCTTAACCGCATTATTTATGGCAAATGAATGGGGATAAAATCGCATGCATACATAAACAAAATTCTTATTCGATTGCGTTTCGCAGACTGCTTTGCACCTTTTGATTCGGTAATGCTTAGACAATAGATTTTTCAGTGATATACATGCGGTGACTTGTATCTGTCCAAATAGTCGTTGTGCTGCGTTCCTTATCCAACTTAGATGCTTTTGTTATTGTCTCACATGATACATTTGATGCATATATTATGTTTATCTCGTTAGCTTATTGAAACGTGCCTGTGCTTTTTGGCTCCCCATATAAATCGCATAATCATTTTCACGGAATTCGGGAAGCCGTTTGAATTCGCGTTATCATTGCAAATTTAGCGGAATGCTTGAATTTATCTACCTTATTTTTTGCTTCAAATCCCATCTAAATCGAAAAATGAGCAAGTCGAAAAGCGAGCGGAAAATAGCGTGCGCTCGTCTTAAATGGGTAAGTTATGAACACATAAAAAGTATTCAAATCGAAAGCAAATTTACTACACAATGGCACGATGAAAAATGAAAGTGCACAAATGGAAAACTTTGAATCCATTTGATTTGCGCGTCAAGCAGCAGCAGAATGAAACAGGTTTATTATTTTATCAGAACCCGCGCAAATAAATGATTGAGTATGTGTTTCTTAACAGTACTTGTACATTCTTCAGTCATACACACAGCATTCGAACATCATAAATGATGCTGCACGAAAACGAAGCGAGAGATGGAATGAAATTCAATGATATAAAAGATATGTTTTTGTAAAAGGTATTTTATCGAAAGACTGCTAAATTTGAAAAGGTGAAAAGGTACGCATATCCAGCGCTTACACATTCAAACCAAATGAAGATTGAAGCGAAAAAAGACGCGATGCAGCAAACTGACTAGGAATAATCGTGCGGAATGAAAAAGACGCACATATTGGAGCACGCAGTTAAAGCGCGCGCGCAACTCGTACAATTGTGAGGGTTTTAAGTGTGTGCGAGTATGGATTTTCAATTCGCAAAACTGCAACTATGATGAGGAAGATTTACATTGGAAAAGGAAACGGAAAATTATTTTTCTCATTTTTGTTTTTTGCTGTTTTGTAGCTACAGTCTTCTTCTTTTCCCTACACTTTCGCCGTCACATCATCGGGCGATCACGGTAGCATTTAGACATACCCGCCTTTTTTTCCATATACAATTCAATTGTTTGTCGACGTACAATTCGATTTTGCTCGGTGTGTTGCTCTGGTGCTGTTGTTGTTTTTGTCGTTTGCTTCGAATACATTCATTCGTTCGTTTTCTTTTTTATTCCCATATCTTTCCATTCCTGGCATCTTTTCCTTTTGTTTACCATTTAATTTTTGTAATTCAATTTTTCTTTTTATTGCATTGCCTAATGCGACATTCTACTTACCATTGTGCGATATAATCACCGTTTATGGAAGCGATCTGTGCGGTACGGTTGACAAAATCTGTTACATTAATGCCAGTGTCTGTTCTGGCATTTGGGTCCATGACGATATCCTCATAGAAAAATTAGTTGCCACACAATTATTTTGTTGTTGCTGCTGATGCTGCGCTCTCTCTCTCTCCCTCTCTCTCTCTCTCTCTCTCTGTCACTCTTCGTATTTGCCTGACTTCCGCTATCTCTTTTCCTATCGCACTCTGTCTGCCTTTTCCAAACAAAACACACCAATGAAATGCTGTTACTGTAGCGTGAATGCCTTGATGCGGTCTTTCGATTACGATTACCCTGTTGTCGAAGCAGTGATAACGCGAACAATACAGTTGATGAATGAACTCAATCCTTGCAGCTCTCACCGTTTCTGTTTTCCAGGAATTAAAAATTAGTGACAAGTCACAGCCGAAATGATGTTTGTTTTTCCGTTGATTATTGTTTGTGTTTGAATGGCTACTTCAAAATTTGTTTCGTTCCATTTTCATGTTGATTTGATTGTCGCGCAGCGGTTGTGTATATGTGGGTTTGTTTCGGGGCGATTGTCTTGATTTTTCAAGCAATTCACTTAAGCTGTCATCTTCGCTTTGGTCTCCATCCGATGTCAATAATCTGAAATATACAGAAGAAAGATTTCATTAACGTGGCAGCTCTTAAATTATACTCACAATTAAGACTTTGAGCATTTGGGTTTGAATGAAGTTTTTTCCGGCCGTTCATACATGCTTGCCGTAATTTTCGTGTTGATTTTTTTTTTTTTTTTTTTTTTGAAAACGAACAAATTGAAACTGGAAAGTCGGTAAATTAATACGCTCTAACGAAAACAAGAATATTTAAATTTTCCAAGAAAAACACCTCCGTCACGCTCACAACAGTATGATATTAAAATGAGAGTCCGCAAGTACGAAGTGAGCTGTATATTAATATTCATTGGAAATGCCAAAGTTTGATTGCAGACACAAATCACAAGTTCATTTAGAATCGAATAAATATTGGCGCGCAGCTGAAATGTGTTTGTGTTTACTTTGTGCAGGGAAGCATGAAATATCTGGTTTGTTCCGATCAAGGGGCCCCTATCTTTATTATTGTTATTTAACAAACTGTTCGTTTATACATGCACATTCGGGGGCTACGATCGAAGTGTCACTGCCTCTGTGATTTGCACAAAATGTCATTCGAACAAAAGTGAGTTTTGCGCATGCATAATTAAAGTATGCCAAAGAATGCTGTAGACGAAAAAGAATTTATTCTCGATAATATCTTTTGATAAATAATCAAAGGTCGGTTTTTTTCCTTTCTTTTATGATGTCCCATTTTTTGTTTCATGATTTCTTCGTTCTTTTATTTTTTTCGGTGTGTATGTTTTCTTCTTCTTAATTTCAAGATTGCTTTTTCAACTCCCTCTCTTTCGCTAAAATATTCCGCTAAAGCGCTTTGTCGCGGTTTTAATGATAGACATTTTTCTTGGCGTCGGTTGGCAAAACACTGAGCTTACAAAAGTATGAATAAACTAAACAAAAAAACATGAAAAACTTCGTATAGTTTTTCCTTTGTTAAGATCAACGGGTGAAGAGGAATATGAAATTACAAAAGAGATTTTCGATGGACGGAAAAAAATGAGCATAAGAAAATGCCTGTGAAACACAAAGCATCCATCCATTGAATCTATTCAACGGGGTATCTACTGTATCTATATTGTTTGTGTGAGTTTGCTATCGAATCAAGTCATCGAGGTGATATGACAAAATACCAAATAGCAACAGCAACGATTTATATCATTAAACCCATATTGTTTAGTTGATTTTTTTCGTGCTCCTAGTTCTTTAAGCAAATATTACTATATATTCAATAGACAATCAGCAGGTAAAAGACGAAAGAAAATATCAGTGATGGAGAGTGTGCCATATGACCTTTAAAAATTATCTAACCTTAACAAAGTCCGACACAGAGCAAGTGAGGGTGGCAAATTGCCTATCTTTTTTCCCAACCACCATTTCCAACTCTATTATGAAGCAGTCGTCGTTTGCATGACGTCTAAGCGAGATCTTCTTCAATATTTCGCATGCAAAAAAATAAATGCTTCATCCGACTGTGATAAGAAGAAGACTCTTGATGCCGCTTTAACTATCACTAAATATTTTCATGATTCCGAGTTACACTTAAATTATAACGCCAAAGCCTTAGACAAGATTACAGTGAATAATGTGCTGTGGCAGCAGCGTAGATGTCTCGTGTGAGTTTATCAATTCACTCAACGAATATGAGATAACATTCACAAATCCGCTTTCCTCCAATCATATTTACCGAACACCTAATTGTATTGCGTGGGAATCCATTGGCTGGTTCGTCACAATAATCCCGTTCGGAAATCAATGTGAGCGAGATGTGGATGAAAAATAAAAGGCTACTTCAATTCGCTGGGTGTGGAAACGTGTTTAGTTATTTCAAAGAATGTTGTTGAACATTTCCATCACTGTTGATTCTATAAATCTGCACATTGAGACCCCATGTAATGACACTTTATGTGTGCACTGGGATATGCGCCACGCGTGCTCACACTTTTTAACCGGTAAAAGAACGTTTCGCTTACACAACACACCGTTCTCGAGTGTCATTTAATTTAACCGTAATATGGAAACTTCTGCACACTTTATGACTGTTTGGCTTGCCTTACTCAATGCATAAATGGTGTAATCTGAAGTGTGTCGTAATTTTAATTAAATTCAGGTGAAAATGTGCAAGATTAATGATCGTTCACACCGAAAACTATTATCACGGACAACCTGTACCGTTCCGTAAACCTGATAATCTCTACATCTTTCGACCGGTAAAAACCATGCCGTTTAGTATTCCGAGTTTGTCTCTTTCCAAACGACACTCGTCGATGCATCCCACCAGGTTAAAAATAATTGAAGGTGGATTTTCAAAGATACTTCGTATAGTTGAACGTGCATTTCTTAAAATATATTCAAGCTGCCGGTTTCAAATCCTTTTTATTTGGACCGGAATCTCTCACTTGAGGATATGTTTCACGAATTTTTGACATTATTTGCGATTTCAACAAATGCAATTTGAAAAAAAAGTTCACTGGTTTGGCATATATTTCTCAGCCGAATAGATAAACATTATAAATAGCTATCGATTGTACGAAACAATCTAAATGGCATTCGCAAAAGTCTCAAACAAAAAAACGCGTCGAAAACTCTTTCAAACTAATTGAATGTGAGAATTTTTGGTAAATTGGTTTTCCAATTTTCGTTCGAGTTGATTTCTCGATTAAAATAAATCTAAAATAAGTGAAGTGTATATTGTGCCTTGAAATCAATACGAAAGTCAAATGCTTTACTCTCCCACATAAAAAGGAATCTATTCAGTTCTATTTTTGTTGAAATTTTGAAGTGCTTTCTCCCTCGTACAGATATATTTTGAATAGGTTCTATTTAACCTATTGAGGAGAGGAATTGTTGTATCTTTTATGAACGGGTTTATGATAAATGTGACCAAAATATTGTGGAATGTCATAATAGAGATATTCCATCATCGTCATCATCGCTATTCTTCTTGGAATTGTTGTTTTCGCTTGCAATATAATAACGCAACCATATTTCGTGTTTATCCAAACTTTATTTGAAATTGGCCAAACGTAATAGTTTATTTGCAGAAATGCGGCATGAATACAAGTAATGTTGATTTTTGTTCAACTTGAAACATCTTCTTCCACCGGCGGTGGCATAAAAATGGCGCTAAAAGACGAATCAACTATAAAACTTTATGTAGAATTGTTTGGGCACCGCTCGGCGTGTTTACTCTTATTAAAATTTTGGTCAAAAAGCTAACTCGTAGCGATTTTTGAAATGGCCCCATTATTACACTGACAAAATTCATGATTCTGTTTAATGTTTCAATGCGACTTTCATTCAAGAGTGTAACAAATGCAATACTTGAATCAGAATGACATCAATATTTACTTATCGTCTTTATTACGCCGAAGCGTCAAAGAATAGTTGCCAGCATGTTTACAGTCAGCACAAATTGACCATGCGTTCTGCATGTTGCCTATGAAATACATTCATATAAAGATGTTTGCACGCACACATGAAAAAACCCAGATTAAACTTCATATTATTTGTGTGACTCATGAACGAACATTTTATTTCATTTAATATTTTCCTTTTTTTGCCTGTGTTGGACATGGTTGCCGCTCAAACTGGATTCATTAACTGTTGTCACGATGCAAACACTACGCTTTTTCTGATTTTTAGTGCATAAACGTTACACCACACCAATCCACATGCACACATACTTTATTATGCTAAATACTTCCGAGGGAGCCACATATAAAAAATATAAACCAAATGTGCCACTGACTCGCCAAACTCACTTAATTTTCCATTTGTATTTTATGTGAGCGTAGCTTCATTTGCACCAACTGGGCTCCACATCAAAAAGACCCAATGTAAAAACTGTGTGAAGAATCGAGAGCAAGAGGGCGAGAGAAGAGAAATGGGAACGCCATCAATTGTTAAAATTCTTTTTGCATACAAAATAGCCACGAACGAATGCGAATTTCGGTGACGGTTTCATTGAAACAAATGGTCACACAGCAAAATGTTACAATGCACTTAAACAATTTCTCTGGTACTGTTTCTCATTCTATCTTAGGCTCTCTCGCTTGTCTCGTTCTGTCAATGTGCTGGTAAATGCAAATTATGTTTAATAAGCAAAAGTTTACACATTGCACACGAATTTGGTCTGCCAAACAGCACAATACACATCAGCCGTACAGAGCAGAGCCATTTGCAATGTGTGCCGTGCGATGTTGGATTTTGATAAAAGATACACATGGTTGTAACTCAAATCGCAACCGCATAGCATGAAAGACCACCAATGTTTTTGCACCACATATTAGCATCAGAAATGTTTCGCTATTTCCCATTCGCTCTGCACGTAATGTGTGAATTGCAATTGAAATCACTGACGCAATCACATTCTCTGTATTGAGTATACTTTTGAGGTTATTAGTGCTTCATTCGATGTATAAATTTACGTGCTAATGAGAGGTCAAATTTGATTTGATGCTGTTTTTCTGTCGATTTCAACTGAATTAGCCAGTGGACAATCGGATGGCCGTCAATATAATTTATTGCGATCTTTTTTAATCTGATAGCTCATCGTGGCTGGAAAACGGATTAAATCACTCACTCGCTTTGCAAAATGTTGGGAGAAGTGGTGCGACAAAACGCACATTTATTTTCCGGCACGGCTAAGACACGATGGATGTAATAAGCCATCATGCACATTAATTCAGTTAATCTCATTGTGCTAAGACTTTTCATTTAAACCGCCAACGCGGTTTTTTCATTGTTGCTACTTCATATCTTTTCAGCGGCTAGATTGAGTCTCTCTAAAATGTACGAATATTTTGTTTCAAAAAAGAATATACTCCATTTTTCATTAAATCTCCTCTCATCTTTTGCTATTTCCTCTCGCGCAATTAAAATTACTTTCATTCTAAGCGAGCAGCAACAGCAATAGCAACAGTGGCAGAGTAAGAAGATGAAATAAACGAAAATAGTATATTTGAGTTGATGTTCCGCTTTTCATTCATTACCGCTGTTAGTGTTCATGATGATGATGTTCCGTCGTCATTTATGATTTATATTTAAAAAAAACTAAAGTTTGATCCCATTGAGTCATCATAATTAATGTGATTCAACAAATTCTCTCGAGTTGTACGTTTCAAGTCATGAATTTACGTGAATTATAACATTGGATCACGTTCCAATTCATGAACAGACACCTCACGTAATTTGGTCAAAAGTTCAACTGTTTCTTAATAAACTGCTTCTCTTTTGTTCTGTTATCCGAAATGCACTCAGCATTTCCAATTGTTTCAGTGGGAGAAGTAAATTGGCGGAGGAATGAAAAAGATTCGGGCGATTATATGAGCAGCAGTTTCAATTTAACCGAGACAGAGCGCAAATGGATTAAATTTAAAGCGAAAACGAAAACCAAATGCGAAACAAGTAGATATTTGTATTAAAGAAACTTGGAAACGGCAATCTCATAATATGTTAGCATATAATCGCTTTGGTTCTGGTAAATTAATGGTCTGATAGGGAACAGAAGAAATGAAATTGATTTCAAGCGTTTAGCCTAAATTCGCACCGCGCGATTTGTTGCTTTATATCAACCATTTCTTTCACTTCCTTAATTCGTTTCTTCCACTCTATTTTCGTTTCGTCTGAGTGTTTCCGCTAAATTTAACTCGATCTGGCAAAAATTCGTGCATTCCATCAATATTCTATCTTTGCACATTTCATGCTCACTCCTACTTTTTCCTGTTGCTGCTGCTTGGTGTTTTTGCTTTCGACTTTTTGGCCAGTGTCCACAGAAATGGTCTCACCTAATTATGTTCAAGACACCGCTGACGCTCGTTCAATTGAAACAAAAGCAAAAGTGAATGAAACATTCACTTTGCTTTACGGTTTCTTTTACAAAAACATATGACTTCTCTATTCATATATAATTATAGCGTCGATGGTTTGATTTATCTGAATATAAAACGCGGTGCAACTCCACATTTAACGTCATATGATTTTCGTTTGTTGCATGAATCGGCCCAAATCGAAACAAAGTTTTACAAAGCGAAATATGTGCGGTTTTGAGGTGAGTTAAGTGTTCAATTAAGTGTGTCAATTTTTTCATTGAATTCTGATATATTTTTCCTAAATTTTTAGATGCTATTGATTTATTTGACCTGCATCTTTTATGGACGTTCAGCGTTCCAAGTGGCGGCGAGTTTAACGGATTTACCGTTGCTTTCTGCTGGCTACGAAATCACCGATTATTTGGCGGCTCATCAGCATCATGAAATGCCATGGATGGTATCACACCTTCCCTATACCGAATACATTGAACATAATTTCTTGCCAACATTCAATTTGGATATTTCACCAAATCATTTCGGGAACGTCAATCACGTGAAGGGCAAATTCGGAAACACATTCATACCGAGTTCCGAAGACAAAACGATTAGTTCTTTTCTGAATTCCGGTCCCATTTTGACACATCCCAGTTCCGCACCTAATCATGGCATCGGGAAGTGCGTCGATCACATTCATAATGTCTTTGCAACTCGTCGACCATTTGTATACAAAAAACCAACGATTTCATCAGGTAATGCTCTTTTTTGATTAATATTTTCGTACTTGCTTTCTCGATTTGAGTATATTTGTTTGTTTCAGTGCAACATTCGATCAATTTAAATACTTCTCCAAATTCGGTATTTGTGCCGATTTCACACGCTCACATTCATCCACCTTATGATTCAGAGGCTAAAACGGTGGTGATAAAGGAATTTGCAGCGCCGGTTCTCAAAAAAATCCCTTTTGATGTTGAGGACAAAATTATGGTGCCATATCAATCATCAGACCACACGATTGATGTTCATAAAAATTCTCCGTTTATTTTAAATTTTCCTTTGCTAAATAGTGTCTTGTTTCGGCGTACTAATTAAGACGATCACCCGACAGAACACCACAATTGCCCGGAAATATTTGGGAAACTGATAAGCACGTCCATTTATTTAGAAACATCTTTCAAATGATTCAATTCACCGATGTAAAAGCCGAAGACACATCCACATTTCTATTCCAAACAAATTCAAAATGAACAAATTTGATAATCCTACACCGATTGCCGTATGCATTATATGGATTCATTTATGCAACGGACCGACATTTTTCGATCGTTGTTAAACAAAATGTTGTTCGGATAGTTTCACAAGCTGTAACACATCTAGTTCACAAGTTAAGTTCAGTTAAGAGTTCTCATCTTCTTCAATTGGTGTTTCTATGGGAAAGAAATGAACAAAACAAACGCGTAATATCTGTGGCACAGTTTTATTTTATGTCTGAACAAATTGTCGCTATAGAGAGGGAAGGAGAGCGAGAGCGAGAGCGAGAGCGAGAGCGAGAGCGAGCGAAACATTTTCACATTGCAAATGATAACAGATTATATTCATCTGGTGTGCGCTCATCAATTCTGCAATGAAATCAGTGTGACATTCCATCACATTTTTTTGACAATCAATTTTGTGTGTGTGCAGACATAAGCGCCGGATGCGTTCTCTTCTCTTTTATTTATAGTCTAGTTTACAGCACAAACTGTATAAAGCTTGTCATAAAATGTTTTTCTTGAAATAATAAGAAACACTATACATAGTGTTCGTTCGTTCATTCGTTCTGCCGAAGCAACGGATCCACCGCGTGCGCACTCCTGTTATGTAATCAGAGTAATGAAGATTCCTGAATACAAGCTTAAATGCAATGAACACTGAAAAACCACGAGAAGAAACTGGTAGTCATTATAAAAGTGAGAAGAGTTTGAGAGTCGCTTCATATGACACTGAATCAATGTTTAAACTGTGTATTCATCGATTTAAAATGAAATTTTTGTGTCTGTACATGTTCTACATGAAGTTATCTTGAAATAAATTATTCATCTTACACAAGAGACTGTCTATAACATTCAATCATTTTGGTTTTTTCTCCTCATACCGAGTTTCAAACGGTCCTTTTTTTCTGGGGCGGTTTTCAATTTGGAGAAGCGGCACACAAATCTTTTCCACGCAAAGCATACATATATGGTCTAGCTTTTCGTAATTTAGACCTAAGCACACATATCTCTCACTATCATTGCTGTATATTCGTTGTGCCGTATGTCCCAGTGCAAACATTCTAACACAAAAACAAATCCAAGTTTCAGCAGCAGCAGCGTTGCGATAAATGTAACAGGTACTGATCTTCATATATTTTTATAAGTTGCATTCAGTTTGTATTATTTTCAATTTATGCCATATCCGTTTATATGGGTTGACTGCAAATATGATAGTTCAACGAAAGGAGGAATTATATTTTCAAGCAAAACTACACCCAAATGAACTTCAAGTTTTCGGAATTTAGAAAAAAAAATCGTTGGTATTCTATCGAACAAGGTGCGGCTGTATTTTCCAATAGAGTATAGTTGGTATTTTTGGTTGAATTTGAAGATGTTTGTGTCGTTTTCGATCGACCCTAATGTAACTTCGATTTGCAAAATTCAATGGAAATGGTATCACCATTGACAGCAAACGCTATTAATAACAAGTGACACAACGGTTACATACGAGTGCGAACAGTGTGCACTGATAAAATGTGCACCATTCCATGCCGAATGGCGTACAGATGTTGGTTGAGTGGCAATTGTCAGAGCATTGAATTGAGGAATATGGCTGTGGTTCATCTAACTAAGCGGTTACGTTTGATTTCATTTGCCTGGTTTTGCACATGGAAAATAAATGTATGTAAATAGAATGTTGTTCTGGTGATGGCATCGCGTACATGCCTCTATCTCTAGCACAGTCTATCATGCCATTGTTTGGCTATACCGCAACTATTACTATTATCATCGTTGTATAACAAGTGGATGCATGGATCATATCGTTCAGCCGTTCTGCAGGTGTGCCACTATCCCAAGTAATTCTAATACGCACCAATTCTGAATTCTATTAATGTGAAAAGCACTTGGACAAACAAATGCAAAACTAGTATTTGAAGTTTAATTCTCCAGCTCTTTTTCGATATGCCCCTGAACTGATTACACTCAATGGGGATGATGCGGAACGCTTTATTTTCATTCAGTTACGCTCTTCCTTGGCTGTATTCAAATGAACTGAAAGCCAACGTGCGATATTGCCCGAGCCAACTGAGTTAATCTCGTGCAAATCATCATTAATGAGTTGCACCATTGAAAACAGACACTTGATGGAAATGAAAATAAATTTAGCAGTTAAACAAAAGCATTGATTTTATGGCGTCAATTTTCATAAAATTGTCAAAGCAACATGAAAGAAAATGATTTGGATTAGAATAAAAAAAAATGCGCATAGAACAGCTATTTATTACCATTTCAGATGCTAATGCATCAGAATGTCCTTGACAGATTCGCGCAATCGAAAATCCAGTTAACCGTAACACGATTGTGTTCGCTCGAAGTCATTAAAATACTCGGATTAAGTTGAAATGGCAATGTACAGCCGTGTGTTTTGTGCAGCGCTCGCTTCCATGGCAACGATGTCAAGAAAAATATGATAGTTCTACTTGTTTCGAAGCACTGCATTCAGAACTGTTCTGTGCTGCGTGAATATTGTTCGTTTTATGTTTCATGAATTATGGTTAAATCAGAAATTCTAGTTGACAAAAAAGTAGACATACCAATTGCTACCGACTAAATAACTTCCCTAAATGAATGCGAAACATTTTACACTATTGATTGAGAGCATCGGCGTAACTTTGTTAGAACCAAAATAGGCACTATTTGCAAACTTCAATTAATATCAGCACCATTTTTACAGCAACGACCAAAATAACGCTTCATTTTGACTGTATTCTTCCTATTCATCAGACATCGTTCATCTATTCATGCGGCAATCGGTGATGCTTTCGTTGTTGCCATCTATCACTTGTCGCTATTCGATCCAATTTTCATCGAGTTTCTATCTAAAATGAAAGAAATTCACATTTTCAAGGTAGTGTAAAAGAGAGATTGAGTTAAAAAAACCCGTATGCTATTTATTCATATCGAATGCGTGTTTTTTTTTCTTGTTGCTTTTATTTACTTGATGTCACATCGATTCGTCTCCATTTTATTGTTCGGTATAGACATTTGATTCACACAAGCATTTGCAATTTGTGTTTGTGTAGTTTTTTCATGCTTGCTCTTCTTCTTCGTTCGATAGCACACTTTCCACCTGCCGAATTTTCGGTTTGACTGTGAACAGACGATGTAACAACACTAGCTCTTTACGTGTACAATCGGGTTACCGATGAGTAGCATTTGAAGTAAAATAGAAAAAATAGCTCAAGAAGATTCGACAGCACTAACACATATCCTGAGTGTACCTGATCGTAATGCGATACAGAGAGAGAGAGAGAGAGAGAGAGAGAGAGAGAGAAAACGAGAAAAAATTGATTTTCAATTATGCAAACATAAATTTTTTATGTGCGGCCCCAATTCGGAACCCATCTCATCACATATGCTCTATATATAGTTTCTCTCACACTTTCAATCGTTTCTCTCGCCCTTTCTCTTTCGCTGTCGCTTAGTTTGCGCTTTTATTTGACTATTTAAAGCGACACTTTTTGGCTTTTAGGTATGTCGTAAATGTATTTATTTGTCACATATTTTGGGAACGATACGGTAGTGCGAAAACGTGCATACCTGCCTTTGTGCTCGAGAATAGAATAAAAATCAGCATAGACACGGCCATTGAGTCATAGTGCACACATTTCTATTTTGGTTTTAAGGTTCGGTGGATCGACATTGATTTATATTACTTTTTCCAATTTTTTCTGATGTGTGTGTGTATATGCTGTACGAAATTATATGTATTGTATGCTGTATAAATTGCTGGCGACTTTAAAAGCTTCCTTCTGAATCGGAGGATTTATTTCGAGGAAAAAATTATAATTCAGTTACTAAAGCTACGATTGCATTGCAATTTGACTGAAGAGCATAATTTTCTATATATTATAGACGTTCAGAACTATTTTAATTGCCAATTTGTTAGGTTAAAAACGAGATGGATGATGGAAGGGTCTAGAATGAGAATATGTTTTTGTTTTCTTGTTAAATGAGGAGTGAGAAGAGGGAAATGGAAAAAAGCCACAGACAGAGACTGTTTCACCGAGGTGAAATATATCTGAGGATCGCAGTGTGGAGGAGGAATATACTCAGAACATTACCTCCTCCTCAATGACGGAAATATAGGGCCATATGAAATTTGCATTTTGACATTTAAATTTTCACATTTGAGACATTTTGACATTTGAACTGTCATTCTCTAAATAAACAATTTTGTCAAAATGCAAACGTTAGATGGCCCACCCTGTATATATGTTTTGTAGATAAAACAATAAAATTCATACATTTTATTAAAATTATTGTTTTACCTTTAAAATTTATAGTTTTTCCTCAGGAGTAATCTCAGTTTGACAGTCTCTGGCCATAGAAACGTAAAATAAAAGATAAATTTCTTCGAAAGAGCGTATAATTCGTGATTTTTAACAAATTTCTAAAAAGAATTTCTGCATTGATATTCTGTATCAGAAACTCATTTTATTCTCTGCATTCCAAAAAAAAAACAGTGTTTCTAAAAAACAAGTCATTGCCCAACAAATACATTAACATTGCATATCAATTAATTATTTCAGAGCATTGCATAAAATTTAAATAGAACTGCGATTATTATCGAAAGAAGCGTTCCATTCTTAGAAGATTTCAATTTGAATTCAGCATTTTTTATGCCGGTTCAAATGAGCTAGATCAGCTCATGCTGAATAGAATGGGAACTATGTCGAAAATGGGCCAAATCTGTGGGAATATTTCGATATAAATAATGTGTTTCTTATGAAAATGAGCTCTTTTCCATATTCAAAATGGTGTACAGTTTATTTCTCCATAAAAAAAGCCTGCAATTTTGATGAATTCTATAAACAGGCATTTGCTTCAGCAAAAACATACTCTCTACGGAACACGGAAATTGAAACACAAAACGTACTTATTATTAAATGTGCAAAATATTTGCATGCATACACATTAGCAACAAGTTGAAACGAGAGACTCGTTCGACAAATTCAAACGAATAAGTTTTCAACTTCTGGAATAAAATGGATTGAACAATCAAATGCTAAGTGTTCTGCAGCAGCACTTATTTGAAATTTGTACACTGCAAATGGGTCCGCTGCAACAGATGAAATTGGCGGATTGCCAAAAGCTGATACCATTTGCTGCTCGAAGCATATAGCGGTTGAGACTCTCAACTTGGGAATATTGAGTCGTCATTTTCCTGTCATTGTGCTCTTTGTTTTGCGTCCGTAGTCATCGTTTTTATTTTCTTTTTTGTATTTTATCACAAAAGAAAAGAAAAAAAAACACTTCTCTTTTTGTGCGTGTCGTTTTCTTCGAATAACCTAGATTGTGGACAGTGCTATGTAAATGAAAATCATTTGATAGTCGATAGAAAGGCACTGCCTGTGCATGTGCTATACATAAAGCAGATTTGATGGCACTTGTTCAGCGAAATCGATTCTAATGTGCATAGTAAATAATGTGAATATCATGAGTGGATGCGGTAAAAATGTCATAAAAACAAGAATTATTCTCTTAATAAAGGTTAGCATTCGATTGCAATATTGATCGATACATTTGGTGTGTTCTTACAAAAATGAGATATGAAAGTGATTGAGAATGATAATGTACTGTATTCCATCATATTCAGTTACAAAAGGCATGTAGACTCTTGCTGCTTTGCTTGCGAAATTTTCACGCAGGTGTTTTCAAAAGTGCCAAGACCCACGTTTTTTCGATGACTTTGAGCCTAATCTTATGCTGAAAATGCGACTCGAGACCAATTTTTGGAAAGTTATGCGGCGGCACAGCAACAAATCGGATGATAAACTGCCAGATAATGGCTGGAAAATCATGGAAGAGAGAGATATTCTTTGTGCGCAAACGCTATATCAACATTTAATTCCCAGAGATGAGCCACTCGGATCATCTCCGCTATGATTGATATCTTTTAGTTCTCATTTGTTGCCGTTGCAACGTGCAAAGCCGTGTCGACGTTGCAAAAAATCGATAAAACATTTTTGTTGAAATTTTTCACACACAAAAAGTATCGAACAATTTCATATTATTAATTTTTTTGTCATAGACAGCATAAATTTGCAGTACTCTCATCGGTCAGAGACTCACGCGCGCGCGGAACACTCTTTTTATTGGTCGAATATTTATGCGCTAGCTGTTCTATCGCATTCAACGATCTCCGATAATCATGCATAATCCTCTCGAAATATTCTCCTCTGGCATACTCGATAATTTTTTTCTTTATTTCGGCATACACTTATTCGTACATGTGTTTTTTCGTCATTTTTTTCCTCGTCTATTCTCTCCTCCATTTACATTCTTTTCCAACATAAAATAAATAATCTCTTGAATTTTTTGTTCTCTTCTTCTTTGCTTTGCTTCTCTTCTATTCAACGACAGTTACGAAATCAGAAACAACAGTAGTCAACAATCGCAAGAAACCAGTTCACGAAGAAAGTACGGAGAATGAAAAGAAGGCGCACGATGAAGATAGAGTAGAGAGACGGTGGTGATGACATCCAGCTGAAGAGAACATTTGTAAAATAACAAAGAAAATGTCAATTTTATGCTGACATCGCTCACAAGTGCAATTCAGGATGGAAACGACATCAGAATACTTCACCAATACAGAAAATGAGCCATCAGTCGAACAAATAAAAATCATCATCCCAAATCCAAAGTATAACAGCTTTATTTTTATTTCACTATCACATGCGATACGAGAGAGCGGAAAAAGGCGATGCTATGCACGAAATCGGCATGGTCACAGACAACATCGGTTGGATGCTGATTGAAAGCCGAACGCGACCAAACGGAAAAGCAGTTTGAGAATGGAAATGGCGAACGAGTAGGAGAGAGCGAGAGAGAAAGAAAGCGGGGGAGAGGATCTAAGTGACGCGCGGGAAAAGTACAAGTAAAAGCTCAGATTCATGGCTAAAAAGCAATAAAAGATAAGATTTAAAGAATGAAAATATCCTAAACCTCTGAACGGATTTTAATGTCAATATCTGTAGGAGAGCAGGGCCACAACCAATCGTCACAAAAAAAAATGTTTAAACATAGATACTCTCTCACACACACGCGCGCGCGAGCACACACACAACCACACATTTGGTCTGTGAAAACTGAAAATAGGCTAGCGTCAACAAAAAGAAACATGCAGGCAAACCAACGGCAACTACGCCAAATAGACTGAATAAAACGTGGAAAGATAATATTGATCCTCCTGAGCTTTTGATTTTCAATATTGAATATAAATGTGTACAAGTTATTTGACGGACAGATCAAATATTGGCTTAAGCTTCAAGTCCATTTCAAAAGCCGCAATAGGATGAACAGCCGTATATGTGTATACATACTGAGATCAACCATTGAACAGCATTCTAAATTTAAATTCACAAGTGTTCGTTTTGGTTGTGATCTTGGTTTTATCTTTATCCATCTCTTTTTGTGTGTGACGTTTGTTCCATTCTGTTCAATGCCATACAATTTGTGTGTGTGTATGCCGCATTTAACTATTTCCAATCGATGATCCTGCATGACGGCCGTTCATACCAAGTGTTTCGATATGAATTGCAGTGAAAGTGTCTCTATAACTATAACACTTAGCACTGAGTTCAAACAAACGAGATTTATAGTGATTCCCAGTTGATATTCGACTGAATCTTCAGCTGTGAAGCTTTGTTATGTTAAGCATACTATCATCAAAATTCCAAATGTTCATTTAGAAGAATAAAGCACTTTTTCGGATATTTGTTACTTCCTTCAAGCTATGTACATTACACGACAGTTGGTTCCCTTGTTTCGCCTTTTTTCCTCCCCCATAGGGAGGGACAGAATATTGCTACATTAACGCTTACAGCATATGAACGGAATATTGTTGCTCTTCTTTCACATTTCAACACATTTTTCATTCTCCATTTAAATCCAGTTCCGAATTGAGTAGCGTTGAACATGTTTTTGGTGTTGTGTATGCGATCGAAATCACTCGATGACGCACTACATTTTTAGAGCCGAAAGCTTTCTGCACACATGAATTTTATGGAATTTCGATGTACATCTTGTTTCGCGATCGACGTACTTTGTCAAACCAAAACCAAAACCACTGGTCGACAGATGCGAAATGTGACTGATGTAAGTAAATTAAGTAATAACATGGATCGGAATTTAAGGGATAATTAAAATTGATTTAATCTAAGTTATGACACGGACAACATATCGTCTTCAAGAAAATTTGAATCTCAACATTTCCAGCAGACCACCAAATACAAAATATGTAGCAACACCAAATTTTAAAGCATTAAAACACGTTCTGTGACTTCGTTCGGTCCTAAGTTATTCGATTTAAGCTGTAATAGCTGAAACTTGTCATTAACAAGATAACAGTTGATTGAATGATAATCTGATTTCAAATGAAAGTGACAAGTTTGTGCGGATTTTGTTGGTTGAGTTTTGCTGGTGGTGCTGTTCATAATAATACCAATGTTATTCGCAAAAAAAGGCACAATATTTGCAAATTGCTTATAAAATGCACTCCAAATGCTGTGCCACTCAAATTGATTGACTGTCCAATGATTTCCGTGGTTAGACAAATCGGAGAGCGTGAATCACTCTCGCAACTATTGCGAGTGGTGTGTGCTTTTCATGTTTTCAAATTAGATCAATTTCTGAGGGGAATTAGATAAATTACAATCCAAAAGAGGATAAATGTCAAAATGTCAAAATCGTTTCGCTTGCTGTCGCAATGGATTATTACAATATCGTTGCATTTCGCAATAGATACGCGTAATATTAGAGAGAATATTTGGTGAAAGCGTCAAACTAATGGAAAATTGCAACTATGACAAATCAATGACACATGTTCGACATAAATTTGTGATGGCCCACCCGTTTGTTCTTCGGGCCAGACAATATATCTCGCTTTCTATTTGGCTATCGCCATCTTCATTTCCCTTGCACTTCCACAACTGTCATAAAACCAGAATGTGGCAAAAACTCAAACTAATATTAATATTAGATTTTATGAGTGAAAATCATTTCATTTATTTATTGGTTTTCGCACGAAGTGAGAAAGAGAAATAACGGATCTATGCCGCAATAAAGGCGTGAAACGGCTGATTCAGCACTTCGACAAAAAGAAGAGCTAATTCATAACGGGGAAGCTCACCAGAAAAACACGTAAATGCAAAGTATCGAATCGAATATGAAACATCGACCAGACCGATTCTCATAAGAATAATATTTGTGCTCGAGCAATGAATACATTTTGCCTGATTGCTTTCTGTGCTTCTTTTTTTACCATACATTCATTTCGGTTGTATCTCCCTTCTCTCGGTTTTTTCTTCATCTCGCTGGGAAACAACTCACATAGACCTTGAGTAGTATTTATCATCGGCCTGTGCATATATATAAACACAGATACACACACACACACACACACTGCTTTGTACCCGCTTGCATTTGCTTCTTTATCCGCAAGTTCGGCTCTATTTGTGCAACATCACATAGAAATTATGATTAAATTATCATAATTTGATGTTTGATATGGGACCGTAGAACGTGCAGATACACTCTATGTTTGGAACGCTTTATGGATGTCAAAAGATGTGCCATACGAAGCAGCAGTAACTTTGGTGAACAAACACCGTGCTTTTTTCGGAATGATTTCGTTGTTGCGGCAGCATGCAACCAGTGTGCGCTAACTTCCAACTGCCAACTGCCAACTGCCAACTGCCAACTGCCAACTGATAACTCGCAAGATTTTCGACTTCTTGATGAAAAAAGTGAACCAGAAAAAACAAATCCAAAAGTAATAACCGAAGCAACAAAAAAGTGATGTGGCCAAGTTGTTGCCACCACGCCAACTCCAAACCCCAAATACGGGCATTTCGTACATTCGTATTTTCACTCACTCTCTCTCCCTTGTCTTTCTTCTCTCTATCTCTCTCTCTCTCTCTCTCTCTCTCTCTCTCTCTCTATCTATCTCTTCGACATAGGCACACAATATACATTCCAGAGGCATGGTTGACATATAGCTGAGGGCGTGCGCGCGCTTGAACATGACAAACGCTTGGATGTGAATGAAGTACAAACCAATGCGAAATAAATTGACAATTTAATAAACGATGTGAGAATATGGTTACCGAGGCGGAAAAAAAGTGTGTATCGTATGAATAAAAGCACACAAAATTTGAGCGAATCACAAAAACCATTTTACCAAAGAAATGATTATTATTTACGAATGAGCATAAAAAAATCGTGGAATAAAAAGCAACGGCGACTCAATAGAATGTTTCGGCGACGAGCAATGAACAAGTGAGAGCACGCGAGTGAGAGTGTGAGAGCAATTTTATCAAAAGATGGAAAATTTGAAACTCCCATTCCAACAAATTACATAGATATGGATAGATATGGCATTTTTTGTCTCCACTGCTATTGCCTTAATATTGGAAGGCCCAAATTGTGATAAGAACGAGCACATCTATATTCCAGATAATAACAGCAATTGAAAATTGAAATGACTGGCGTGCAAATGGAAAATGAATATAATTCATGTGTAAACAGCGTTTTTGCTTCGGCATGTGCAAAAGAGAGATCGAGACACGCAAATTCGAGCAAGACACATACAATTGTGCGAACGCAGACAAAGCAACAATAATATTGTAGTTTTATTAAGCATTTTAATGCTAATGTTCAGCAGAGTTCCAACTGAGCAACAAACCACAACTGAAAGCGAACATTATGTGGCATTCATATTTGTCCTTTTTTCGGTGTTGCCGCACTGCTTGCGCTTCGCCTCATTTCACTTCGTTCGTTCACTGCAAAATATTCATTGCTGGCGTAATTTGCGTTCGAAATGTAGCCACAGGCGAACGAATGGAAGAGAAAGAAACACACACATATACGATCAGATACTTTCTTCCACCTTTAAATGAGCACACATTTTCTCTGTGCATTTGGCTTGCTTCTTTCAAATCAAACTCTCCAATGGCATAAATTGTTTTCCATCAGTTTGCTTGGTGTCTCGTGATTTGACTAGATGCAAAAGCATTGCCATAATTTGTTATTCTATTTCAAATGTTGTAGACGATAGACTCTCCATATCGGCTCGCCTTTTTTTCTCTATATGTTGCTTGTTTATTTTCCTTTTGTTTGTTTTAACGGCATGGTTTTTATTCACACTTAAAAAAAAATCCGTTCGTTGCCTGTGTGAAATGAAAATTACAAAGTCATGCCCATTTGCTCATAGCATCAATCAACTTAAGATATCAAATAAAAAATATCGTTTCATACTTGAAATGGAAAACACATCAACGGATAATATCGTGATGATTTTTGATGAACGACAACCAAAATAAGACGGAGCGAGAGTGAAAGGGAGGAAGAGAAAGCAAACAAAACAATTATAGAGTCACCTTCTTGGATTTCGTGTAGGTCTGGAGAGTAATGGATCGTTGAAGTTGCGTGACCCAAGATTTCTCAAAAAATCAAATTGATCGATATTTTATGCGGCTAATATCATATTTTACGAATTCATCGTAGTTCAAAACCACATTATTAAACTTGGGCCCCCTCTCAAATTATAAAGCTTGTAAGTGGTTCACAAAATATTCATTGGGCAAACAAATTAATCGCGGAAAAAATTGATTTCCATGGTTATGTCCATTGAGGGTATCGCATTTATTAACATTCCTTCAGACGAAGCCAAAGGTGGACTGTAGTTAAGGTTCTTAAAATAACTGAACGAAATGACTGTTAATGCCTGCAATTGCCTGCAAATGCCGTCAGACGTTATATATTGCAATAAGCAACACGAGCACAACAACAATAACACTGTGAAGTGCTATATAAAATTGCTTGCAAATACTTGTAAATGGATTCAAATGCGCAAATAGCTATGTTCTTCCCCCTGGCCTTATTTTCTTTGCAAAAAAAGGAGGCTTTTTTTGTGGTCAGCCTTGTTTTTATGCTCAACGAATTGAATCTGATTTACTTCAAGTTCAGTCGGATTTCGAATGAATTCCAAATGTGGGCTGAAAATATTCACAATGAAATCTCCAACCTTGCACACCAACGATCAGATCAATGGGCCGGAATAGATGAAAAATCAGACGGCAGTCGAAATTTGTACGTGCATACGGTTGATATTCGATATTTCAGCCGGCTGATCAAATTTCAAAACGTGGATATCGCAGGAGACAAATGCAAAATCGAACCAATGAAATTTTAAACATTAAAAATTTCACTTAATTTGTCGCGTATATTCTGCACTCACTGATATCGGAACGAACATTTTCCAAAAAATAAATGAACAAATAATATTCTATCATTGTGAAGAACGGTCAGGCCAAAGTCATCGTTGAACATTCAGAGATAAAGGTGAGCTCGTTGAACAGTAAAAAAATCATGAAAAATGCGAATAATTTGCAAATTGTATGCACGATTTGTTGGAAGCTTTTATTTTCTTGTCAGTTTTGACGGATCAACATGATACTGCAAAATATGAAGGGAGCTTTTTATATATCAAATACGTATTTCATCAATAGTAGAAGAAACTATATAGATTTCGAACAGATTTCGATTTTGATTTTAATTCAAACAGTCTCATGCAAAAAATGTGATCTTCACAACTGCAAGTCAGGAAAAAATCTGCTTGATTTTCGTCCAAAAGCGATTCGACATCAGCTCGAGCCCCAATATTGCTCTATGTATTTTCTAAGATTGCACTATATATTTTAGCGATATCACCCAATAGAGAAATTTTGCGGTATTTTTTGGTAGGTGTTCGTTGGTTGCATCGTATCTTTAATTCAGTTTTGGGTTCCTCTGCTCTCCCTGAAGAGCGACGCAGTCATCTCGTCACTACATGGGAAAGGCATCAAGGGTATTGTGGCCATATCATGATCAACTGTCATGACCAATCTGCAAAAATGAACCTTAATGCGCATATGAATAAGGCATAAGGTCATAATAAGACACGTTAAAACGTGTGGGTCTTTTTTTCAGTGTTAACATTTAATAGAGACCGAATATGTATGCAATATCACCAGACTGCCGTAAACTGAACAACCAAATTGATACAGTACGTAGAATTTAAACAACATGATCGAAATGATGCGCACTCGCTACACGTACAAAGTTGCACAGTTTTGGTTCGTATCTGGGTCGGACTGGTGAAATTCCAACGAATATGATATGACAAAAAGTATCGATAGTCATATTCTATTTCAATACTCCACATTTGTAGAGCTGAGAGTAAAAACGCTTAAAAACATTTTATCTCCTGCTCACACCAAGGAAAATTCTCGTAAGCGTGAGCATGACGTAAGATGTTTTTAACGGTTTTTACTCTCAGCCCGACATTTATATTGTGTTGTTTTAGATAATCGAAGTGATTCATATAATATAGTGATTCATATCTGTACTCTAAAATTCCACCAATGATTAAAACAAATATGATCTATATACGAGATACTTTCATCTATATACTCTGGCATAAATTTGAAGTATGAAAATGATTAAAATCCAGCAATTCTATTGAAACATGTTTGACAAAATGAACCAAGATTACTTTTTCAAGCGATTGCATTCCTCTTTTGTGCCGTTCATGCTATTGATAGAAAAGAAGCGGTTCTGTGTCGTAATGCTTACGATTTTTGATATCGCAAAATCGTTGTTATTTGGCGCAGCCTTTCGAAAGAAACACGAAAATGTAAATGCAAACAGAGAAGTGGGAATTTTGAAGAGAAAAAACCGCATTAACCGCTCAGGCATTTATTTGTTTTGGTTGAGGCGAAGAAGTGGCACATAAAGTAAATATTGAGAAAGAGATGAAAATGCACACAAAAAAATACAGTGATTGCTTGAAGTGTTTGTTGAACGTCCAAAATCAAAACATATACACACAATAATCCAGCGAATGGACACAAACACAAACGAGGAGAAAGAAAGAAAGAATAAAAGGCGATAGGAAGAACACATATTTATTGTAAGTTCTCCTATCATCAGTCGTCTGGCAACATTGCTTGAAGAAATTTTGTTTTCGACTTTTGGAACTATAAAATATCAATGTAATTTTGCGATTCAAAACAGTCAGAATTAATAATTCAATTTGAAAACTCATAGAGTGGACACGCGATTTAAAGAAATAATTCAAAATGTTTCGGCTGTGTATTCTGTTGGCTGTCGCACAACTTTATAGTGGACAAAAAATAACGCAGTGCAAAGGTCTCGGTGAATATGTAAGTAAGAGATTAGTCACTTGTGTGTCATATTTATTTGTGGTGTTTATTGCGTTGCATTTTTTGCTCGCCAAACCTGCTACAACAAACGAATATTCGCAGTGTGTTTTTCACCATGATTGCTGCTCAAACAGATGCATAGGCTATTTGAATCAATGTGTGGAACGCTATGATGAGAACCATTACGATATTCCGACCACTTTAAACAGTATCGACGAATTGGTTGAGCGATTTGCAAGCGATGCGGCAACAAATTCGCATCAGGCACGTACAAGTGCGGTGTCATCACCATCATCTACAGATAAATCACTTCCTCTGCAAACAAATCAAACTGCATCACCTGCGACTGAACAGGTCCATGGTAAATCCGACTGCCGTACCGTTGGGATTTCGGTATGAACTCAATCAGAAAACTGGCTTTTCAAGAAACAAAAAAAAAAAAAAAAAAGTTGAAATTTCCTTGTCGTAAAACCACTCATATTTTTTCAGTGTTTGAGCTCGGCGCAATGCTGCTCATCTTTATGCTCAAATAAAACGAATGTGTGCATTGAACCAACACCAAACTCGTCAACTGATGCGCCAAAAGCAGAAGCAGCGAAAACAGAAGAAGTATCAACGACTGAACAAGCTGAAAAATCAACAGGACCATCCAAACTCGAGGTCGCAAGTACGGCCACAGAAAACTGCTACGGCATCGGACGACATGTAAGCTTTTTCTGATGACAAATACTGGCTCTCGTGGGGGCAAAATGCAATTTAGTAATGTACTTTTGTACATAATGTGTATACACAATGGAAGATTACTTCGATAGATTTTTATTTGATTCGAATGATTAATTAGGTAATATCATATTATACGCATTTTAATTAACCAATTTAAAAAGATTTACACATTTTGTATCCGAATTTTTCATTTGATTACTGTAAAACTACGGTCGATGTGTGTATGTGTTAACAAAACATTGTTTTATTTTTATTTTTTGCAGTGCTATGCAAACGGCCAAATTGAATGCTGCAAACCGCTGCGTTGTCACAGCTACCTCCATCAATGTGTGACATAAAATTGTATCATCTAAAGTAGCACACTGGCATCCAATTAATTCGATCATTGGGCCAAAACATTATCTAGTTAACGGACAAGCAGATTGAGAATGAGAGGATATGGCATCAGTCGACATAATTCAAACGACTTAACGGACAATCAGATGAAAATTCAATTATCCAGGAATTAAATTATTGCATAGAGATATTTTATCCATATGTTGTTATACACGCATTTTGTATTACATAACCATAGCCTATACCATCCATGACTTTGTAGAGTGCATCTGGTAGCTGGAAGCTGTACGATGCTAGCTGCTTAATGTACTGCACATATATATTTCACTATTATTTTATCTGGATATCATAGAAAATACAGACTTTTGCATGCAATGAATAATAGAATAATTGATAGCGTCAAAACAATGGGTTGTTTTATTTTTAAATCAACATTATAATCTCTTTGGCCAAGGACCGAAAGAAATAAGATAATGTGTCACCGGCTGTGTCAATGATGACCGACATTTTTTAGTTCGCAACTTGCTGATTAATTTAAAACTTGTTATCAACTCAAAGCAACAAGAATTTATATGGCATGGAAGAGATAGTGATGATAAACGATTGGCTTTTGTCACGATGGAATTTTTATTTTGAAACAAATGAATCACTGTTTTTAAAATGTCGTTTTGATGACCTAACGGTCAATTTCTTTGACAAAAACACACAATTCAATTCACTTTGTCCCGAAATCAAATGAAACAGTGACAAAATTGAAATGAGTTAGCTTTTTTGGCATCCCAATGTTTCTTTGCCTCTGTTTAAACGGATCTCTACAGATCATGCCTAATTCCCTTTATTGAGTCTAACGTTTGCTTTTGGATTTTCGTTCGTTCACTTTGATTGACATTCCATTCCATTGCATTAGAATGGATCGATTCAGCAGAAACACAATGCGAATACTCTTCAATTGAATCAATACGATTACCAAAAGCCGAGAACTTTTGATGAATATACGGTTCACCGCAAAATTCAATTTTTACCACAACCAATGGCCTGCGGAAGATACAAATCGAAATGCGTACTCGTTCTTTTTGCGTGTCTGATGGAAATGAAAAATCAGATTGGGTTTGGAATGAATGGGATGGCGGGAATACCTAGAAGGCGCAATAATATTGATCACTCGCTAGCTCGCTCATCCATCCGCTCTCTTGCTAGCATATTTCATCCGTTCAATACACCAAGAGATAAGGCAACAAGTGAACGATTTTCCATTGAAATGTAATGCACCCTGAATTTACAAACACTTTGTACATTTTTGACCTGTACATTTGTATTGCCATCAGTAGTAATGACCAGCGGCCAGTTCAATGCAATACAACATTAAAATGACTCTATCACTGACCTTAGATCGGATCCAATATTCACTTGCTGTTACACAACAATTCAATGCTCAATAAATGTAGCTTTGGCTAATTTAATTCGTTTAAATCGGCGGAACGGAATGTGAAAGAAAATCGGAAAATACATGCATAGAATGGGCGTCCCTTTGTAATCATATTATATTGTTTGGTATGGTGCGGTGTGTTGTGAAGAGGTGATGAATTGAATGGAGCATGTGCAACAAAGCGAGATGGAATTAACGAGGTCGCATTGTATATGTTCAATTTTGCATACAAAAATCTTTTATGCAAATATATTGAATAAGCTTTGTCCTTGATGAACAAAGCAATCGATTTATTCGGGTGCGCTTTTAACGAAAATTTTCAATGGCTAATTGAGCTTTCAATCAACGTGCATCGAATCGGTTTCATTCAGTTAAATTATGCGATAATAGCTTATATAGTCTGTTGTCACGTTAACTCTAAACAGAAAGAGAGAGTGAGAGAGAAGGGGGAAGGGAGAGATAGAAATTGAATGTGAAATGATACCGGACGAGCGAAAATAGCATCTTCACACTCACAGCTTAAGCATGCTTGATATTCACTAATCTCACAAAACATTTTTGTGACGACCTAATAGGACAAAAACTCTCAATTTTCCGTATTATTTATGAAATTGTGATGAATACGTGACTGTATCATTTGCGCTCTCTCCTACTTTAGCTAAAGCTGTGCCGTTTCTAAATTTCATACTTCATATTATGAGTATAATTCATCGAGTATGCATATTATTGTTCAACGATCTGATGACCAACCAAATCATTATACACATCACGTAAACGTCTAAGGTAGTTGGAAGCCAATGTTAACTTCGTTTAAGACTTCGATGGGCCATCGTTGAACAAAAGTTGGATCAGAACGGGGCCAACATAACAAATATTATATTGGCATAGTTTTTTTTATTACGGACGTCCGTTTCCACGTTACCATTTGCCTCTAACGAAAAGAAACGGTTTCGATTAGTTGTTGCTGTTATTGTTTGTTCATGTGGTGGGTATGAAGTGTTGGGCACCATCGATGCATACAGACCACAGCAGATGTTTTCAGATTGTCAGGACTATCTGTTGTTTTTGATGAATTTTCCACTTTTCTGGCTAGCAAACTCCGTGAAACAACATTTGATTTTCAACATTATCAATTATGTTTCGGGTGGTGACCAAACTTTTGCACAATATTGCGTTATTTGATTGACAAGTGTGAAACATTGCATGAAAAATCGTGCGCTCGTGCCGTGATCGTCTCAATATCATACCATTTGAGCTTGTCATCCGTCTGCTATCGAGCACATGAAAATGGCACATGGTCGATTGTGTGATTGCTATCGATGCGTTTTGGTAAATGATTGATTTGTTATTAGTTGCTTGGATTTTGTTGAAATATTTAATTGTGCTTAGATGGAAGAATAGGCCGCACTATGTGTTTGATAGATATTTGATTGATGGGGTGTAAATGAGTACAATTTAATTTAACGAAGTGGTCTAATAGACTGTATAATACTGTCACATGAATAAGCGTGCAATCGGCTTTCGGCCTCCAAATGTAAGAAATCGTCTTGATTATCCATAATCGAATTGCGTTACCGCGGTAATAACACGCTCGTGAATGGCTTGAGAATGTCATGCACGCATTAGACAGCATAAAACCGTTGCTCGGAGCGTTCAATGTTAATCCATAGTCCATTCATTGATTCATCCATTCATACATCCAATTCAATCGTTATGCAAACATGTACACACTTCCGATAATCAATTTGTTCGACGGATAAATGATAAACTGATAAAACTTCACATCGCGTCATCAAATGACCCGTGCTCATCGGTAATATGAAATTGATATTTTCCCTTTTGAATTGAATCACTTCAACATGAAAATTGTTTGAGGTGCCGTGGCCCGCTCACGTCCTCTCTCATCATATTTTTCGATAATTTTCTAATTGAATGAATGAATGAAGCCAGAGCGAGAAAGTCATTGCGGAGGCGGCTGTTTTTTTATATATTCATTTTCAATGAGAGGCAATATGGCATGACAACCTTAATTTTCGCCCAAATACTATTCACCATTTTGGACACTCATATTTATTGATTATCATGACATTTGCCGCTTTTTTACCATTTTGAATTCAAGAATCGATCATGTTTTGCTGTAGCTGTTGCCATTGCCTCGAAAATTACACTCCAATAAATTGAATCGAAATCATGAAATCAATTTGTGGCGGCTTCCACCTTGAGCTCAATAAAAAACCCAAAGAGAGAGAGAGAGAGAGAGAGAGAGAAGGGGAGAGAGAGAGGGAAGGCAAGCAAAAGAGAATAAAACTAAAACTATTTCCATAATTTAGTGCGACCCACAACTTACTCAAGAATCATAGATAAAATGATTGTTTGCTACAATTTTGTGGTGGTTTTCATACTTGCTGAACTGAATGAAGTATGCTTCCATAAAATATTCATAGCACTAAATAAATACTGAAAACAGAGGCACAATATGCAATTCAAATTTATGTACATATACATTGTATTTCTTTCTCTTCTCTTCCCCTCTCTCTCTCTCTCTCTCTCTCTCTCTCCATTTCTTCATTCCAATCATTTGGAGAAAAATTAAAATGATATTCAACAGTTGAATATTGCAACAAGTTCGAAACAATCGTAATAAATAACAATTGCCACAGTTGCGGTACGATGTAGAAAAGACGAAAAATTGTTTATTCCTTGTGTGTGCAAGCACAAGCTGGTGGTAAGTATTTGTTCAATGTGCAACAATTATTTAGCCTGGCCAATGTTATTTGTTGTGCAGTATATCGACAATATATTATATTGCAGAGTTTGTTCTCTCTCGCCTGCAAGCCTGAACCAGACAAACAATTTCCAAGTGATAAATAGCGTTTGTGCCGATATGGTGCGTCTCACCACCCGCTCACAAATATTTTATATAAATCAATCGGGAATTCAGTGTTTACGTGTAGCACCATAAAATAAGGACAAGTTTTTGTTTGATACGCACACACACATATGTATATATATAGACAGTGAGACAAACACTCACAGAATTTTTGTTGTTTCCCGATGGAACGATATGAGCCGTTCGTCAATAAATGGTTGTACGCTATTGTTCCTTTTCGTATAGAAGTACAAAGCAGATTGTGAACAATTGATGGAAGATTTTCTATATACACGCTACACGAGAACATGAAAATCCGACCGCAAAACAAAAACATCATGCAATTTAATATTTGAGAACAACGCTGAGAGTCTGAAAATCAATTGAAAATAATTTGATAACTTTATTTGGACTTGTTGCGTGGCCCAAAGGAATGAACATTCCAAAGTTTCTTGTTACTCATTATAAAAACATTTATCTGCGACTTTGGAATTGGTTACCATCGGATTCCATCAGATATGTACATCATTATTCGATTGGGATAGGTCACATGAATATATTCTGCAGCAAAATCAGCGCAGTACCGAGTTTGTATGTGGTTCAGCACCGAATAGCTCGTGTCGCGTCGCGCACCTTAACAAAAATAAAAAAAGAAACATGAGGCGACGATGAAGCCACATTGGCATTTTGTGGTTTAAATTGCTTTAACACCGGAAAAATGCCGCCATAAATTGCGAATTTATTACAGTGAAATCATTTAAATAATTTGAAACGTTTTCAGCTGCACAGAGCCCCTAATTGAAAATTCGATTGGCAGAACGGTGGTTCACTTTTTCGGTATGTTTAGCTGCGAAATACGAGCTCAGGGATGGAAAAAAGGATGAAATGAATGTTATGGTTTCAATTTTCCTTCAATAACTCTACAATCCGAGGTGATTGAATTTCTGCCATCATTATAGAAGCGAAAATGTGTCATCGTTTAGCTTGAACGATACACGCGATATGCGATTCCGATATATAGGCAGGAGAGACTTGAAGTCGCATGGCTACGTCCAATTGCGAATAATTCGTTTAATGCCACGGTTTTTCGTTCGAAGACATATAGCACGTTGCTAGTAACGCCAACTAAATCTGGTTGTGAATTTTTTATAGGCATGGCAAAACTTTCTTCTTCGCCTGCCAACTCATTCGATTGAAAAAGCGTTGGTCGACGTTAGATACAATGTTTATCTTACAATGACGTTAGTTTTAAATGTAGAAATAAGAAAGTCAACTTGTGTGCATGTACGCGCGCTCGCCGTAACAACAGTAAGTTTGCATTAATTTACTCAACGGATAACTTTAAAATGGTATGTGTTGCTATTTCACTACCTATGGTATATTTTATTCTGTTGTTAAGCCCGCTGGATTTAATCTGTCTCCCGGTGAAGTGGCAAAAAAAAGCAAGCGAGATGTGGGTGACGAAAGATGGCGAATATGTACACGGTTCAACCGGAAAACCAATTATGTTCCACATCAATTGACAAACATTTCTGCATTAGTTCGTCTTTTCCCGAAGCAGGGGGCAATCGAGAGAAAGAAAGAAGAATATAAAGGCAATTTGATTAATTGTCGCTGACGAGACAAGATTGGGCTGAAGTTCCCTTACTGAATTTAATTGAAACAAATTCTTTCACACATTCACAACTGGATTTGTTGCATCGAGATTGCGTCTTCATTTGGAATCTATTACGAGAAAAAAAAATCAGGGCGTTAAACAATTTGAACGTTTTTTTTCTTCCCCATTCGGTTTTGCACGTTTTGTATGTGTGCGTGACATTTGTATGTCTTAGAACAAATAATCGGTATATTATGGTGTTTAGTTTCAATCTGATGTCTAGAAGTTCGAACATTCTTCAATCCAAGCGTTTAACATTAAATTTCATCTTCCGAATGCGAATGCTGTTAAGTTGTTATTCACGTTGTTTTTGGCAAATTGTTGTTGCCATTAATCAAAAAATTCACACGAAAACCAGTGGATTTTACAGCTTTGGCATTTACTGTTTGATTTACTGGTTATAATACGTAACACATTCGATTCCCCGATAAAATTCAACATGTGCACACACCGAGGACGATGATGGAAAAGAAGATAAAGATGGAAAAAAGTAGGGAACGAGAGAAAAAAACGCTTTCCCAAAGAAAAAGAAAATGAGCAAAATTGTAAGTGAAAAAGCAGAAAAGAGGAAAAAGGAACAAACTCGTTTCGAGCTGAAGATTGAAAATTTTATGGAAGCGTGCACAGATTTCGTTTCATTAGGTTTGGTTTGGTTTGGGAGACAGCGCTTGCTTCAAACAGTAAGCGATTCGATATGTCTGTTACGCGAAGAAAGAGATTATTCTGTGAGAGATTTGAATGAAAGAGAGCAAGCGAAAGATGTACATACAGCCTCATCAATGAGAGTATGATCAAGAGCGACATTAAATCTAACGTTCTACGTCAAGAAAGATACCGAAGAAAATTGATTTTTAAATTTGATTAGTCAAATGATGTTTTCATCGTCGCGGTGTGCTTGAACTCGATTGTTGCTGTTGATATTGCTTGTCATTAATGCTGTTCCTTAAGCGATAAATGTTTTGTGTGGCGCACACAAGCGGACGATGATTTGTATCTTCTCCTATGTAAAGAAGTAGTGAATGTCGTTGGACCGCGCCATCTCTACCTAAACGATTGTACTAAACGCTTCAACATTTCGCACCTTCCCCGCCTTCCCCTTCTTCAAACAGCGAGCCTGACAGGCTCCGCATCTTTGCTGTCATTGTTTGAAGAAGGGGAAAAAGTGTTAACCATCCATAAACGAATGGTACAGAGGGCGCTGCTGTCAATCTAAGTGTCAAAATTCAATTTTGCATCGTACGCTTGGGCGCACACGACCAAATATCAAATTTATTGGCGAAAATTGAAAACATATTGCTTAGATGAGCACAACATTTCATTTGTGGTTCGTGACTTTTACTGCAATTACGCTAAGTAGATTTTATGATATGCTATTGAACCATTTCATAAAGGTTATACAGCAAACTCAACCATAGAATCGTCATCTTTTGATTGTAAAACATTTACGGCATAAAACATAAAAACAATTTTGATTCATTTTTGGTAATTCGGCAAATTTATAGTCAACAATGCCGCATGATGTGTTTGCAACGATTTACTTTGAAAACTGATCAAATTTCCGCGTAACATCGAACAATTTGGACTGACATATTAACTGGCTGTAGCTTTACAAGTACACGCATGCTCATGCATGATATTTGGCAAGTTTTCCCCATAAAATGAATTTGAACGGTGCATAAATTAATGGTTTTCGTGAATTTTGGTTTCAATGCCTATTAATTGAAACAATCATCCAACTATATTTCCATGAATTCATTGGCATATGCCCACAAAATGTCACCACTAAAGTTCTACAGAAGAAATCGTTACGCAGAGAGAAAATCTCATTTCATCGATGCTCGACTAGGTGATATTGCCTTATTTGAAAACTTTGTCAATACTACAATATATACACACGTGTGTGTGTGTGTGTGTGTGTGTGTGTGTGTGTGTGTGTGTGTGTGTGTGTGTGTGTGTGTGTGTGCGGACGCACGACAACAAATTCATCCACATTGGTGGTTGATTGCATCATATGTTTTATAATTAACTTGCGCATAGTGTAGTCAGTTCTTCGCTTTTGTTTTTGCATATTAATATTGTTGTGAGCCTCGAAGTTTGTGTGTGTGTGGGCCCTATGTCAAGCAATAATAAAGGTTTCAAAGAGGCACTGAAACCCATTTCGATGGTGACTTAAATGCGCTTCAACTTCATAATTCAGCTATACAAACATTACACTTGCTTATTTGAGTCAAAGTTTCAAGGAGAATTGACAACTTTTCCATTAAGTTATTAGGTTCATAGGGCCATCACAATGGTCTCAACCATTCATTCCGCCGCATTTCATTTTCTGTATTCTAGAAATAGTGGGAAAAAGTGTGATATCAAGAACATTACACTTTGGCTCTCGGGCAAATGTCAAATTCATATTTCGTCCTCATTCACACCACAATGCGGATTCCAATAATACAAATTGAACGTCAGGCCAAACAAAATGTCAAAATAAAATAGTTTGGACATTTAATGTATGTAAAAGATTAATAAATCGGTTTAGTCACACTTTCAAAGTCTAGTGGTTAGACCAGATTTTATGTGCCCATCGAAATGAATTTGGGCAGCGTCAAGTGATTCGTAGCGATAATGGGAAAGTAAGTATTTATTCATATATATATTTATAATATCATTTATTTCGAGGCAATTTGTTGGAGTGATTCGATGGCTGGACCAAACTTTGCAAGTAAATCTAATCGTTATGTTGGGGATTATTTATTTTCAACGTACCCACTCCCGAACGGAATTTCATCAGTTCAGCGTGTAAAACATGCTTGTAGGAGACTCATTCATGCAATCCAATACGCTGAATCATGTAGGTGAGAAAAATAAATCTGTCTGGCAATTTAACGTTGAATTATAAATTATGACAAGCAGAAATATTATTTGAGTATGCAGATTATTATGAAATTGACTTGTTTATCATTTCAGTCGCCGCTTTCGCTGTTAACGCTCTTGCGGTTCATCTAGAATATGATTCAGCCAAATATTTGCTTTTTTACATTTGTCCAAATATTTGATTTTGTGCTCACTTGTGTTCAATTGATACATGTACGATTATATGTATTTACTGAGAATTCCATGGCAGCAAGTTAAAATGCGATATCATGTAATGGAAGCTTTCGATTGAATCTGCAACATTTGTATCAATGAATGCAACTCCGAAAAAAAACCGCATAGATAAGTTTCTTTGTGTGGGATCGATTGGTTGTGACCCATGTTCCGATGGGATATTTTGGCATTTTCAATGATATTTTGTCCATTTTAACCTTACTTAACCTCGTCTAATCGTTCCAGCTTGTTTGAAAGCTCAAAAACATTAAAATTAATTCTCGACTACCTTAATTAAAGACAATGTTCTGCGACATCATGCCACACAATTGTAATTTGCAAGCATACGAGCCATTGTCAAAATGCCAATATGAAATGAAAACATGGAAAAACCAAACGAACGCAGCGCAGATAACAGCTAACCGGAAAATGCTACAGTAAAATATCCTGATTGATTTAAATTCTGCTAACAAATATTCGACGTCCGTGGTTGGCGCCAGTCGAACTTTATTAATTAATTAAGTTAATTCTGGGCAAATCGGTAAGAGCCTATAAGCCGGTTCAGGACTATCTATTTTTCAATGGAAGAATAACCAATAACATAACTAAATGATGTGGGTCTTACTTGGCACGAACAGGACAATCGAGTGATAAGCGCGCCACGAAAGACAGAGACAATGCGAGCGAACGTTTGAGAAAGCGAATGAATTAGGAAAGTGGTAGGATTAAATGCTTTACAATAGCAAATGAAGGTTTGTTAGTTTTGTCGAAGATAAATGGTCGAACGATTATGTGCGTACAAACAATATTGTCCTCATCCTCGTTGGTCGGATCCTTTCCACCATTTGAAAGGGCTCACATTTGTTTCCTGGACAAACATGCAAACAAATATGATCCTAAAATGATATATTTTCATAAAATCCAACGATTTGCTGCTTGCTCAACTGAATATGTACAGATCCATATTCTATCCATGAGCGTAAACTTATTCGATAACGGTAGTTTGTCACGTGACGCACACAGAGCGCACACGGCATTGCCTCTTGTTCTATTACAAAGAGTCTTGATTATAACATTTTATGGCATCTTTATTAGAATGATGATATGAAAAAACCAAAGATTTAATGCATTCACATCGACAAACACACACACAAACAAGCATACATACGAAATATGCAAAATACTTGAGTATATTTAACTTTATTATTAATTTGACATATGTGTACCACTGCAAACAGACAGATAGATAGACAGATAGATACGCATAAATTCTCGCACATTCCAATCGCACTAGCATTCGCATTAGTGTACCGTTGTGATAACCAAAAAAAGAATGAAATATGAATATAAAATATGCATGTAGAGTGTGAGAGAAATTCATTGCGGAAATCAAGTATTCACGATCGTATTTGGTTCCTCATAGAAATATATGAATCATCTTGTGTGTTTATGGGAGAAGCGGCTCTGTTATGCCGCTGCTACATTGAAACATATACGCATATCTGTTTAGACGTGAGTGTTGATTTAATTTGAATACATGCCACACACAGTTGACTTAAAATAAAACAGAGATCGAGTGAAAGGGAAGAGAGAGCGAGAGGTAGCATGAGAAACCACTGGCTCGGTTTTCTACAGGGAGATTTTTATAATTCGGTTTGGGTGGCAGCATACTTGTCCCTAACAACCGACCAATGTCTTTTACATGCGGAACTATATTCATCACGATGATACAGTAAATTGAATTGAAATGCTGAGCCTCTGTTATTTCCGAATGCACGTCGATCTTATTTCATACGCTCGTGTGTAAAAATGTGTGTGTTGAGATTCAGCTTCTGAGACAGAGACACATATGATATAAATACATAGCATATCAAACTAACTGTATGTTACAACGATTATGTAACCTACGTGGCGAAAAGCAGCAGCGACAGCGACAGCAACAGCAGCAGTAACCGTTACGGTATCGGCATAAATAGTTTTATACCTATAATACATTTTATACTGTTTTTCATTAAAATGGATAGAGTTGACAGAAAAATTTGAAGCTATTTATAACTGATATCCTTTTCGTTGAATGTGGCATCGCCTTTAGCTTCAAATGTGCGTTGTCAACTTCATTCAGCGAGCCGAGTGCGTTTGGTTGTGTTTTTGTTGAATGCGCTACAGTATCCATATATTTTTCGAAGTCATCCTAATTTGTCATATTTTGTGCCCTTAATATTTGACTACATTTTAACCTTCAACGAAAAGGCCCATTTTACGAAAATTTCACCAGAAGAAAGCGAGCAGGAGCCACCAAGTAGCGGCAGAAATCGCAGATTCCACCAAATATATACGATTACATTAAATAAAATGGATTGGATGCGAAGTTATAAAGTGGCTTGTGTAAGTTCCGCTTGAACTTTGAATTCGGGCTATTTCTTTTCTATTCCGTTTGCAATTCGGTCTTTGGCGGTGTCGATTTGTGTTTACCTTGCAGGAAAATACCGATTTGAATAAACACTGCACAATATGTCAAATGGGGCATATTTCTCTTATCGAAGCGCAAAGAAAAGGGGACAACGTAAAAATATAATCGAAATGACAAACACAAAATCTGTCACTTGTTTTTCATCAAATACAATCATATATCAATTCTTCGTCGTTTTATTTGCGTGGGCCATGTGGCACTTAATTGTCGCTTCCATTTCCAATATGTTCAACATTTTGGCTGCGTGTTGTTGCTGCTGCCGTCGAGAATCCCTTCGAGCCGCACCAACACGTTTGGGGGCATAAATACAAGCACATTTGATACACATAAAACATTTGGCTGCTTGAAATGAAAATTATTGCTAAAAATGTGCACTGCCAATAAATGGGCCGAAATTCAGCACGAGATCAAAGCTTCAATTTCGACATCCTTCTCGGAAGCCATGAAATATGAGCCAACGTTGATGATATTGTTGCAAACAAATAAGATTTGTGACGCTCAAGAAAAGTGAGCTGTTTGCTCTTTATCCGTAGTCGAAGGCGAAGAAGTGCGAAAAACAGTGCCAAAATTTTGCTAAAAGCCGAAACCAAATATTTTTGTTACGGTACATTTATCTATAAATGGGCGAAATTCAAGCTACTGAAAAAGGGAGCAATGTGCTTCGCAAACATGGCGGGCTTATTTCGTCTCTTATCTTCATAAAGTTGTGCGCTTATGTGCATAGTTCAGCTACAAAAGGTCGCACGCATACAACAAACAAAGAGAAAATGTATGAGTGAACAAGCGCGTCACGCAAAATTGAACTTCATAAGTTGTATGTTGAAATAAATTTTGCAGGAGCTTTTTTTGTCAATATTTGTATGCTGAGTAACATAAAGAGGTTGTACAGTAAAAACTCTCTCTAGCTCGCTGCCTGTTGAAAAGCTTGCCTTTATTGGCATTGGATAGGTCGAGTTGCACCGAAAAATTATGCCAAACAAAAAGTTTGCTGAAATATTTATATGGTTATTAATTTTATGTATGTTTGATGGTTCATTCGTGGTTCATTCGTGGCCTTATCTTGCCCCCCACACTGTCACCCAAATTCTCGGAATCAATAAAAGATGAAAGGATTTTAATTATATTTACTTTTGCCTACACACCGATTAGACAATCGCTTTTATATTTACATTGCGACATTCCATTCGATTCGATTCGATTCGATTCAATGTACACCGGCGAGGGTGGCTTTCGTGTGATATTTGACGGTCTGGAATGTTCTTCGAATAAAACACGCTACGCATATTTCGACATTTTTCGGCCTTTTTGCCTGAATTTTCGTAATCTAGCGTCTTTTCGCAATCTGCAAATGAGTTCAATATGATAAGAGCCGCAAAATCGAGCTGACAAATAAATTTCTGTTTCTCGTGTCAACTGCTTATTCCATTCTTTGTGGTGCGCTCCCAAACCAAAACTATTTCCCCTATACGCCAAACTGAATGTTGGTGGTTGCTTTTAAAACAACAACAATAACAGCACCAGCAAAAGCGGCAGCGACAGCAACATCATCGAACATAATCTAAATGGGGCAAATTGTTGGAAAGCTCAAGAATTTCTTCTCTTAGCATTAAACCACGAACTTATTTCATGAAATGAAATATCTTGCACAGTTTCGAACAAACTTTGGGCAATTTTAGATCGTTTCGCGCTTACTATTTTCTTGTACGTTCGCTTTCAATTTATCCCGAAACCTCAATTATATCGAGCAGAGAGTTTCAATAAATCTCGACAAAAACATACCATTTTATGGAAATCCTTCCAGTCTTTAATAGCAGCAGTCGTTCACCAGTTGAATGGCATGGGAATTTGGCGTAACTTTTGTCCGATTCCTTTTGAAATTGGAAAAATAAAAAAACCGTATTAGCATAATTTTACCAGTTTTCGAACTCATTAGCTGGAACGGCTTCGAACATTACTGAAAATTTGATTTCGATGTTGAAAGTTTACAGTCGTATATTTTCGTATTTTATTGCTGCTCAACTTATTTGGAAAGTTATTAAGGCAAAACCGCGAAACATTTTCAACAGACAAAGACCTTTTTCACAGAACAAACATGAACATTGGGCATGATACCGATTGCTCAATCGATTGCAGAGAATGGCTTGTGTTTCGACTGTGTCGAGTTTTGAATCGAATAGAAAGTTGGTGTGCGGAGGACGGTGCAGTCGCGTGAGCTGCTTTCAACTAGAAACTTAGAACAGCTTGAAATAGTTTTATCATTTAATTACGTCCAATTAAATACCAATCACGACGAGCAAAGTGGCTTAAACATTAATTTACTATTTTATTGTTCTTTCGACTTTCGACATTTCAAATTATCATAGTAACTTGGGTAAATGCAAATTAACACTGATTCGGAGTGCCTTAAATGGAGCAGGATATTGAATGTAATCAGTCAGATTTAAATTTGACCAACAAAGTATACTTTATCTGGCAAACGTTTCAATGTAAAACACACGGTTTGAAAGAATATTTGCATAAAAGGAATATACTTTAATTATATAGCATGTTTGAATTATCAAAATATTTATTTCCCTCTGGAAAATCTGAGCTATTGTCATCCCAATTAGCACAAGAATTCTTACTTGGTGTTCATAGAACTGTGTATCCTTTGAAAAGATCTTTATGGCTTCGTATTCGTCTCAGCATATTCCTTATTCGAATCCTTAAGTATAAATTTAGTGTCTTATATTCTTTGCATTAACTTCGGTTGTTTCAAATTAATTGAAATGATTCATGCACTTTAGCAACACTTCATAATTTCTAAATGTAATGCTATGTTTGGCGTATTGAAATTTTAGATTATGAATAGATTTGTCTTGTTCTTAGCAGCAAATACACAAAGAAAATCTCAAGAATAAGGAATGTCAAGTTAAGCGTGAGAATATTTGAAAAAAAAACACACATTTTCCAATGGAAAATCGAAATTAATAAGATTTGTAGATTCTACAACAACGAATCCATGCAAGAATAAGAGCGTCAACTTTGCGCCATATAACTTCGAATCATGCTGAATTATGAACCACGTAGAAGTGACATGAAACTTAGTTTTCACGACGCTGAGTCGACGCTCTTATGAAATTCAACTTCATTGACGCAGGATCTAAAGGGAACGACTCAATAGCGTAAACAATTATTAATTTCGATTTTTCCATGGGTAAGAAAGCATATCCTTATCCTATGCGAATGAATTATGCATTGGGAATAATGTGTTCACACAAGTTATTCGCGGCGTGTTCTCAATTTTGTTATTATATTTAAACAATGGTTCATATGTTAAACTAACGTATTATCCACAACAATAGCTCACTCAATAGCTGTGGGTGACTGGTTAGGCCAAGAACTCAAAGAACAAACATTCCGAGACTACTCGATTCGGAAAAAGCAAATAATAATAACACATGACAAAGTTGGACAAATATTATATTGCATAATCTGAATATTTTTATTTTTTTGCTATTTCCAAATCTAATATTGAGTTCATAATATATGTTCTCATGATTTTCGTCAGTATTTTCTTATTAAATGTATCAAGAATCCTGAAACAAATATTTAAGTACGCCAAGGATCGCCTTTTTAGGTCCATTTCGTTCTTAGCATGTACTTATCATGACAAGTTATAGTATCTTAAGAAAATCTTACATCTTCTCACTTTAATAAAAATTTATTATATCTTAAAAGAATTATGAGAATTTGTAAAGAAAAATTCTGCTAGCTGATATATTGCAAATATAAAATGCGTTAAAATATTACATCAAAAAAATGCCATCGAAAAATAACAAGTTATTTGTTGGAAATCATGTTATTACATGATTGCATATATGAATAAATCAATGTGCACGTTGCATGGCGGTGGATTTTCAAACTTATGGATTATCGATAAATGGGTAAATGCTTTCAGAGATGAATCATTGCCCATTATGCATTACATTGATAACAATCCTAATTTAAATAAAATTATACTGATGATGTAGCTTATAGAATCAACTCTCCAATAGAAGTGTTTGCGTATAATAATGATCTTGAGTCGCAGCAAGCACTCACATTAATTCCCGTCTGGTCTGTTGTGCGTGAATTAGTTTTATCGGCACACTGAGCGAGAAGTGAGAGTTAAGGCGGAAGTAGTACAATGCTACAAGTGGTTGAATTTAATTGAAGCTCAATTCATTGACAATTTGACAAGGAACATATTTGAAAAACTTTCACACAAACTTCGCATATCCAGTCGTTTGAATTGTGTCTGCTGCGCAGCACGCACACAAAGTGAGAAGAGAGTGAGAGAGAGAGAGAATATTTTCCGTGCGAACAAATGGTTCACCTCGAATGACATTTCTATGAAATGTGATAAACTTGTTGAAATATTTACTGTGTTGCATATCCAAATATACCAAGTAATTTATGATGAAAATATATAGTAGACAAAATGACATAAAAATATTGCGTGTTGGATCAACAGCAATTTTACCGTTAACAGAATATGTTTGATGTGGCTGTGCACGCAAGAACACCAACAAAAGCTGTCATTCGGCTGATTTTCACCACACATGCTGGAATCTAGTCTGAATTCACTTCGTTTGATTCGGTGCATATCGACTGTTTCATTATTAATGTTTGAACAGATGCAACTGCATCGCATGATACCGCATTTTCTCGTGTGCAATGTGCATTTGCATGCAAATTTTTAACTGGTTTTCAGTGCTATCAAATTTTCATCCCGAATCCACAAGTACACCCGAAATACTTTCATACACTCTCTTTTAGCATAGCCACTGCTGCCGCTGCCGAGATCAATATTAATGATGTTGTCTGAAATGGTGTATGTTTGCGCGCGTATCATGCGCCCGCAAATTTGCAGAAATAACGAAACAGCAGAGTAAACAATCGAACAACATATATCAGCTTGTTTGACACATGCAATATATCACCGCAAAATTCAACGTGTGAAAAGAACTATTTGTGTAGAAACGGTTAGATATATTGTTGCTTTTGCAATCCTATCCGAATGTTGAGGTTTTAACAATTTCAGTATGAGTGAGTGAGTGTGCACGTCGAAAATCCATGCACAGATTTACCCACCGCGAGAACGAAGTTTTTGCCAAAAACGAAACGAATGAACACACACACACACAAAACAACGGAATTCACAATGAATTGCTAAACATAAACACATATTTCAAGCCAGGCGAATGTAAGAGAGAATGAATTGTTTCTCATGGTCGCCGGTAAGTGTGCAGCGTACAAACTCCATGCGAATGTCGAAAGAGTCCGCTTCATTTTGCAAAAACATAGTTATTTTACTTTTATATTTACAAACATATCCCTCTTGAACCAGCAGTCGGATTTGTTGGCTTCAAGTGCCATCCATACTCTTAGTTTCGATGCCATACACAAACCTAGTTCGCTATTCATTCAGTCTCTCGGTCTTCCTCAGCTTTTGTCCATTTTGCATAAGACACATTCGCATTGGAGTTCGCATTCGCATATAGGAGATGATTGCTCGAAAATTTGTGACAGAGTGTGGAAACGAGGTTATCACGGCTTTCTTCAGGCTTGCATAGACATTCTTGAATGCACTAAGCTCTATATGTTCACCTCTCCCTCCCGTCGTCATCTCCCATTGCGCGATGCTTTTCATAGTGACAAACGGTCGAGAGATGCTGAGACACGCACACAGCCACAATGTTTAGGGCAAAAGAACGGCAACCGCGTTACATTATTAATTTTTTAATATAAATTATGGTTGTATTGACATCATTTGTCTGCAATTAACTGCTGCTGTCGGTGCAGTGATAATCAACAACATACATTATGAGTTCATATCTTTCATCTTCTATTAATATTCATGATTTGTGAAATAAATTAGACTTTTGCCATGGATTCATTTGAGTATGCAGCGTTGATGGTTCACGATTCATTCTTTCTCTCCCTTTCGCTGTGTGTGTTTTTTTTTTCGAGGTGCAGCCAACCAAAAGCTCCATGAAATGAGATGTTACAATGATTCCCACAAATTATAAATTTCCAACATTTTTACTTTGAGCACACCGAATCCCACTAAATTGCATTAACCGAAAAAAAGCGTTAGCACGAGAAAGAGACAGACACTTTTTCAACTCCAGATGAATGCAACCACAATCAGTTAGCTCGAAACGTGACAAATCTTACCTATTTAAATATTCAATTATCAAATGATGCAACTAAGAGCGATATACTTTCAGTCAATTATTCATAATGCAATTTATAAGACTCATAGCACTTAATATTTGATACATTGAGCTGGAATTTTGTTTATAATTCGGGAAAAAACAGAGCACATTGTCTACAAAATGCAATGAATTAAGTGTGTAACCTGTTAAATGAAATGATACACACTTCTAGGAAAATAATAAAAAAAAATTTAATTATCTTAAGAAACTGTTGAGAAAATCCGCTGTGACAGCATGAAATAAATGAGCAGAGCGAGTTAGAATAATGAACATCTCAATAGTGCGAATCGTAGAAATGGTGGATTAGGGAAAAAAGTTCGTGTCCATGTTTCCCAAGAAGTAATCGATGCTTGAAAGTGAATGATAAGCATCAATTTCATAGAGGTATATTTCGTCTCATCATTACATGGCTCATTTGAATGTCTCAATAAATGCCAACAAGCGGGGTCAAATGTGCGTCAGCGTTCTCTCGCATGACGTTCGCATAATACGCAGGTTATGACTGAAAATTAAATGCTATACACAGGAGGTCAATTAAGTTTAACGATCTAAGCGGAATGAATGATAGAAAGCAAGCGGCAGCGACGAATGAAAGAAAAACGGAGATTCCAAAAGCGGCTGCAATGAAAAGAAGACCAAATAGCGATGGAAAAAGTACTTTGGTCGTTAGTCAACTCGAAATGGATCGGATCGCATGTAAGATAGAAATCTTTTGCAAAGTATCTGAAGAGAAACTAAAAGCCCCGCAGAGCGTAAAATGAAAAAGGTACCGATCGGGTGAGAGACAGAGAAGTTGAGAAACGGACAAAATGAAAGCTAACTATGAGCACATATCATAAAAATCGAAAAAAGCCATTGTGCAGTCGATTTGTATTCGCAACAAAAATAAAACTAAAAAAGGAAAGAAAATTCAAATGCGATGCAGACGAAGTGAATGAATTGAATTCCATTTCCTTAGTGCCCCCATGCATGTATGCAAAAGTAAGTGTGTGTGCATGTGAATTTATGTGTGTGAACGAGCGAGCAAGTTTACAAGAATAAAATGACTGTTTCATGTTTTCTGAATCACATTTTACCAATTGCCTTCGAATTAAAAAGCGCATGAACACAACATGTTTGTTGCTACAGGTAGATATTTGCAGGTAGAATTATATAACAATGTCGGTGTTCAGCGGCGACCATAATTCATTATATTGTCACCACATTTTTACAACCCCAACTGGTGGCAAATGGTATTACTGATAAATGCTTCATTGCTTTACACATTTTCATCATCATCGTCGTCGTCGTTGTCACCTTGCCTCCAATGTTCACTTAAGTAGGTTTTGAAATGCCGCTATGTGTGTTTTTTGCATTTCATTTTACTACTCATTTTCTCGCCAACTCTTTCTTTAATTTCACCTTTCGTTCTTTCTCTCTCTCTCTCTCTCTCCAGTTAACTCTCTCACTTCATTGGTACGTACAGCAATCTTCAATATTTCTCAAGTAGTTTGTAGTATCACAGTTTGTTATTTTTGTTGTCACATTCGCAACTTTTGGATTGAACACATCGAAGAAAACACTTTACAACAAATTAAACCGGAAATTAAAACCTTAATTTGAAGGTAAAACCGAGTTAAATTAAGACATCGGCATTTAGAACGAATGTCATGTTTCTCTCAAATCGAAAGAAAAGAAAACATTTTCACCGAAATCGCATTCCACTATATTTCCAATTACACGTTACATGAGATTACTTGCAGTGTTTTATAAGATTGCGCTGTCTGTCTGTCTATCTGTATCTTCCTCGCATTTTGCAAACTTTTTTGTGGAAATGGAGAAAAGGCAAATCTACAAGTCATTCATATAAAGGCTCGTCTAGGGGTTGGACACAACTAACTAGAAATCGAAATTAGCATAAGAATACTGAAAATAGTTGACAAATAGCGCGCATCCGTTTACAATTATTCCCCATTGGGAATACATGCAATAATGTTCATATTCATATATAAAAGAGACCAATTCCATAAGAGATTATATTGACTGTGTTGTTTCTACTTGCGCTGTTACTGTAAGCAATATTAACACCGGCAATGATTCGTCAAGATCTATATTCTTCTTCTGCTGATGAACTCAAATTCGACATCACTCATTCAGCTTGCGGCTGATATTCGGAAGAAAATCAGCTTGTTTTATATGTATATAAAAACTATTTTGTTATGGGCTATCGAAACTATCATACTAATGAATATGTGCATCTAGGTTCTTGGAACTAGATGCATGCTGACGCAATAGAAATAAACGAAACTGACGAGCACAAAATATGGAAATGCAATAAAATCTGCCCTTAAACGCCATATTAAAATCTGTGTCTAACCCATTGACACTCGTCGTGAAGAAAAACGACTATAGTAGAATTTATGAAATCGAATAAGTGCATTCTAAGCAGTTGCTTAGACTTTGATAATATTTGCTCTGATAAATGAAAATATCAGTGGATTTTTGTCGAATAGAACAAGTCGAGTAGATCACGCGCTCGTGCGTTTAAGCTTTGCCATCATCATACACAGAATATAATTACTGCACTGTCGAAAAGGACGCCTCAATCGCTCTTACTGCACTTCTTCTGATGTTTTTGAGTTTAATTTCGCACTTTACTAAACCACTCACTCGTCTTTGATTAAAGTTCACAAGAATCCTGTGAATTGCTTTGATTCAATGTTTGCAACATCCTGATTTCTATTTGTTTGATTTTCTCTCATCTATACATGCACAGTGGCCTCTTCAATAAACTTAATGTCACTCAAACTACCGGGAAAATAGACTATCCAACAAATGTACAAAATACCATGCGATGAGATGGGAATGATGATGCTTAAGCAGTTGTTGAGGCAAGCTCAAATTGATGGAATGATACAGACTCACCTCCCATTTGATGGCCGGGAAAATGCGATCGTAAGGCCGGGCTTGTTACCGGGGACACACATTATCAGTGAATTTTGATGCATTTGTTAACATTCGTCCGAAAATTTGGACTTTGATTGAATTGAATGATACATTTGGGATGTGTCCGGTGTAATGAAATTGAGCCAAACCGAAAAATCTCGAAATATATTACGTGCACAATAAAGGCTGTAAATTTCAAACGAGGAAACGTTTATTACCTGGAATTTCATTATGTTTACGTATTTAATAAGGGAAATTTATTCATGCAATGCTATTAAGGTGATGTCCGACCCGAACTAGGGACTGCGATGTGGTGTGCTGAAAGAGCGCTGAAAAAGTGTGGAAATGCACGACCAGGAAAAAAAAACAGCAAAAATCACCAATCAGAACATCGAACGATTCGAGACCGGAGATGAGGAAGAAAATCAACGGTACGTAACTATAAACGGGAAAGTGATAAATAAGCAATGATCGAAAATCAAGGGAAACACAAAATGCGGCAGAGCATAATGTAGTTTGCGTCCCTCCCCCCTTCTATTGCATACAGACACACACACACACACACACACACACACACACACACACTTTAATTTTTTTCCTCCCGTTTTCAAACGAACGCTTAAGTGGAGTCTTTCTACAGCGACAACCATTTATGAGGGAATTTTTTATTGAATAGTTTAAACTAATTAAAACAGAAATAAGATTGAATGAAGAAACTTTTAACGATTAATGAATGTGACGGAAAAAAACTAATACGAAGCATCAATCATCGCCAGTTTCTCTACTTGCTTGCATTTGCAACTGTTGTTTTTATGCCGTGGACAAGAAGATATCTGGTTTGGTGTGTGTGTCTTAAAAAAGTCTCTCGGTTTTCTTACACACACAATGCGTGACAATAAACGAAAGCCATCGACATTTCGCAAGGAAACAAATAATGTGCAGTGTTTAGAAGATAGCATAAAATGAATTTAAAAACATCTGGGCTATCATAAGAGTTAAAGGGGAAAATGAAACATGAAGACAAAATGAAAAAACGCGGACAAAAGAAACCAAAAAACCATGGAACGAATAAAAAAGAGGGAACCATTTGTTTGAGTTTGTTTTAAACTCAATTACGTTGTAAACTTTTCTAATGTTATAACATTGTTTGGTGTATTCGAAACGATGTTCTTATACACACAAATATATATTTATTTTATTCTTTTACATTAATATAAGTTGTTCGCATGTTGTTGGATCCGAGGGACGGTCACATCACCACAGATGCATACGTGCCGCTCTCTGGCAATAATACGCTCGTTATATGCAATACGTTCGAGTGTTTTCTTCTTCCTTTTTTCTTTTTATGATAATGAGCAAAGAATTTACCAGATAGCAGCTCATAGATGGTGTTCATTTCATTTACAAAGTCTCTAATGGGTAGAGATTGTCCTTTGGTTGGATGGATTGGAGAGGAAGAGTGTATTCATAAACAGAACAATTACAACATCAAAATGATAAAAAAAACCACATTTCACAGTTTAAACATAGTGTAATGAATTGAAAATTACAAAACCAAAACAAGATACATACGTATATCATCAATTTGGCGTATTCTTTCGGCGAATTTCTTCTTTTCAAGCAACAAGTTTTGTAAGAAACATAACCAAAACAGTGAGCAATGGACACTTTGCGCTGGAAAGAGGGATCTAAGAGTGGATGTTGAATATTCCATATTGCATAAACGGGAGTAAAAAAAATCGTTTCGCTATTTTCCAACAAACCCGATTACATTTTAAAAGAAAAATTATACGATTGTTAGAAAAAGCTTGACCCAAAAGTTTTTTCAATGCTTGAAATATCCGATAAGTATTTGATAACAATAAAAACCAGTATAAACATTGACGTGGGCTATCAACAACCAACCTATCGTTGCCAATCACTATATAAAAATTACATTACTCGAACGCAAGAAAATACACTTGATCTCGATCAAAAATATCGAGCTTGTCAGAGTTACGCGAGCTCAACACATAATAAATGCCAAAAAAGCGTGCTTATCGCACAAAAACAGGCACACATACACAGAGAGAGACAGCGAACGAATCAATTGTTAAATATAAGCAATAAACCAAACTGTGTTCACAATCAAGTTGAAGGAGAACAACTTTTCATGAAAGAACAAAATAAATACAACGAGGTCGACCTTAATGTTTCCATGCGAAAGCATTTATTTAATAACATAAAAGATTCACGTGTTAATAAAAGGCTCACTTATGTGTGCCTGCTTGATTTCGGCCATCACACGTGCAAACATCACGAGTGCTGCTTTAATTGGAATTCGCAAGAGCTTGGTAGGAAGTTGAATCTGGAATGTTTAGTGAAAGTGTCGGCTTCTGCTCAATAGAGTCGAACAATTATATAATTTTTAGGGGCATAACATAATCAATGGAAGGTTAACACAACCCACAACTATACTCAAGACTTGCCATCCAGTATTCCAACGAAAAAAAAAATATATATTTTTACTGCTGCTTATGTAGATACCAATATCGTATTCATATGGTTTTTTGATTTTGATACAGATCAACGAGAAAGAGAGAGCAAAAAGATCTTCCATTTCCATTATTTCGAGACTGAACTGCGCTTCTATTCCAATGTCTCAATATGTAATGTTACAAGTAAGTGTTTTTTATTCTCTCGCATTTTGGGTGTATGTAATTTTTATCTTTTTCTCGCTTTCTATCGCGGTACTGGCACCCACAAAACGCAAATCTTGCACAGCACTCAAATAAATATGTAATATATTACATACTAGTACATGTTTATTTAATTTCAATCAAGTCAAATGAATCCACATTTGGATAACACATCTTCGCCGAAGTTTGGCGTGAGGCCACACGCATACATCGATCGAATGGTAGCAGCGAGTATGAGAAAAGTTAGTCATCGAAGAGAAAAATATAATCTCTTTTGATGCCAATTTTCTTGAATTGTCAAAATTTCTGTTTATAGCCTCATTTTCACGTTGGTGAAACTCAAAATTCGTTTGCAATTTCGCTTGAAGGACAATAGAGTCACCTTCAGTGAACATTACATTTACAATTGCAGTGCGTGTTAATTTTAAAACCAATTTGCCGAATGGTCAACTTTTCCGTTGTTGAGCTTGAGCCTTAGACAGTGGTTCGTGCATAATCAGGGGCGCGTTCATTGGATTTTGTGTGATTTTAATGAAAATAAATTCTGAAATTGTATAGCGTAACAAATGCTTTTGATAGCGTTTTGTTTTCCTTTCACTTACACACAACATTTCTTCATATTGTCAGAGTTAATGCTTCTATAATGTATGAAAATAAAACAAAGAGCAGCACACGGTTGCTGCAACAGTGATTTATCATTAGCGACATCTACGTTTTCAAAAAGAACTTGACTTAAAAGAATGTATGCGTGTGTCTGTGATTTTGTTGTCTTCAACTCGCTCATCTCACTGCACAGCGATTCATTTTTACATAAAATAAATCGTGGATTTCTCTTTTGTTTATTCTACGAATCAATCACGCTAATTTCATATATTAAACGAAAAGTGATTTACACGAAAAGATTGTAGCATAAAACAACGAAAATAACTGTAATATAAACCCAATTTTTTTCAGTGTACGTTGGACATATTACGATTATTTCCAACGTCAATTGGTATTGATATGCCATGCACGTAGCGTGGAGAAACGGGTCCTTGCTTAAAAACATACAAATGTGCAGGTAAAATAATGAAGATGCAACCATATTTCATACGTCTCGAATTGCTTAATGACGTAGATTATTTGAAATATATATTTTGCCACTTTGAATAATCATGAATACAAATAGAAAATACAATGCCTGACAAATAAAAATAATAATACCGATGGAAAGATAATGCATCACGCATACGATGCGATCAATTCAAGCGCATACACAAACGGCGAAATGAATTCCAGCCTGCGAATATAAAAAGAATGATTTTCAACAAAACAAATGCGTGCGAATTTGAATCTGAGAATAAATAGCATAACAGTTAATGATATGAACCTGAACTGTGCTTTGTTTGAGAGTATGCTCAATGTGCGATTGTCCAATAGAGTGTACGCCGATTTTTGAACATTGGATCAACAAATAGTTGGAAAAGCCCGTTGAAAGTAGAATATAATTCAATAAACATTTGCATAAAAATATTTGATTTCGTAATCAAAATCACAAATTGATTAAAAATTATATTTGACAAATTGACAAACCACAGTCTCAATGCATGCGTCAGTATGTTGTTCAGATAAGTACAACATGCTGACACATGCATTGGCATTAAGAGTGCTGTTTGTTCTGCGAATTTCGTATGTCTCTTTTGAAATCTGTCAGATATAATTTTTGTTTAAAGCACAACTTTGATAAAGAAATCAAATATTTTTGATTTTATGCTTAAAAATCGGCGTACACTCTAATGTCCAACTAGTGCGAAAGCTCGAGAAGAATAAATGAATGAACATGAAAAATAGTGGGCTACCAATTATTATCTTTCATTAGAATACAAATAGAAATAGGTTCGTTGGTGAATGCCACTTTCTATCATTTTAAGGCCACCTCAAGAAATTTTCAGTGAAATATCTTCCAACGCGGCTCTCTATAGTCTCTATTGCACGAAAAACTTTTTTCTTTTATCAACAAAGTTTCAATTTTTCAACAAAATAAATGCAACAATTGTATCTTCGGCTGTTCCACCGTCATCGATTTTATTTATTTGCTGTATTCACTACTATTTTTGATGGCGGACCAAGCTGAAGTCATAAATCAGCAAAATGCTCTCTGAATATTAATCAAAAATGTGATGCGAAGCAAGAAAAAATGAAAAACTTTGAAGTTTGCGCGTTGCTTCGGTGAGAATATCCTGATTATTTTCAATTTCGTTGAAAGGCGAAGAATATATAATGTTCCTCATATATTTCCAGTTGAAATACAAACACAGTTTGCAAAAAAAAGTTCAAAAGTCAGACAAAAGCACTCGAAATCGGCGGTAATCAGGAACCAATTTCATCGGTTGTGATTGATTCATGCATTTAATCAAAAGTAATAAGAATCGAAGAGCTTTCAACTGTTTTCGTCACTGTTCCATGCGCTTCATATCAAATGGCGGTTAATGTGATAAAAAGCCGGGATATCATGGCCGAGACAATTTCAGGTAAAGATTTTATTTCTATCGAATTTGTTGTCAAATGGTTGCAGAAGCTTTAGAGCTCTTTCTAATTTGACATAGAGAATGAGTGAGATAGATAGAGAGAGAGAGAGAGAGAGAGAGAGAAATGGAGAGAAAGAAAGAAAGAAAGAACACTTTTGCAATGTTCACATATCTTGATTGGATGTCATGAAATGTCAATTGGCCTGACTGAATCAAAAACTATTAGAAAAAACTAACTAGCCAACAGTTAGAAATAGAGCAAGACACGCTATCAATAGGACAGATCTCTAATGAAGATTACCGTTTTGCTGGAATATTTCAATTGAATTCAGTGACAAATTGAGTTCAAACTGAATGAAGTATTGAGCATTGCGCTTAAAAAATGAGGATTTACCGCACCGTTGATTCAAAAACTGTTCGAAGAACCGTTTTGCTTCGGAACAATTCGTTACTGAATTCAATAATACAAGTACATATCAAAGAAAAGTTTGATTAAACAGTATCTGAACAGCGATATGCGTGCTCTTCAAGCAGTTATGTTCATTTGTCATTCATGCGTCGACTGGCTTCATCAAATAAAATGTGTTCATAAAAAATGGATTATGCAATGTTTTATCAAAATAGATTCGATACAATTAGTTACGAATTCATGTAATAATTTGCATCTACAGCCACGCAATAACATAATCCATTATTGTAACATATCATCAGTAAATACAGCCGGATAATTTGATCTAATCATTTGTAGGCGAACTGGATCTTTTTTTCAGATTTATTGAGTACGAGGCAAAAAATACCCAAACATTTCTGATTATTGTCCAAAGCTGATCCCTTCAAATTCGATGAATGATCAATTAAATAAATTGAGTGATTCAATAAAATTTCATTTCATACAAAAGACTGCACGAATGCCATTTTTTCCAAATATATTTGTTTAATCACAGTAAACAATGATTGAATCAATTCATAAAATTGAAAAAATCGAGCAAAAATGAATGAAGCCGAAGAAAAGTGAAGTTTGCCAGTGGTCATGTGAATCTATTAGAAATGCCAAAGAAAATATTCAGTCAGAATTTGCAATCAGTTTGAAACGATAAACGGCCAAAGTAGTTTTGTATATTATTAAATTAGTGGAGAGGAAATAAAAAAAATCAAGAAGTTTCGCGGAAGAATATATTCCACAGTTACCATTTCGATAGTTAAGAATAGAATTACGTGGTCAAAGTTAGTTTGACCATCTCAATCTCATAAATTACATATATGATATTTCGTTTGAGACGATTTTACATTAATTCTTGTGTATATTTAGCGAAATTTTCTAACCTGATGCTCTGATTTTTTTTTCTTTTTGTTAATGTTTTTAGTAAAACATTTAGATGCGATTGTAAAACTGAATGTACAACGAATACAGTTATGAAAGGAAAATGCGATTAAATTGATGCGATAAAACTATTCCAATTTTGACGGTTTATTTTCGAATTATGCACAACAATAGTACCAAGGTTCATACTTTGGCAATTACTGAAAATCCGCTTAATTGTTTTCGTTTTTCTTTGAAATGTTCACTTTTATTCTAATTCATTGTAATTCACTTGATTTGAATCGCACCAAACAATTAACAAACAAACAAAAAATGCAACGCAACAATTTTTGGAATCGATTTGCCAAAACGAAAATGATCATTCAACTTGGTTCAACTGAAAGTTAAAAAATTCAAATTGACTCGATCGAGTGAGAGACAGTTGTTGGATTGTATTTTGAAAAGAAGCGCGTTTTCTTTGCTTGAATACCGGACCGTTACACGACTTATGTCAACCATCACAAACGTTCAACGAATAACTAACTGCTTCAGCTGCATGCTAACACGAGAGCATCTAGAACGAGGAATCAACGCGTTTTAGAATACATTTTTCCGATGTGTTATCGGCGCTAAACGATTTCACTTCTCGATGATAGAAAAGATTGTGTGTGCGCAAGCGTTTTATCCACATTTTTACCCAAAACCGAAGCTTTCTCGCATTGCAAGCACACCGTTGGATGGATTGAATGTGTGTATACGTACATCAAACAAAATGAAATTAATACGGAAAAAAAGATTGTGAGAGAGGGAAAAAGGCGAATGGCAAGTGGATAAAAAAAAGTTCTAACCACCGTAACACCTAACCATGAACACAACTGGGAACTTGTTGTTGCCTGTTCCACTGTTGCGTATCGTTGTTGCTTGCATTATTGAAGAGAAAAAAATCGGTTATTATTTAAATCAAAGCCAAACACATTTTGGAATCATCAAATTGAGTGAACAATATTGATTGTTTTATTGAATTGCCGGATAGTTGACACAAAACATTGCAACGTATGAAAAGCAGTGTGATGAGATGTGTGGCCACTTCTCTTCAACGACGCCTGTTCAGCTGAAGTGAATGGTGCGTTCAATTTTAAATTGTCATCATATTCCAAGAAATCCAAGTGCAACACGGACTTTTTGTTGTTGTCCTTTATCGATACAGCATCGCTGTGCAGCCATCGAATGTGTATTAAATTCAAAGCCGAAACCCACTGGGCGCAGTGAATGTAGCAAAGCTTTGCAACAGCCTGAATCAAATGAGCACCGCGCGCGATAAGCACAGAGAGAAACAGAGACAGATTTTCTACTAAATAATTCATGGCAGAGCTGCCAGTGCTTTCGGTCGATTATATGATGACATAGAGCTAAGTCAATAATATATATATCTGCCTTTAAAATATGTATGTCAGTGTCATTTTAAGGATGTGCAAATGCCAGAGGCTGTGTAAACTTCTCCAAAGCTCTTCCGCTCCAACATTTCATGATATGACATTTCTATGGAAATTGCAATCGCACACACTCATATGTGCACGAAAATGATTGCAGTTTCTTCATATACACTTTGACATTATACGCTTCTATGTCTTTTATGCATCAATCTATCATTGCTCTTTGATTTCTATAGAAACGAACAAAATACAATGTGCATGCATATTCTTGTGTGCACACACTAAACTCAGGCAAATATGCAACTGCCGAAATAGCGAAATACACGTGCATTCAGAGATTTTGTGCATCTGAAAATGCTGCATTCGATTTAGATTTCAATCATTCAACAGTTTTCAGCAAAAACTAACAAAAACCTATGAAGCTCTGCTTGCACTCGCGCAGGCACACATACTTCAGAATAGAATATAAAGCTAACATCGTTTGATTACGATTTATTCGGCCACATTGATTGCTTCGAATGAATTTTGTATGAAGCTTAGAATCCTCATGCCTGAAAATGCTTGCTCTCCAATATATTCAGCCGCCGAATAGATATCCACTATTTGGCGATATAAAAAAATGGTGTTGTCTAATAAAGTCATTAAACAGCAGAAAAATCACATTTGCAATTTGCAAACAATCGCAAATGCAATTCATCCAATCGCTTTCAATAATAGATACCTGACATATGTAATCGAATTAATGCATTTGACATATTCTCAAGAATTCCTAAAGGAGATTCACAGAGGTTAAAAAAGATTCAAAACGTAGATATGTCATATAAATCCGTATAGACACATTGAGAATCAAGATTTAGTTAGCAGATATGTGTTGATTCATTATGCTTCTGATTCAGTTAGATTCAACAAGATTCCCGCTGTTTAGATTCACATCAATTCCCAAACACATTACGTTTGCTTTTAATCTCTTGCGATGTTACTCAAGATTTTCTGCAAATTATAATATTTTCATGCATTGCCCTTGCTCTTTTCTATGATGACTTTTACCATAATCACATATGCCAATATCATAACGCTTTTGCATGAACGTGACATCGAATGCGTATAAATAAGCATGAAACCTTTGAAATAATTTATACAAGTGATAAGCGTTAAAAATGCCGTAAAAAAGGATTTTGTTTCATGATTGTAGTCTCACTCGCTCAATGTGCGTTAATAGGTCGAATTCAAATGATCGAGTGACTGAAAGAATTTGTCGGAATCGAATCAAAAAAAAAAAAAAAACACCACACAAACCATATAATCCAGTATTCAGTTTAAATTTGCTCAGCTATAAAATTAATATCGATTTTGATACATTTTTGGAGCACACATCATCGGAAAAAAACTGTCTATTGTTTGCAGAAAGGGCAATTATATCTTGTTTATGTATTAACCATTCTAACAACAAGTAATTATCGAACTTCCGAGGAGAGACAGAGGATCTAGAATTTCTTCCGCAGCTCACTCAGTGCAAAGTGCAAATTTTCAGGCAAAACGCATTTTTGCTCTGGTGGTAATTGTGTTATGTTGCTCTAGTTTGGTATGCAAATCGGAAATACATTGAATTTGCGTCAGCCAATCGACTTCGTCGGTTCGTGCGTATATATATAATCGATTCATTGGCATATTTATGCGAAAATTGTGTTGAAACTAATTTGGGTGTTCTTTGGTTGTGCGGTGCTTTGTTTCTTTTAAATAACATGCAAAATGGCTTTTGCCAGTGGATCGCAAAATATATATATTTCAATATGGGCTGACACCGTTTTTGTGGTTCTATTTATATTCTCGCAATCTCTCTCCCTTCTTCTCTCTCTCTCTCTATCTCTCTCTATCTCTCTCTCTCTCTCTCTCTCTCTCTCTCTGTCTCTGTCTGTCTGTCTCTCTGTCTGTCTCTCGCTATTGTGTTTATCGCCGGAAAAACGCTTGCATTCAAATAATATGCAAATGTATCACCGAGAGGGGTTTCGATAAGCAAACACCGTGCTATGATACGATCACACAAATCGTTAATAAAGTCGTAATTTATTTGCTCAAGATGTTGGATAGCAAAAATGAAGTGACCGCGATAAATAAAAACAGAAAATTTAAATATCAGACGAAACGGAAAAAACAATGGCACAAATGGAATGGAGCAGAAATTACTAAGTGAAATGCACGAGCAATGGATGCAAATACCGAGGAGAAAACCAAAAAAAGAGAAAAGATACAAACGGTTTTGGTGTTGATACGTGCGTGAGTGTGTATGTGGATAATAGGTACATATTTATTTATCGGCACCACCTCTATCATGTTAAAGAGCTCATCTAAAACGATATTATACAACTAAACGAGCGCAGAAAACGCGTTTACCGCACACATTTCGAAAAGCGATAATATTTAACAAAATTTGAATCTCTTTGATACGGTTAACATAGTGTGCGCTAACCAACTCAGTTAACCAAACAAGATAGATGGAGAGAGAGAGAGAGAGAGAGCGAAACAAAGATATATTGCGAGTGAGTGTAAGTTTTTGGGCTTTTTGGCCGGATCTGCTGGGCTCATCTCGGCCCGGGATTCCATTTTCATTCGGATGCCGATGTTATTTGTTCTGTACACATGTGTGAAATGATAAATGCCTGTTATGCGTGCATAATAACCTTGTTGAATTGAATGATTTTCGATGAAAGATTAAACAATGCACAATATCCTGTGAGAATCAAACTTTTTTGTCGGTTGTTTGTTCTTTGTTTGTCGGCTCGAAACAATACCGAACGTATATTGCTATTCTCAAGAGGCTCCGATCCGCTCAAATAAATGTTACATCGCTTACATATTCTTCGCATGAATACCGAATGGGAACTGTATCGAACCAAGCCGTATCTAATCGTAAACAATGAGAGAGCCTGCTCGCATTAAGGACTTTAAAATATGTGTACAACTGGAAATGGAACGCACACCCATACACACGTAAAAAAATCATATTAACCAGCCAACGTGGGCAAATTATGCAACGATACGCAAGTTCATTGAAGTGATTCGATTGAAATTGATCAGTTTATCTGTTATAATAGACAGAATACGCATTCAACCGAACTTAATCGCTGTTTAATACACACACACACACACACACACACACACACACACACACACACACACACTTCATGCTCGTGCAAATGAGCTCTGTGCTTGAGCATATTACACCTCACATCTGAGATATTAAACCGACAGCTCTCGATGTGTACGTTGCGAAGTCTGTTCATAGCTTGAAAGCCATTTTAAAGTCCAGATGGGTTAAATATTTTGATATGAGTAAGATATCTTATTTGATATTGAAAATGCCTTTAGTAAATACTAATCGATTTCAAAATTATTAAATTCACAAGAATATAGTAAAATATAATATTAAAACCTTTTATTGATTTATTTTTTTTAAGTTCTGGAAATGGATTTAAAAGGATTCTCAAGATTGGTCAGACTACTTCCGAGAACAGGTGTGATCCATCCTGAAGATCGACTGACACCCACATTCAGAGCTTTTTCCATTTTTTTTTTAATAAGATGATTTAATACTTTAACAATATATTTTAACATCTTATTAATTTAATAACATTTTTGATAATTTAACAATATGTAAAAAAAAACTATCTCTATTTTAAAGTGTATTGATTACTTTGTTTTTCAAAAACATTTCAGCATTGTCGTCTACAACGTAAGAGAGGCTATGTACTTGTGCGTACCTCGCACAGCGGAACTAGCAGAAGCATCCACCTTTTCCAATTATGAAACGTAACAAACGTATTTTTCACTCGGTATGCAGTTTATATGATTTCATGTCACGTCTATGTTGAACATGTTCTCGATTGAACACACGAAATCAATAGCAATCTTATCAATGTCAATCGGAAATTGTGTCAGCTGGAATAGATAGACATTGTACTTTTGTGTTGCGTAACTACCGCAAACTGTGCATTCCAATTGATGAACTAACACAAAATTGTCGGTTTTTTTTCATTTAAATCATTTCCAGTCTATAATAATGTCAATAATGAAATCTCATGCATTCAACAGGAAATAAACGGAAGAGAATTATTAGGCAAATACATCGAATTTTTGGCATATTTGTGCGGGCGATGTAAATTCAAATGATTTTTTGTTCTAAGTTGAAATCGACCAACGGAGGATATTGGCACCCAGATGCTAAAAAATTTACAAATGGCTGTTCGCTTTTTCAATATCTGATGGAAATCATAATCTAGGGTTTTTCATATTTTAAATAATCGGCATTAAGTTCAGATTTTTATTTGAATTTTATATCTAAATCAATAGAATCTAGAGCGATATTTTATGACTCAGACCGCTTGAAGCTCTCAGCTTCGAGATAATACAAATGTCAAGTGAGAAAAATATATTGAAAACACAACCTCTTCGAATCATTCTATTGGGAATAGTATGGTAGGTTCAACATTGTAGCCCATGAAATTTATCAACTGTTGTCCTACAGAAATCATTACGACCGACATACACTAATGTCCACTTTATCGATGACGAATTTTTTTCTTCAATAATTAAACACTTTCATTCAATTTAATCGACACTCATGATCAATATTTCAACTTCACAACTTGAAAATAAAATTTATGTCGTGATTATCGATAAGGTCGATTCCAGTTACTATTGATGACACTCAATCTTTTATCATCATCGAAAATTCACATGCAATAACTATGCAAGACGGAAGATTGAAACAAAAATCGTCATATAAAAACCAAAAGTGTACTAAAAAACAGTAAAAATCGGAAACAGTCCAAAATATTCCAGAGAATTCTAATAAAAAATCCCTAAAATCATCCCAAATGTCCCCTTAAAATCAGCCTTAGCCCCCTCCAAAAGGATCCTAAACTCTACCCAAATATCGTACTAAAAATATCCAGAAAAGTCCTAAATATCCCCAAAAATTGAAATAAAATTCATCCTAAATCAAAGTCGACCTAAACCGTTCCAAAAAGTGTATCAAAATCCTCCTAAGAATCATGATAAAAAATCACCGAAAAACGTTATAAAAGTGAAGAAAAAAACACTCACTAAAACAATAAATGGAAAAGTGTTTAACTGTTGAGAAGTCATTCAATGTAACCCGTACAATAATGTTTGTTCTACGTTTCTTCTGTGGAACGTTCATGAAGTGAACATGAGTATTCGAGACGTAAGTGTGCAATACTAGATGGAACTAAAAACTAAACCCTCTAAACTAGAAATTTGTATTCAGATCGGACAAACCATTTAAATTCTAAATTCCATATACTTTTGAGTGTGTGTTCTCCTGATATCCTGATATGAGGTTGAGTTCGGCATTTCCAACAATTTATAGCTCTATTTAAACAAAATTTCTACTTGACGTGGATCTCGCTTATCTCTCGTAAATCTTACAATGAAAGGCGCCTCAGAAAACTTTAAAGTTAGAATCATGGATTTTTTTGAACTGATTATAGCAATAAATCATTTAATACTGCTAAATGCGTTATTTATTTTGGTTGTGCGAAATATCGCAATCCGTAAGTATACAATAGGAAGTATGAGCAATAATCGAGGGCAATTAATAAAGCGATCAACGTTCTATATTTGATCTATTAATGCGACTATTCGCGTATTATGTGTGTGCGCAATGCGCATTCGAGTGTTTTTTTCGTGTGCCATTTTTTTTCAATTTGGTCGGCAACACAAATTCATTTGTTTTGTACAACAAAATGCAATCAACATTCGATAAGTTTGTGTGCTATCGAATCGACATTCAATGCCGGTGATGAGTAATTAAAAATTGGTGTTTCATATTTTTGCGTCTCAGACAACGGTGCGAACATTCAATGAAATCCAAACATGAAATGTTTAATGCTTATCAGCCTTTTGGCTTGAATTGATATTTTTTAACGATATTTTATCTCTCAACTAAAGACACAGCAAGGTACAGCCTGAGCTCCTATTTAATATATACACATAGAGACACACACGTCTCTCTCCATATCTTTTAATTAATTGAATCGCTTCTTATCATTGCAAATAGTTGTTGCGCTCGTTTGTCGAATACCACCAGTTTTATAAAGAGCTTTTTTGGTTTTATTTGAAATCATTTTGAAGCGCTCAGTGAGCGAAATAGGTGGTTTATTTTCCAGTTATAATAATTAGTTGTGGAAAGGGTTTCATTCGGAGTTGTTGTGAATTTGTCTTGATGAATTATCATGCATTTCATCAGCTATTGTCTAGTTAGTATTTTATTCTGTGCCATTGTAACGGGTAAAATACCGTTACAATTGAATCGGATAAGTACATTTGAAGATCATCGTGATGATCTGAAGTATCGTTTACCTAATAATTCCAAGCCGTTGTCATACGATATCTCGTTGACCACATTTGTCGATCAAGAAAAATTTGAATTTTCTGGAACTGTGAACATAAAAACTATCATTTTGGAAAATTCCAATTCCATAACCGTACATCAACGCCAATTAACAATCACATCAGCGACATTGGACTCTGTTACAAATGGAAATCAGATAAATTTGTTGAGTTCAACCGGTTCGTATGACAAAGACACTGAACTTCTCACATTCACGGCGCGCACCGATACTTTCAAAAAAGATGAAATATACTTGTTGAAAATTAATTATGTCGGTGAATTGCGAACTGATCGCGGTGGATTCTACCGATCATCATACGTCAATTCAGTGAAACAAACAAAGTAATTACCTGAAATTTAGATAATACCGCATTAACCAATGCTGGAGTACACACACATGTATTATAAATTTTAATTCAAATTGGCAGATGGTTGGCGGCGACACAGTTTGAGTCGACGAATGCCCGCCATGCTTTTCCATGTTATGATGAGCCTGCGTTGAAAGCCAACTTCACGATTCGCATCACACATGGAAAATCATACAATGCAATATCAAATATGCCGCAAAAAACAAGAGATGACAGGTGAGAATATCGAAATTAAATGGCAAAGCCACCACGATAATCAATGGATTTCAGTTCAAGCGAATCTGCGACCACGGAGTTTAATACAACACCGCTAATGTCCACATACTTGGTTGCGTTCATTGTATCAGATTTCAAATTCAAGGAGAGCGGAACAAATTTCAAACATCGTGTTTTTACACATGAAGATAAGCTCGATCATGTTACATTTGCTCTAGCCGAAGGAGAGACTATTTTGGCAAAAATTTCAGATTACTTAGAAGTGCCATTTTCGTTACCCAAAATGGACCAAGCTGCAATCCCCGATTTTGCCGCAGGAGGTAAAACCAATTCATTCATATATTGAACTTGTTTATTTTGATATATCTGAGAAAATGAAACAATATTTTTTCAAAGCAATGGAAAACTGGGGCTTAGTCACATACAGAGAGGAATATTTATTAAAAGATCCTAACGAACATTTGCCGCAACAATCTATGCAAATATCGACCATAATATCACACGAATTCGGTCATCAATGGTTTGGAAATTTAGTGTAAGTATATAATTGCACTATTTTTGTTTATAGTTCATTGTGGAAGAACTCGTTTAACTAATTATTAGGACGATGAAGTGGTGGACATACATTTGGTTGAATGAAGGCTTTGCCACATTGTTCGAGTATCTTGGAACCGATTTGGTTAGTTAAATAACTGTATAATAGTAACTTCAAAATCGTAATTCCGAATTGTTGCTTTCTTAGGCACACCCTGATTGGAAAATATTCGAATTCTTTGTTGTAACTCAATTACAAGCGGTTCTTTCGTTAGATGCCAAGCCAGAAACGCGTGCAATGAGTACATATGCCGAAAGTCCAGAAGCTATTGCTAATTTGTTCGATCGAATAGCCTACTCGAAATGTAACTGATATACTCTTTTAATTGAAGACATTTTTTTTAAATGATATTTTAAATGGATTTCAGCTGGGTCAGTTATTCGCATGTTCATGCACGCATTTGGCGAAGAAACCTTCAAAAAGGGTCTGAAAAATTATTTAATCAAGCAGTAAGTGATCGCATTTTTCATTCTTCATTCCTTCACTTGAATTTTGTATACGCTCATTGCTCTTTTGTGTGATGCAGCTCCATCTTTTAGAATCGTTTTGAATTTTTCATCGTCGCATAAAATTTACGATTCATTTACAGTTCATATGGTGTGGCAGACGAGAACGATTTATTCGAAAGTCTCGATGCAGCAATAAAAGAAGACAGCAAGCTTGCCGCTAATTTGACTGTCAAAGATATTTTTGGTTCATGGTCGAATCAAAAAGGATATCCACTTTTGAGAGTTAATCGAAACTCCGACAGGTCGATTACTTTGTCCCAGGAGAAATACGATGAAACGCAGACTGCAAACAACATTACATGGTGGATTCCATATAACTTTGCCACGAAAAATAATGCTGCGTTCAATGTGACCGCTGCATATGGATGGCTTTCAAAAGATCAACAATCAGCGAAAATTGAGCCTAGTTCCAATCTAACATGGAAATCAGATGAGTGGGTGCTATTTAATAAAGATCAGACCGGCTACTATCGCGTTTTATACGACGATGATAATTACAAGAAGCTGATAGCACAACTGAAGGAAAATCACGAGGTAATCAATCCAATCAATCGTGCCCAATTGATTGATGATTTGCATGATTTCACCAATACTGGTCGACTCAACTCACCGGCACATATGTGCGATCTATTCTGGTACTTGAGCAATGAAAGGGACTTTGCTCCGTGGTATTCTGCATCCAAAGCCATTCTGAAATTGAGTCAAACGATGGACGGGAAAAGCGAGAAAAAGGATAATTTCGCGCATTTCATTGCTGGTAGAGTGGAGCCTTTCTATAAACATATAGGACTAGATGCTGTCAAAGACGAGCCACTTTTCCATACGTACTCTCGCCTCATTGCCACAAATTTGGCTTGTGAATTCGGCGTTGAGCAGTGTTTCAAGGAGACTTATGCTAAATTCAAGGAATTTTTGAATAATGCCACCACAATCTCGGCTAACAATCGCAAGTCAATTCTGGCTAATGGGATTCGACGGGCTGCAGAACAAGAAATTGATCAACTTTGGTCACACTTCTTGAATAGCACATCGACCGAAATACGAAATGAGATCTTAGCAAGCTTAGGCAATATTCCAAGTGATGCTATCGCCTCACGTTATCTCAATAAAAGTATTGAACAATTTGACGAGAAAAATGTTAGCAAATCTGAACGATTTGCGATTATTAAATCGATTATTGGTCATGGTCAAAGAGTGTCGCTCGTCATTGATTTTGTCTCAAATGAATTGGAAAATGTGCATAAAAGTGTCGATACAATTCAAGCTGTTCTATCAAATATTGCCGCAAATGTGAGAACGGCAGCCGTATCAGCGAAGGTAAATCTTATATATTTTTTTTACAACAATATTATTTGAACAAATTCGTATTCTTTCTTTTTAGTTTAATAAGCTTTTAAACCTTGCAAAAGACAAGAAAGTATGCAGCGAAAGTGAAATTTCAACATTCAACGCAACATCTATCACAAATTTGAATTGGCACATTAGCTTCAACGAACGATTTGATAGCGTGCATCGCTGCGGTGCAGCACAATTAACAGCTATTCCCGTCATGATTACTCTTTTATTCAGCTTAATCCGCTGGAACTCCGAGTAGAAAAAGATCAAAACACTTAACTTACACGAAAAATGTTCAAAATTAAAACAAATGATTAGATCAATAAAACAATCAATATCAATTCTTTTCTTTTAATCGCATGGCATTTTATATATGAGTCAGAAAGGAATATCAAGAATGACCTACAATTCATTTGAACAAAAAAAGCGTGATGCATGTTTACAAAGTCCCTCGTCGAAATTCATTAGGAAAATATGTACATAAATGTCATAATATAAAAAAAACCACTTCACTTGGGCGATTCCACAAATTGTTATCTTCACAGAAATATCTAAAAAAGTTGAATGTTTGAACAATTAGCGCAAATTCACTTTGATTTTACACTGGACATTCAGAATATCCATTTTCAATCGGCAATCGGTAATCTGGCCTCTTAAAATTGATTCGATAAATAATATTTATTTAATAAACACTTCATATTGCATTTTACATGGGTACTCATATTTTCAAATTTGTTTACTTTTTGAAATATACGTTTTGGAAATTGAACACAGTGGTGAAATGATTGCGGACGCAATAAGTAAATTTCATTATTTTCTCTGAAAGCATAAATTTGATACGTAGAATGACATCTTCACGATCCGTATTACTCATGGAAAATTATGCAATGCAATATCGAATATGACGCAGAAGGTTGAATATGACTGGTGAGAAAATCGAAATCAATTGGCAAAGCCACCAAGATAATCAATGGATTTCACTTCAAGCGAATCTGCGACCACGGAGTTTAATACAACACCGCTAATGTCCACATACTTGGTTGCGTTCATTGTATCAGATTTCAAATCCAAGGAGAGCGGAACAGATTTCGAACATCGTGCTATCGCACATGAAGGTAAGCTCTGCCCGAAAGAAAGATCATGATTTAGCCCAATTATTAATAGTTTTTGTGTACGAATTCGTAAAATGTGTTCGGTTTTATTTTATTCTTTCTTGGGACAGAATTGGTTTGGAAATCTATTGACATCATTGAGTTTGGTTACAAAAAGGCTTTGATAATTTATTTCGAACATCTAGGAACTGTTTGGGAGAAATAGCTTTACAAAATGATTGCAAATCATTATTGCTTTAGTCATTGTCTGATGAAAAGGTGAGTTTGCGAATTTTATTTTGCTCTTTTATTTTCAAAGTCATGGCCAATTTGTGAATTACCGCGCCATCTGTTAAAATCACTTGAAATTCTTCGAGCACTACAATAATTTTCCCATTTCATTCACAGTACTTTCGGTGATGCAGTTGATTATAATTCCTAATTTGAAAGTCTGCAGTTGCCAACTGAAGAGATATTAAGATTTCGATATGAATATTAAAGACATATTCGGTCTGTGGTCAAATCAGAAAGGCTATCTGTTGTTGAAAGTAATTCGACACTACAAAAATGGTAGATTTATAACGTACAACCGACTTAAAATGATTCCGAAACTTGGTGGGTTTCATATAATTTTAAAGATTTAACTCGTGGCACAAAATAAAATGGCTGCCATGATTGAGTATTATTTAATCTATCGAAATCTGGCTTCTATCATATTTTATATGACAAATAGAACTAATATTTGATTACACGTGAAATAAAATCAGAAAATCTCAGCAAAATTCATCCGATCAATCGTGTTAAGCTCATCGAGGATTATTATATCCATCGCGCACGATTGCAATCGTTGAAAATTATTATCGTGGAATTGCTTGGCGATCGATGATCGATTATGATCGTCAATGATCTGATTAGAATTCATTTGAAATAGTGAACGATTTCAATCGTTCGACAATCAAGAACGTTTATAATCCTCAACGTCTGTGTCTTTGATCTATTTTTAAGACGGAAGATTTCTGCAAAAAATCGTCAACGTTTGTAATCCATTTTGGAACATTAATGATTGGCCAAAAGTTATGGTTGTCGATATAGAATTCGATTTTCGAAAATAAATATCAATCTAATTATAGATGGTTTATCTTTAAGTTTTATTTTTATCTAAATACTTTCAGTTCCATCGATTTATATAGATATTGATTTTCAAAAAATAGATGTTGTCAAATTGAAACGACAATTGATGACCTTTTCATGTCAGTTACATCGTGATAACTGACTTAATTCAGTTGATCAAGATATCGAATTGGAGGCTGGAAAATATTTGAGCGATGTGCGAACCGATATCGTATTGAGAGTTGTCGCATTGAGGGTCTCTCAAGTCAATCGTCGTTAATGTTCAATCTGAGAAGAAAAGAATTTGATTGTCGAACTCGTTTCGTTCGTTATTTTGTTTTTATCACGAGATTCAGATCGAATTAATAATCTTTAGCAAGTTGAAATGGCAAAATAAACATTTGAAATGAATAAAAAAGAATGTGCCAAGTCAAACGGGTCGGAACAGCACGTTGCTCTTCCAAATTTGCTAGCAATTCTTCTTTTCCTGGCCCATCCAATAGACAACCAATAGACAACCAACTGGGTTTGCAAAAATCAACTCAACTATTCCTGTAATGAGAGCATGAATTTTATTTTGATATTTCAAAATTTTTGGAATAAATTAAAGCAAAAATTTAACTCGTCTTAATCGCTAAGAGTCTTATTCATACAAGGTGTATTCGATATAAATTTATAAATAGAAATTAAATTTGATTCAGCTACAGAGTTACAGTCCATAACATGATACCGAAAGCGTGAGTATCAGAATTTGTTAGTGTTATCGATTTGCTGTGTCACTTCGCTCTGCTAAGTGATGATTTTCATGTTTCGATTTTATATTATTTTTTTGGATTGAACTATTTACAAATCGGCTCCGCTGCCGGGCTTTCTTCGGACGTAACGTGCAAAATAATCTGGTCGCCAGCATTTACACGATCCGGGAATCAAGAACCAATCAAAATAGAGGCGAACTTCAAAGCAGCCGATTTCGTCATAGCCATCGCAATGTATTGATTTTTGATCGTTGTTCAATTGGTGTGGATCAGATGATCCATCCGTTGCCGATGAAGCGCCAGCTCTTTTCTGCAAATACTGTTGATAGTTTTGGAAGTCTTGTACGGGTGGCGCGGATGTGCTTGTCGTTGTTGACGCAGTGTAATCATTTGGATAGAAAATTTCTGCAACCAGCATCGAAACCCAACGTGGTGATGACAAGCAACCGCCTTCCAAATAATGGCATCGCGATTGCAGGCATCGTGTCACTTCAACAGTTTGCGTGAAGTATCCCTCGTATGGAATTTGAACAACGTAACGCCATGAGCCTTGATAATTCTTTGCGAACACTGGTGTTGCGTATTCAACCTTGGCTGGGCACGGAGTTGGTGGACCTTCGTAGCTGAAATGGCCATTGCAACAATTATAATTACTGTGAAAAACCAGTGAATATTATTGCATTTGTTTACCGAGGTGCGATCGATTCTTCGCGCCGTTCGGCGATCTGATGAGTCGGACCAATGTCACCTTGGATCGCTCGGTATAGAGTACAAAATACGCCGCCGCCATCGCAGAATTTTTTCGGCTTGCGAGTTGTTTCGGTTTCATCAGCGCTTCTTGCCTTTCGACCCACTCGATTTCCAATTCTAAATGAATGCGATCGAATAAATTACCATGAATTAACGTAAATGTATGTAATGCTTCATGAATGAGATAATATTTACCCGTTATGGTCGATGACTTCAACTGGTTCATCTAGAATTTGTGTGACTTTCGGCAATGTGTCATCCGCTTTGAGCACAGGCAATGTTTTTGATAAGAAGTCAAGAGTACGATTGCGAATCAATTCACTGAAATGGGTCCAAATTCACATAGTCAATGAGCACTATTTGCGACAAGCTTTTAAATTGCTGGACAAAATCATTGTCACTTACAATGGATATGGTTCGCCCAATACATTTTGTCCCATCGGATTTCGTGGTATTTGGCCTTTGTTCAAATCTCCGCAAATATTGTGAACCGACACAAAGGCATTTTTGCTCGGTATATCTTTGCATTCGAAATGGACGTGAGTGTATGGGGGTAGGCGCACCGAAGGCGGTACAGCCGACGCTGACTCAACAAATGCATAGTATCTGTACAATGACAATTATTCAGTTAGTTAATCTGAATATTATGCGCGATATCAAATGGAATCTCACCCTTCTGGTGGCTCTTCATCATCGATATGTGGGTCCTGTGTCAGCACAATAACAGCATTGTGTAAAAGCACAATAATCTGTATCAAATAGAATTGGGCAAAAAAGATCATTCAATTAGTTCGATGACATCAATTAATAAAATGTGTCGTGCTTAATTTGTAGGTATTCATTTGAAAACTTTGTGTTTGAAGGAATTTCAAACAAAAATGTAAATCATCAATAAAGCGCGCCCAAAAACCAAGAGAAAATAACAGAATCATGATGCGCGCACGCAAGCGAGCGGTTGGCGTATGTGTTGGCAACGAATTCAAACATTAACGACAATGGCGAACGATGAAAAGAATAAATACTTGTGAAAAGAATCTACGGTGAATGAAAGAAACAAGAACCGAATGCGCAAAGAAAGAAAGAATGTGGAGGAAGAAAGGTGAAAAGAGTGCAACAAACGATTAACGTACCAAAACACACGAAGCAACAAGCGACGATTCGTAAATAGGTCAAACTATAACTGATTCTGAATTTTAAGCGCATAAATAATGAAATTAACATTCGTTGCCTCTCCGAAAGCCATTTGTTTGAAGAAAAATACAGAAAAAGAAGAACTATTAAATAGAGATAAAAAATGGCGCAACATAGAATCGAAGCTTGTTAAAAATCGAAGAGAATCAGAATAAGAATGTGAGAATTCCAATCGGTTGCTGGGGCGTAGACGCAACCAACGTTTTCTATTCAGACCCAAACACACATAAATAGTAATAGCCAAGCAGTTAATCTTTTTTAATTAATCATTATGGAATGCGTTTGATAATAAAAGCCGCTAAACCAATACCATGTTTGGTGCAATTATTCCGATGAAAAAGAGTCAATAGTCGAAGCGGAATTGAGAGATTTCCAGTTATGGTTTGTGAACCAATTCATGAAATGAATCTAAAAACAATTGACCAGTCGGCTAGCTAAGTTATGTGTATTGTTAACACTACAAATTTCCCATTTTCCACACTCAATCTCAATCAAAGCCATATTCTTTCCGCCATTTTTCTGCAAGAATGAATGAAGTCCACACAAAAAAAATCAGTGCTTCAAATGAAATTCGAAATTTTTTGAAGACGATTTGAGTCGATTTGTGGAAAAAGCTTTTAATTCCAATCGCTTCTCGTGGCAATGGCGTCATTCTCGGCATTACGACTCATCGGCAGTATTTTAGGTTACCATCGATTACAGTTACGTTAAAATTTATGTGTAAAATAGGAATAATTATAAGATTAAAAAAAAAATGTGGAAAAACACTTATGGTTCTATCTTTGTCTCTCCCAAACACCACCCGATCCGATTAATAGGTCTTTATTTACTCTTCATTTGATCATGTTGTTATACCATCTTCTCCGGAAAATGCGTTCCAGTTGAGAACGGTAAAAACTAGTTGCACATGATGATGATACTGTATTATTGAACGAAGCATTCAATCTAAGAGTTGATTTGGATTCTTTAACTGGCCAATTCAAGGAATGCGTCTAAACAGCAGTTGTCTGTCGAAAATTCATCGAAATACCAATTTGATTGCCGGAAATGTTCATGAAATCCATTGCAATTGCGTATTTGAACACGCGAACATTGAAAGAGAACAGACAAATAGATGCTCAGTCAATGGAATAACACACTTTTGAGTGCTTTTGAGTAACACATCAAGTAGGCCATGCTTGTTATTTTCTACACGTAGCTGGCATTGCATAGCAATGAGGAAAAGGTAGAAAAATTCTGGAGACGTGCACAGAGGTAAAAACAGCAAAAGAGCGACAATTTCACCGTATGATCGATATTTTCTCAATTTGTGCGCGTTTCACTGATCAACGAGAATTCAGAGAAATATGGCAATGTTTTCAACAAAAAATTTACACAAAATGAGCGTTTTATCAACGGAAAATTCGAATCAAAATGATTTAAATTTGTTATGATTCAGTTGCTTACCAAAAAAATGTAAAAATTCATGCTTTTTTTCCAACAACACGTAATACACCGAATGTTTTAGGCAAAAAATGAGAATTAAAATACACTGCCGTTGCCAGTAAAACACAATATTTAATAGCTCAATTCCGAAAACGATTCTGCTCACATCGAGCTGCAAACGTAAACTGAACAACCGAAAACAATTAGTTTGATTTTACTTGGGCGGATTTACTTGCTTCTCTGATTGAAATCGAGAGAAATGTAAGGCAGCGAATACCTCTTCTCTTCCTCTCTTCCGTGCGACGATTTGTTCTTTATTCTTTACCGTTCTGCTTTTACCGTCCAAGTGCTCGGCGTTCATCAAGAGGTGCTGTGCTTGCGGTGTTGTGTTCAATTCACATACGAATACAGTGAGAAAAAAAAAAAAATGTTGGGACGCGGACCGTGATGTAACTCGTGTTGTATGTGGTGTTGAACACCACAGTTTCAGCCGATTCCCCATATAAAATGCAAGGTTCTTTTACTTCTTCCACCGTTTGATTCATTTTTTGTTTCGTTTACTCGTTGTGATGCTTGTTGGTGCTGTTCATTCGACTCAACACTTTTACACGAGCAAACGTAGACATGCACGAAAAGCATTCTGTGAATATCTGGTGGATGAGGAATAAAAGAAGAATCTCAACAAACTAAATGTCTATGCATATAATCAGAAATGATGACAGACTTCTTTCAGTAGTGGATATTCGAGTTCAACCGAGTGTCATATCACCAGCGAAATGCACATTAAATCATAGAGAGATGCCGGCAAACACTAAGATGGCTTCTCCATCTCTCTGGGTCATTGATGGGAGCCGTGTGGCTTTGGCGATCTCAAAAAACTGGTATAAATCATTTGATCCCATTTCTCTTCAAATTATTTATAATCAAAATATTGACATGGTGACTCATTCTCGGTGCGCTGTGATCATTATTGCGATGTGAATTGCACTAAGTACCATATAATTGCCGACATTTTGCTACGGTAACGTTTCCATATGCTGTTTTCGTTGTTCGCAGAAAATTGAATTACGTGCTGGCTGCGAGCATTTCATTTAACAACACCAAGCGAAACGAAAAAATATTAAAGAAAAAGTTAAAGAATAACAATATGTTTCGAGCCAAATCGACGAGAGAAATTTCGAAAATGGGAAATCTAATTTTCAATGGTTTTGTCGCCCAATTTGTCATCATTATATACAAAATTATTTCTCTGTGCTGTGTGCGTGTGCCGTACCAAAAGTAGACTTCGTATTTTCATTAGCTCCGGTACATACCCACCACATTATTATGATAATTATTATTATTCATTTTACTATCATGTATAAAACAGGATGGCTCACTATGTATGGAATGCCAAAATGTCATATGATTGAAAAATATCGTGGAACATCCAACAACAGTTCACAATCAACATGTACCAACCTGAAATTGTTCATTGCTTTACCGCATGAAACACTTCTTTTTCCCATTAAGTGCTCCACATTTCGTTTTCTGGTCGACATTTTATATCGCTGTGTATACTTACCTTGAATTCAAATCAATTGCTTTGTTTACATGTTTTTAAATCAAGAAATGCGTAGAAAATGCGAATGTAATGAACCGCTTCTAGTGACAGATTTTCATACGCACCGCGGTGTTCATTTAAATGACAATTCAAGACAGAGATTGAGAGAAAAAAGAGAAAAGATTAGAGATCATCACGCTGACGCCGATCACGATCGTGTGCCCTTTTTATGTGAAAAAAAGTATTTCGATTAGGATTAGTTTGGGTCATTTGCAATCAATCATCTGAAATTGTACAGGTAAGAAAGTTCAATGAAAACACAAATTTTCTTGCTTTTTTTTTCATTCGTTTCAATTTTATTTGTTAAAAAGAGATTCATAGCGAGTTTCAGTCTTTTGTACATTCCGTCACGTTGGCAATGGTTTTACTTTTCAATTTGCCACAAGAAATACGTGAAAATGAATGAAGTGAGATTCGTTTGCAATGATTGACCAACACAAATTACATATTGAAAATGATTCGGAATGAATTGTAGCCCTTCACAGGCCTCCAAATGAAAATGCAAGACACTGCACAGATGCAATGAAAACAACAACAAAAATAAAATAAAAAGAAGCCATAATAATGTAAATGTCTGTGTTTTTCCATTAAATTATGATTTTTTTTTTAGTTGCGTGTTAAATTTACCTTCGGAATACAAAATGTGTAACATGAGGAGTGCATTATTCTATGATACATTGGATTTTATGAGCGATGTTACGTTGTAATGGAGCTATACCGTTAAGTCGTACCGTTCAATATGCTCATTTCTTATTTACTCTGTTTTACTTTTGCCCATCTGTTTTTTGCTTCTTCCCGCTGCCGCAGCCGCCGCCACTGTCACCGTCATCAAAACATACATCGACATTCCGCACAGAAAAGCTAAAATAAAGTCAAAACTCTCAAGAGCCCACATAATGAATTTGCTTGAATTGTTTGATTAAACATCTGCCAAATGAAGAATTATACAATTTCGGTCATCCGTCGATAGGAGTGGCGTTGACCCAATAGATTATTGTTCCATTGTCATAAGCCAAAGTAGTTTCAGTTCTCTGGAAAGAATATCTAAAATTGGCGCAAATTTATTTAAATTTATGTCAATTTACCTTTTGCATGAAGAAATTACACACTTGACAGTGTGACAGTCGAAAAATAACAACAATAAACTAACACTTTTAATCACACAAGCTCAGCTTTGTTCGAAAATCATCGAAATAACTGCTGCTGGCGCCAATAGTTTTGATTATTTTCAGCCCGCAATGACTAATTTAATAACACAGCGCCATTCGAAAATTAATGACATATCTAATGATGTTTGAACAGAGCTTTACTTGGTTTCAACGTGTTTCCAGTTGAAATAACACAATTACGATTGATTGAGACTAGATAGATTTATGGCCGCTTCATGTTCGTTTCTCTCTTTGGCATATTATCGAGAACTGTAAAACCGCCACAATTTGATGGCACTTCACACCACATCACAGCACACAGAACAAACGAAAACTCTCTCTCGTCCAGCATAATCAACTAAATCACAAATTCACCAATTTCAGTAGATAACCAAATGTGTATTTTATAGTATATCGATGATCTGTCTCTCTATTCTTCGGAATAAAAGTATTGTAGCACATTCCAGAACGAATACAAGGTAAACGAACGAACGATCGAAAGAACTAAAAATAAGGAGCAAACTACCTAAATTTAGCACCACTGCTGCTGCTGCACTGGACACATTTCAAAAAAGAACTCATTAAAAACATCACCACCAAATCAATTTTTATTGCTTTTATTTGCTTTTCATCTCTGGATGATTTTTCATTTATTTATATTGAATATGGGATAGTGTATATTGAGTAAATACTAATTCTTCGTAAGATTATTTTCTTTCATTTGCTTCTGATGAATATTCATAAAATTATATACTTCTTTTAAAAAAATGTTGTTTTTTTTTAATTCATTTCATTCATAAAATAAAGAACATAAAGTGAAACGATACAAACAAAAAAACTTTTATGGTGATTCACATGAATAGAAATCATTTCGCTCACTGACCGCCCGTAATCAAACCGAACCATTCGGATTGGCTGATTGGATTTCGTTTATTTCGAACTGTTTCATAGCGAATGCATTTCAATTTCATAAATATTTAGAAGAACCGAACATCAATTTGAATTAAATGTCGACGCTAAATCGATTTGACATTTGTGAACGGTTTGTTGTGTGATCAAACGAAAATGAAACAATTTTCTTTATTCACGTCATCACACACTGATTATTTTGGTCGTCACGATGCAGATACGATTACGGTGGATTGGGAAGGGGGGGGGGGGGTTTGTTGTAAAGACATTTGGCTCCTTTTTGGAAGGGACGGCCACACTATTCGAACAACATATACATATTTTTATTTTTATCATCGTTTCGTTCATTTTTGTTGGACGATTTAAATTGATGGTAAAACATCAAACCCACAAACTAAATGAATCTATATAATATGTTTTAAAAAAACCTGCAAGATTTTATTGAACGTTTTTCTCTAGCACTATAGCAAATATCCGTATTGTGATTAAACATTTTTCGTTTTTTTCAACCGACACTGGAGTGATGATCATTTCGAAATAACTGTTTTCATTTCACACACACTCACAGAACACGCATTTTGATAAAAAAAAAACGAACTGATTGCAATTGTTAGCAACGGAGCCCACCCATTTGGCAAACGAAATGCACGCACAACTATGGCTAAGAGATCGAATGTAGCGCGACCATCAACATATCGCCAGAGGAAATGTTGTGGTGTGACCACACAATAGAAAAAAAATACCATTTGAAAGAACTGAATTTTAAATGTTGGCTATGTCGCGTGTATCTCGCGTGCACGTGATTTCATTTTAAGCATATTTGCAAATGCACAAAACGAATAAAAACGGAACTGAACTGTTTCGGACAATTGAAAATCAAACAAATGTGTGTGTCATTTATTGTTTTGGAGAAACGGGTTTCACTACATAAACAAAAAATAAACTTGAACCACTGAAATTTCACAATTTGGTATCGCATCCATCGAAAACGTCAAGTGTTTTATTCAAAATGATCGAATCATTTCCACCAACCCCGACGTTTTTATCTCTCCCTCTCTCTCTCTCTCTATACGTATATATGTATATATATATCCTTCTCTTTTCTTCATTTTTGCCTTTTCGCACACAAATTGTTGCTGATAACTCTGTGTTACATTTGAATTTCGTTCACATGCACAAAACAAAATTAACCAAACAAAAAACTTTTGTCGAACTTATTTCGGAACCATTATCAAGATTCTCAACAACCACTTGAATCATATTGCAATACAATAAAAATAACTTCAGAAAACTTTATGATTTATGCGATTGAATGCGTTTGATTTGCTTCCATCCGGTTGTTTTGTGTGCTACGTCAACTGAACGTTTCAAGAGATTAGCCAGAGATTTTTATTGTCAAAACTATTGCTCAACGATTTGAGTGCTCGCCTTGGGCATCATCGGCCGAACTCATGGCAAATTATCGAATCGCGTTTACAAATCGGTTGTATTGTTGTAGTAGCTGCTGCTGTCATTCATTATTATTATTTTATGTTTCTTGGTGTGTTCATTTTGATTTTCAAACCATAAGAAAAACGATAAACTACAAAAAAACTGAACTGAAACTGATTCACAAGTTGCCGAAATGCCATTCATTAATTGGATTTGTGTATTTTTGTCTCCATGTTTTTGTTCTTGTAATTATTTTTGATTCGCCAAATTTTTGTCGTTTCTTTTTTTTCATATTATTTAAAATTTACTCAAAACATATCCATAATATATATGCTTAGAAGCGAACACATCTTTGTAACTTTCATTATTATTATGTTTCCGTTAAATTTTCTCATGCGTAAAATAAAGGATAGGTTGCTTTTGTTTTGCATAACTGAAACTCTCGTTATTCACTATTACATTTTCGGTATCTTTAAACAATCATATTATCAACTTAACTATTGGTGGCCATTGGTCGGCAGAAGTGCAATTCAATTGTGATATGCATTAAAAAAAAATGTGTGAATTGATCCATTATGGGACCCGATTACCGCCAAATGTATAATCCAATTGAAAAAAAAGGGAAATAATTAAGTGCTCATCAAAAAATTTACAAACATTATGAAAAATCGAGTTGTTGTTCCGGGGAAAAAAAGCAACAAAATCACCTGCATTGCACTGCCGCCACCAAATGTCGACTATATGAAATTCTAATTTATCATATGCATTTCTTGTAATTGTTCGTTTCTCGTTGCCGATTCGGACATTTGCATTTTATGTTCTCGATAACTTTTATTTTTCACGTCAAAACACTCACTCGCACAAACCGATTCACTCGATTTTCTGTTGCAAAATTCACTGTAGTCCTAATTTAATCTGAAAAAAGTTGGAAAAAAGAAGAGAATGATTGGAATTCAATTAGTTGAAATATCGCCATCGATTTTCCTTTCGGTGTCATTGAAATGGTTTCATCAATCATTTGTGTCTTTATCATGTTCAAAAACTTATTCTCGATTATGTTGGGTATTATTTATGTTCTTTTTTTCAGTCACAAAGAACAAAAACTACTTATTTTTAATTGAAAAAGCGAATTCATTGACGGAATGAACCAATTAGAAACACAAACTACATGATAGCGGCTTATTTTTCGATTTGAAATTCAAGTTTACCGACTTTTAAATCACTCTAAAGCACAAATCCAAAGATATTTTTATGATCGAGAGTACAGATCGCATCACTTCATCATCGCACAACAACACAAAACCAAACAATCTGATATTGTTTTTATTTTATATTTTCGATTAACTATGAATGCACTCACCTAATTTTTAAATGGATATTCATACTGAATAGTATTTTTGTTTGTTTGATTTTATTTGTGAATGGAAAAAAAATAATGTATTTGATTTACGCATAAACGTGGCGATTTATGCGGTACCACCACGCACTACGACAATCACCAAATGGTCTTCCTTCAAACCATCCTCCGTAACATTGTGACACGTTCGTTTTAACAATTCAGCCGAAAAATCGCACGGTGGAAAAGCGTACAGAACGCCAGTGGCTTCGGCTTCTTTGTTTAATAGTGATATAACACCAGCTGCTTCTTTTTGCTTGAGATACGACACTAAATTATGGAATGGCCGCGTTTGTACACTTGTATCATCGATTTGAACTGATTGCGTGGAACCAGCCAAACCCAAGAATATTGCATGCGATGAGGATGTGGATAGTCTCTTTTGAACATCCTCCAATTTCGGTTGATCCAAGCGCAATCGTTGCGTAATACGCAAATTTGGTTTGCCATCTACGCCTTTCATCAAACCATCTACGATATCTGTATCACCGTCGGTCAAATGGAATTTAGCCGGAAACAGTGAACTCTTTAGAATCAATGCACCATTCCAAATGGTTGTACATTTTCGGGCTACTTCTGGTAAAGTTCGTGCAGCGCTTAGCATCCCATTGCGTCGACTCGACGAATCGGAATCGGAGTCGGGACTTCGACGCCGAACGGCTGGTGAACGTGAACGGGAACGTTCGACACCGGGCTCTCTGGAAATCGCATGACGCGGCGGCCTTGATTCATAGTCAATTTCGGCCGTTGAACGTCTCCATTCCTCATCTGGCGGTGGTGGACGATGACTCTCGTGCCCTATACATGTTAAATCAATTTTTTGTTTCGTTATCACAATGTCAATTCATTTTAAACACTGACGCATATTTCATTTTAATTTATTCGTTTGGCGATTAGAATTTATGTTGGCATTAAGCAAAAGTGTGTCTCACCTGAATAAGCACCACGATAGCTGCCTCTGCCGCGGCCGCGACCCCGATACCCGCCTCTCGATACGTACGGCATATAGCCACTTTCCTCATAATGATGAGGCTCATGATAATCGTAGTCGGGCCGACCGCGATGGTAATCGGCTTGTTCGTCGTATGCCACGCTGGGCGGTTTCGGTTTGAATGCCGGTGCCGTCGGTGGATTTGGATCGGAGAAATCAATGCGCAAACGTCTATCTGGGCCGCCCAATGCAAAACCTCTCATCTCTTTGACCGCTGCTTGAGCAGCTTCAATCGATTCATACAAAATGTACGCTTGAGTATCGCCTTTTTGGTATTCAATCTTTTTGATGACACCGAATCGATCGAATTCTCGTTCGAGCTGAGTAATTGATGTCCATGAGCCCAATCCACCAACCCAGATGCGTGTAGTCGGTGTTGCTTTTCCATAGCCGATTTTACATTGGAATTTACCAATGTACTGACCGGATAGTTCGACTTTTGCACGATGAGCCATATCCAAATTTTGGAAGCGAACAAATGCAAAAGCATTACCTGTACCGGGAGCCGGACGTTTTATATCAATATCTTCGCAAACACCATATTTGCCGAAGATTCGGCGCAGCTCCTCTTCCGAAATATTAATTTCCAAGTTTCCTGCGAACAGAGTTCTCGTTGCCAATGGATCTTCCTCTGGCTGCACATGATGCAAATAATTGGGGAATTTGTTTTCCTTCTTGTTCTCGGGAACCGGGTGCCGCGGTATAATATGACGTGGCACATAGTGATGATGTGGTGGTGGATGCATATGAGGTGGTGGATGGGCATGATGCATTGGCGGTCCACGAGGCATATAAACTACACAATATTATTTATTAGTTTAAGCGCAATTCTCATGTGATCAATCAAACAAGCAATTTCTGAAGAATCAATTTGTATCTTGTGCATTTCGCTGTAAAACAGTTGTTGTGCATATAAATTACCTGATTCATGATGCATTGGTGGCCGAAATTCTCTGGGATGGTGCATTACATGCGGCGGTGGTCCACCGTAACGCTCATACATGTCAGGTGGCACACGACGACGATCGGGCACAGGTGAAGCGCCTAATATCAAATGCAATATGCATTAGTTTCCCGATAAAATCACCATTCAAAATCCATCATCAACAACAAAAACAACAACAAACCAACAAAGTATAACATTTCAGACACAAAATTACACATGTTCACTTGATTTGCTTGCAATTTTTCGGTCTGCAACTCGATCTGTACTCACCATAATAGGGTCGTTCATATTCCGGTGAAAGCGATCGCTTGTACTCGTATTTGCTACGAGATTCATAAACTGGTTCTACCAGCGCGACTTTGTCATATAAAACTATTCGCGGTTTTGCATGTTTGGCCTCTCTGGCATCATCCGATGTACGGAAGCAAACATAAGCGACGCGCTCTTCCAAATCATGCGAAATGCGAATACTAAAATCGCCAAACTTTTTGTATTCGCGGAATAATGTTTCTTTGACAAATTCATCGCTCGCTTTCGGATGCAGCGGACTGACACAGAGCACCTTGTATGGATGGCTTCGTTCGTGTGGTGGCTCTCGCGGAACACGCACATATTCCTCACGATGTGGGGAAATGTAGCGAACGCGTGGGCTCGGTGTTCGGGCCACACGACGTCGCAAACGGTCTGGGCTCATCCGTTCATCCGAACTATCATCATATCGTCCCATGCTTCCCGGTCTACCTCGTTTTGTTCGTAAAGGAGAATCGCGCGAAGCGCTACGTTTCATATTATGAATTTTAACAGTGATGCGATCTCTCTCCGCTGCTTCCCGAATACTACTCATGAGCTAAACAATGTACAAGTTTATATTAATATGTTTGGGGATGATTTTCAAGTGAATGGAACACAATATGCAAAAAATGATGTATCAATGATTTTGAAATTTATTTGTAGTTGACGGCGTCTGGTTTCGGCAATTTATACATTTATTTCACGTGAAATGAATCGGAGATCTGAGAGAACACAAAAAAAGAAACGAAATAGATGGCATTAATTGTATTATTCGATATTGCATCTATCACAATGGCACTAATTTATTCAAAACAGAGCACAAAACAGATTCACTCTTGTGAATGTTCACTTCATCTACTTTAGTAGGACGCGCCCAACTGTGTATTTTTCATACTAGGCACATTATCGTTAGCGCTAACTCATACATTGCATGCCATAAATACAACTCACAACAATTGTTTCCTTCGAAATGCATCAATCAACTCGAAAATATTGCAATTAAATGCGCAAATTAAAAATATTATTGTTAAAAAAAATACAGCTTTTGTTCGGATAATGCACGATAAATACAAAAATAAAATGGCTACCGCTTTGGTTTGAAGGTGAGACATGCCCAGCAAATAAATATTTATTTCGCTCTACGTACAAACACAAGTGAATACAGCTTAAAATCTATGGAAAATCAAACAAAATTATTAACTGGAACTCACCACCAATAAATGTATAAAATATTGGCGCACAATTTATCGTACAATTGGTATTTTTCACTTCAAAAACGAAAGAAAAAAATTTAACATAAAAAAATCAAACTTTTCCTTTAAGGTATATTCTACGTTGTATATATAGACGAAATGCAGACGAAAATGGCGTTTCAGCAGATTACTACATTTCGGTTCTCCCGTTTTGAAAAACACTACATGAGTTTTTCGATTAATTACACAAGATTGTGACTGTATAGAAACTGTAAGGCGTCGTACCACGAGCAAGAGGCGAGTGCTTTCAGAAATATCCGATAGATGGACTAATGCACACATTCACTTTCTTCACAAAATGAACAAATCGAATGAAAAAAAAAATCGAATTTAGTAAATTATTTTGATGGGGCAATTTTCATAATAAAAAAAAATCATATTTTTAAATGTACACAGAATATTGATATTCCATGATATCATCAATGTGGCGAAGTGAACGATGCGAATATGAAATTGTGCTGAGCATCTGTAGACAACTTCATGCGTCAATCCTTCCATCGAAAAAAATATCGGTGTGTCAAAAGAAAATATCATTGTTTTGATTTGCATCAAAAAGTAATCAACTCTTTGAGGAAAAGAAGGGACAAATCCATTAATTGAACTTATTTTGGTCAAAGTCAACAGAACAAATCGAACGAAAAATGTCTGTACCGGAGATGATTGGATGGGATTTGCTTTATAGGCTGATCGAACGGGATCTGAAAACCCAATCGGATATTATTGTGGCAATAACTCATTGGTTTTTGATAAAAGAGGCTGGATTTCGGTGTTTAGGAACAGGAGACGAGGTGAGAACGAACAATCAATCCAACACCAACACTAGTTCAATAAAACATGATCGAATTTTATATCAATTTGACCGGACGACTTTAGTTAGCATTCAATCGCAAAAAATTGCGCATATACTGGACTTTGTCAAGTGCGTAGTAATAAATGTGTTTTTTTTACTCATTTCCAATTTGGCGGCAGAAAACCCTACGCGACAACGAAGAGAACAACAGTAGTGAAATATTGCCGGATAATTGGAATGAAAACAGCACAGCGTATTCATTAAGATATGTGCACGAGCACAAAGTGTATATTTTATTGGGAACTGTTACGAACGACACAATCATACTAAATTTGCTGGTAAGTCTCAGCTTGGATTTGATGCTCATGCTAACACTCCATGCACTTGGATGATGCATTTTTTGATTGTGACTTTAGAACGGTGAACCACTTCAAGTCACAAACACAGCGCTTCATATCAAAGATACGGTGAAAACGATGCAAGGCAATTTGTTAACAATAGTTCCAGATGTCAAAGTCGTATTAGGCCGTTTAAAACGTGAACTACTTGAGCCGGTTATAGCATTTGACAGTAATACAAAGACATCAGAAACACAAACAACGATGCCTGAACCGTCGCGGAATAGAAGTAATCCGGACCCAGATATATTACCGAGTACAACGCCCGATGTGCTGCGAGTGCGACCCAGGTAGTTAAGTCATTACAAACTAGTTTTATTTAGCACCGATAAAATGAAATATTATTCTGTGATTTATGAATGAATGAGAATAAAAATGGCTCATTCGTACGTTACTGATCATTAGAGATAAATGATATGTTTAGCAAAGTTATAATGAATTGAACAACATTGCTGAAGGCATATTTTCATTCGCAATCAATCATTCGATCATAATCTGAATTATCTCATTTATAAATTTTAGAATAATTGATCCGTTGAGAGACATTGGACGCGGAGACCTAGATCCATTTGGCCGTGGCGGTGGTATGCTATTCAATCCTCCGTTCAACAATCCAAATATAGCGCAGCCACGAGGCCCTGGTTTCGACGGACGTGGTGGCCCAGGTAAATCCTTCGAACCTCTATTCTGTGTCGATAAAAATGGCATAATTTGGATATTTTTTGGTTTTTGTTTTAAAGGTTTTCCACCAGGCGCTCGGTTTGACCCATTTGGTCCGATAGATCCATTCAACAACAGTCCACATCGGCCTGGCCCGAGTCCAGACCACTTTCCACCGCCTGGATACGATGATATGTTTATGTAAAATGTACATGTATTACATTGTGGAACAAATTTTATGGCGCAACTCCACATTTACGACTAAAAAAACAAAGACGAATTTTATTTTTTCGTCTCTTTTCGAGAAAAAATATAAAGAAAAATCTTTGAAAGAAAGAAAAATCAAACACACACAGCAACAAATTATTGGTTTCGAACTTATTTCTTTATTATTTTCTTACATTCGATAAAGCACATTAATCTCTACAAGAATGAGATGAGACGCTAAGTCAAAGAGTACACTTTTTTCAAAATGGTTGTATTCAAAAGTAATGCGAAAAGAAATATGCCAAACTTCGTTGAACTTAAAACGGCGTTGAACGCAAAATTGAAAAAAAGGCCATTTGCTTTATATTACCGCTTGTGCAATTTAATTCACCATATTAGGCGTTAACACGCTTGTCTGTCACAAGATTTCGGAACAAATTATCATAATAGCCAATGTTTGTGCGTAGCATTGAAAATTACTTGTGCCGAAGAATCAAATACACAATATGAGGCGAAACAGTAGAAAAAAGTGGGTTTCTCTCAATTTTGGGCTCTCGCATTCCTTGTTCCATTTTTACTGCGTGACAAAAATTAGGCTACTTTTATTCGCATTATATTTCTGCGCTATAATTTCCAACATAGATTCCAAATAATTAACAAATTCAACAAAGCATTATCAAAAGATTGCGGTTAATGACGAATTAAATAACTAATCGATGTGAGTGACATGTTCATTTCGTAAAAGTGCATTGACATTTATACCGAGATGATCGACATATTCTCGAAACTCATCGGAAATCACTGATCGCCATTCGATCGGACTATCGACAGCGTTAACTTGACTGTTTCCGGTGTCGCAATCTCCGTAATAATTATTGAAGATCAAATTTTTATTGAGCCGTGCAGTAGCTGCATTCGGATTTGATGCAACATTATGATTACGGCTGAAAATGTAGTTGGTCTTATACAAAAACACTTTGCTTGTGTCTGTGCTGGCATTTGGGCTGATTAGCAAATTGTCGGAGAGGATTTTCTTCATTTGATGCCGACAAATGGGATTTGTGAGGATTTCCAGTTGCACATCAGTTCCGTACAGCGGATTCCGCAACATCTGCAGCAATGGATGCGGCTTTGCCATTAAATTTCCATTTGTATAAATAAAATTGTGTGGTGTCACCACCGATGTGTATTTCACTGAATTCGATGTACGCAGTAGACAATCCATTTCGATGATTTTTCGCGTCTTTGAATATTGGCTGGTGTCGAACGGGAAATTATATGGAAAAGCATTGACTCTAATGCCATGAGAGAATAGTGTTTGTTTTAGCGATGTACTGATTAATGATGCGTCGTAAATGAGAAACTCGTCGATGCCAATCAGTTGATGATGTATGAAAAATTGCAATAGATTGAATTCGGTCAAAAATGGATTGATCTCCGTTTGATTTCGTGGTATCATATTCACGCACAGGGTCATCGTGAGCAATTCTTCGATATTTTTCTGTTTCAAATTTCGTATGAGGATTTTATGTTTCGATTTGCTATTGAGATCGGTGAATATTGCTTGCTTTGGTGTGCCATAATCCTTATTGACTTTACACACGAATTTGTAGACGATGTAGTTCTCATTGCTGACCGAAGCATTTGGAGGATCATCACCAACAATGTCTTCACGGATGAACACAAATTTGCCCTTCTGCACTTTGCCATCCTCATAATTCAATTCACATTTGAATGTAACGATTGAATGCTTCAAACCAACAACAACCGTAATCAGTTCACCGCCCGCCTTCAACTCATTCGGTTTAATCCAAAATGATGAATACGCATGGAATCCGTTGCCAATACGCTGCCAAATTGGCAACGGTTCATTGAATTGATACGATGATTCTTGGTAGAAATTCGTTTGATTCTCCAAATGTATTATCGATAATTCATCTTTGCGCCCAATAAAATTCACCACATCCAATACATACTTTAATTGCTTGTATTCATTTCGATACATTAACAACACAATAATACTGACAACTGTAATTAAAACTAAACAAAGCTGCGTATATTTTCGCATGTTTTATTGCTTTTTCGATTCTTATCTGCTAAAATGTATGCCAGTTTTCTATGATATTGACTCGGAATTGCACATCCTTTTTTGTACACATTTGACAACTGGATTCATTTTAGTGCATTGCTGTCGGCATAGTAGCGATTTATTATTATTAGTTTGTGTTTTCATGCGTTTCAAATGTTCAATTTTCAACGTAGTAAATTATGCTGTTTACTATGGCATTTTTCTGGCTTAAATGATTTTTATGACGATGTTCAACATGGATTTTTTATGTGTTTCTTATGCAATTGAACCCAATGCTCGCTAAATTCCTCGAAAATATAGTTCAACAAAGCTTGTAATTCGTTGTTTTCAGGTTTATATGATTCAGCGATATATGTGATTTACATGGAAAATGTCGAATCACTGTCATAATTGTGAATATCAAGAGGTGCGTAAGGTCGTTGATATGATTTTCTGCTAATTTCGCAGTAGAAAGAGATCATTATCATGTCAAGGAATCAAGGAAAACCATTCCCCACCTGGTCTTTCGTTTATTTAATAATAGCTTAGCAGCTTTGGTCTATTTAAAGAGTCGATTTTTTCCACCATCTACAGTATTGCCACTTAAGCCATTCGTAGAAGTGATTCATTCTAGTGGTTGAACAAATTTGCATCAGTTTATTTAAACTAATTTGAATAGAAATATGCCTGTGGAACATCTTCACTTTGTCACAGATTTGATGAGTATATTTATTCGCGTCATTGAGGCAATGCTGTCGGTATTTTCACCTCGTCCTGGAATCGATAATCATTCAATGCCATCGATCGACATTCCGAACGTTCATTCGTCACATCCAACGTTTTAACCAAGAAAGTTCGATGTCCAATTGTTTATTCAGAGCCAGAATTGAGCACGTTTTGCTACGAAATAGACTTAGTAAAGGAGATTAAAAAGAATGAATTATGTAATGGTGTTGATTTTTAATTCTGTAAATAATAAGATATATTAAAAAAAAGCAGTTTAAATATTTTTTTATGAAAAATTAAATAAATCACAAACTATCCGAAAACTGTACCAGTTTCAGTATTCAAATGTTCGCGCGTTTGATATTTATTGTTTGGCAATCGGTATGTACGCACATTCGATGAGCTCTCTCAACGACGTTGTCTCTGAGTACAATTGATGTGCTAAGTACTTCATTGATGTGTTGTGACAGTGGCATACTTTATCAATCTATCGATGTATGTTTGCGTGACGTGTCAAGCGAAGAAGAAGTGAAATCAATCAATTGAATTCGGCCAACAGGCTCATTTTATGTTGATAGTTCGAAATTTTATTTTAGAATTGTTTTGGAGAGATACACGTATTTGAAAAGAAAGATCAAATAAACAGTCGAGCGACATGCTTGTTAATTTCGAATCAAAATCGGCCCGTGTCAAAGGCATTTCATTTCATCCGAAAAGACCGTGGATTTTGGCCAGGTAAACAAACTGCCATGAAATATCAATTTTCACCCGATTGCTAGCCGTTTCAATGATAATCTAATTCTAATTCTTCTCATGTGTCTATTTTGGAATATAGTTTGCACAGTGGTGTAATTCAACTATGGGATTATCGTATGTGTACATTGCTTGAAAAGTTTGACGAACACGATGGACCAGTTCGTGGCATTTGTTTTCACAATCAACAGCCGTTGTTCGTGTCAGGCGGCGATGATTTTAAAATCAAAGTATTGAAACACTCTAGATTATTTTGCATGAAACTGAACAGTTACCGGCTCTATTAAAAATACTGATTGCCTTGTGTTTTGTATCCGTTTGCAGTTTTGGAATTACAAGAAACGTCGCTGCATTTTCACATTGCTAGGCCATTTAGATTACGTGCGCACGACATTTTTCCATCATGAATATCCATGGATTTTGAGCGCATCAGATGACCAAACGATTCGTATTTGGAATTGGCAATCAAGAACATGCATTTCAGTGCTGACTGGCCATAATCACTATGTGATGTGCGCCATGTTCCATCCGGTCGAAGATCAAATTGTGTCGGCGTCTTTGGATCAAACTGTTCGCGTGTGGGATATCGCAGGTATTGCGAATAGGGATGGAATGAAAGGTAGGACCAAATTCGAACGATCATTTAAAACAAAACAAAAAATGCTTTCTCGTCTGTTTCACACATCCTATCTGTTCACGAATACATCAAAAGAGACAATCCAAAATCCAAACTGTCTTTGAACATTTTATTCTCATTTTCAAGTTCATCTCTCGCCCGTATTTTTAAGCATTATTGATCGATGGATATTTCACATGGCCTTGGTTCTCATAACGTATCCTAATAAATAATTGTGCATAAGAAGAAAACGGAAACAACAATAGCAATCACATCAAAATCATATCTATGATCAAATGTGTGTCCAAATTATTTCGTAGAGAATGGAATGGTATTCGGTTGAAAAATTGCACGAACACAGCGATGTTATCATAAAAAATTGAATCTTATCTGGCAATTATGGGAATCGAAAAAAATCACACAGACAAAGTTCACTGACAAAATTATTTGTAGTGGTGGCATAAGTTATATATGGTTTGGCAATGACATTTTCTAACACACTTTCATTTTAAAATGGTTCAAATTTGGTTCTTTTACCTCTATCTTAGTTGTTAAGCTAGTGTTTAATCATAAATTGGATAAGTGTGTTTTTGTTTTGGAAAATTCAATCATATTCATAACTTGACAAAAGAACAAAAAACTTGCTGCACGATTTTTGGTAGATATCGTTTGAAAGGAACCGCCAAGCAGTGAGTTTTTTTTGTGCCCATCGATTGTCATTATGAAATTAAATTTTTTGTTTCTTTTCTTTTTTTGTTGTGAAATCACACATCAGTAGAAGCCCAATATGAGATTTTTTTCAAACAAAATGAAAATGTTGCCGTTTTACTAACCGATTGATTAATACATGATTTAGGGCTGCGAAAGAAGAACGTAGCACCGGGACCCGGTGGAATCGATGATCTACCAAAATTGCAGGGTGCCACCGATTTGTTTGGTGTTGCCGATGCGGCCGTTAAGCACGTATTAGAAGGCCATGATCGCGGTGTAAATTGGGCCAGCTTCCATCCAAATTTACCGCTTATCGTGTCGGGCGCCGATGATCGACAAATTAAACTTTGGCGAATGAACGAATACAAAGCTTGGGAAGTTGATACATTCCGTGGCCACTACAACAATGTTTCCAGTGTTTTGTTCCATCCACGTCAAGAGCTTGTGATATCGAACAGCGAGGACCGCAGTATTCGTGTCTGGGACATGACAAAACGCCAATGTTTGCACACATTCCGGCGAGAAAATGAACGTTATTGGATTCTGACTGCACATCCAACATTGAATTTGTTCGCTGCTGGTCATGATGCTGGTGAGCACATTAAAATACATTTTAAACACATTCAAAAATTATATAATTAGTATATTTGAACATGAACTAAAACGCTCATTCGAAACGTAAATTATTTGAACACTTTGTTCGAAAGTGAGAAACTTTAATGCGAATGAAAGTAGAGAATAATATTGGGAATAGAGAGTCAGAGTTTTCCTAAAACGCATGATGAACAAGTGTTCTTTTAAACGCAACAAGAGCTGTGCCAATGTAAATTACGTTTAATAAAGCACATTTTTGATTCTGTATTCCCAGTGTTAGTATTCTCTAGCATACATATGTTACGCAGTAAAATGAAACAATTTGTTCTTGAACATGAATTTGGCCTAACTGAGTTGAAGAATTAGATCACACAACGCTGAGCGGTAATAAAGAACAAGTATTAACCAGAGACTGACAATTGACCGATTTCGTTGACATTTACTCAAGTATATACATCTAGCGGTATGTACCTCGATGAACCTTTGGTTTAGAATGGGTGCATCTAAAAACGTCCGTTAATTCATTTGAATTTCAAATGATATTAGAAATGTAATATTCTAATAATATTATGATGATAATATCATTAAATTTAAATATATGAGTGAAGCAACCTTAATTAAAACGAACAAAAGAAATCACAATTTGTTTTCAATTTATTTATTTGACACTGGCATTAACATTGTTATTCATTTACTTTAACGTTAGACGCACCCATTCTTTGGACTATAGAGGTTTATCAAAAGTACATACTAGTTAATGCAAAGTATATACCTACCGAGTGAATTAACCGGTTAATTGTCAAACTCTGGTATTAACCTTCCCTCACTCGTTTAACGCAAACGTATGCAACCATTTTGAAGCAAAATTAAAATGGTGTAATCTTTCGCTAAGCGTCCAAAGTGTACTCATTTAATTCTTCCGGTTTCATTCTTCAGGTATGATTGTTTTCAAATTGGAACGTGAGCGTCCGGCGTATGCAGTGCACGGCAATATTTTGTATTACGTAAAAGATCGGTTCTTGCGCAAACTGGATTTCACAAATGCAAATCAATCGGTGGTGATGCAATTACGTGGTGGCCAAAAATCCCCAGTTCACAGTATGTCCTACAATCCGGCCTTGAATGCAATCCTCATTTGTACGCGTACACCAAACCTCGAAAATAGCACGTACGATCTATACACCATCCCAAAAGATTCGGATTCAAATCAACACACCGAAACGGAGAGCAAACGTTCATCTGGCATCACTGCTTTGTGGGTTGCACGTAATCGTTTTGCCGTCCTCGATCGCAACAATCAATTGGTGGTGAAGAATTTTAAAAATGAAGTTACCAAAAAGTGCATGTCGCAATGTGAAGATATTTTCTATGCTGGAACTGGCATGCTGTTGCTTAAAGATGCTGATTCTGTGACATTGTTCGATGTGCAACAGCTACGTGTAATTGCTACCGTGAAAATCGCAAAATGTCGTTATGTGGTGTGGTCTTCGGATATGTCACACGTTGCGCTCTTGGCAAAACACACGGTAAGCATTTGCAGCCGTAACATGGATCTATTGTGTTCGATACATGAGAATACACGCGTGAAATCGGGCGCCTGGGATGATTCCGGCGTATTCATCTATACAACGAGCAATCATATAAAATATGCAATTACAAACGGTGATCACGGTATTATTCGAACGCTCGATCTTCCGATTTATATAACACGTGTCAAAGGTACTGAAGTGTTTTGCTTGGATCGTGAATGCCGCACTCGAGTTCTTAACATTGATCCAACTGAATTCAAATTCAAATTGGCATTGATAAATCGCAAGTATGAAGAAGTTTTGCATATGGTGCGCAATGCCCGTTTAGTTGGCCAAAGTATAATTGCTTATCTGCAGCAAAAGGGATATCCAGAAGTGGCATTGCATTTTGTTAAGGACGAGAAGACACGTTTCAGTTTGGCATTGGAATGTGGAAATATCGAAGTGGCCTTGGAAGCAGCCAAATCGCTGGACGACAAAGAGAGTTGGGATCGCTTAGGTCAAGCGGCGCTGATGCAAGGCAACCATCAAGTCGTCGAAATGAGCTACCAGCGCACCAAAAACTTTGATAAATTGTCCTTCTTGTACTTGATCACCGGCAACTTGGACAAATTGAAGAAAATGAACAAGATCGCCGAAATCCGGAAAGATGTATCCGCACAATATCAAGGGGCTTTACTATTGGGTGATGTCAAAGAACGAATTTCGATTCTCAAAAATTGCGGACAAAACTCGTTGGCTTATTTGACAGCGGCCACTAATGGCTATGACGAAGAAGCCAAAGAGCTGAGCGAACTCATTACGGCCGATGGTAAATCTTTACCCGAAACAAATGAAAATGCTATCTTATTAAATCCACCGCTGCCAGTGCAGCAAGCTGAAAGTAATTGGCCACTGTTGACCGTTACACGCGGATTTTTCGAAGGTAGTTTTTGAACGAAGTTGCATTTTGCTAACACACATTACATCAAATACTTAATCGGTTTTTTTTTTGTAGGAGCAATGTTGTCACGTGGTGCTCAAAGTGTGCATCAAGCATTGGCGGCCGCCGACGCGACTATCGATGAAGGAGCTGGAGACGGCTGGGGCGCAGACGCTGATATTGGTTTAGGTGATGATGACGATGACGATGAAATGAAAGATGCCCTCGAAACGTTGGAAGGTGATAATGAGGGTCCTGGCTGGGACGTTGGTGACGAAGATCTCGAACTTCCGGAAGAAATTGCTTCAAAGATGGCATCGGTTAGTATTGGTAATGATGGTGACTATGAAGTTCCGAGCCGTGGCCCAACACATACACAATACTGGGCAAACAATACGAACCTAGTGGCCGATCATTTGCGAGCTGGCTCTCTTGAATCAGCGTTTCGCCTGCTCAAAGATCAAGTTGGAGTTGTTCAATTTGAGCCATTCAAAGAATTGTTCCTGCAATTTTTCATTGGTGCGCGAACATCGTATTCTGCGCTACCAAATCTTGATCCATTGTTTGGACATCCGCAGCGCAACTGGAAGGAGGCGAATATCAAGAAAGCCCATCCAACTGTTTATATCAAACTCAATGATTTGATTCAGCGATTGCAAGCCTGCTATCAATTGACTACGGCCGGCAAGTTTACGGAAGCAATTGCAAAATTGCAATCAATCCTCATTTCAATTCCATTGCTTGTTGTTGAAAATCGTCAAGAAATTGCCGAGGCCCAGCAATTGCTTAGTATTTGCCGTGAATATGTGGTCGGTATCAAGTTGGAGACGAATCGTAAAGGTTTGCCAAACGCCACACTCGATGATAAGAAGCGTCACTGTGAAATGGCCGCCTATTTTTCACATTGCAATCTTCAACCGATCCATCAAATTTTGACGCTTCGAACCGCATTGAATATGTTTTTCAAATTAAAGAATTTCAAGACAGCCGCATCTTTTGCCCGACGATTACTTGAGCTTGGTCCAAGACCCGAAGTCGCACAACAAGCACGCAAAATTCTGCAAGCTTGCGAATTGAATCTGGTCGATGAGCATGCACTAGAGTACGACGAACACAATCCGTTCAGTTTGTGCGCCAACACATTTAAACCGATTTACAAGGGGAAACCAGAAGAGAAGTGCCCATTGTGTGGTGCTGCATATATGCCAACATTCAAAGGTACACTGTGTAATGTATGCGAAGTCGCTGAAATCGGCAAAGATGTAGTCGGCTTAAGAATATCTCCCCTGCAGTTTAGATGAACAGAAAATAATTGATCGAAAATTCAAATCGAATTAATCAACACAACTTTACTTTAATTAAAAATGAATATTAATAAAAGCATTTATGCAGTCCCCAAATGAATATAGTGACTGGCATAAAATAAGAGAAGTTTCTTCGTATTATTACCCATCCTGTAATGTTGAATTGTTAGTATCAAACATTCAATAAAAGAAGAAGAAAAAATTCGGAAAATTGGAAAAAATGTTTTTTTTTTATTAAATTTCAACATTTTCAGTCTTTTCCAACTGATAATTCAAAATTCGTTGAGAATAAATCTTCCTTTTCAGATGAAATGTGATTATGTTAATTCACTTCAAAATAGTTTAAAACCTTCTTGTTTTATTTGCTAGATCGATTTTGTTTATTTGTTTCTTAAAGACACATGCGTTGTCAGTTATAATTAGTTAGAATATCAACCTTAATGACAATATACATAACAGCCTAATGATTCAAAATTGATTTAAGTGACAATTAGACGCCAAAATCCACCGCATCGACAACCGCTGGACCAGCGCAGCTCCCACGATCGCATTGCTGGTGTTCTAGCAACGCTGCTCAAGCTACTATAAGCGCCGCAACGTGTGCATCTCCTCACTGCCCCCGGCCTTTTCCCCAGCTGAATGTGACGAATCGAGTCAACAATATTTTCTGACATATTTGCCTCATTTGAAGCGCATTCTGAGTTTAATTTCAAACACTGTGGCTCCATATTGTATTCAAACTGCAATAAATCGAGATTAATTAGGTTGATTCTGTTGGAAAATGTTCATTCGTATTGACTTACTCGCAGCGGAAGATTGTTATTTGTCAAGTAAAACATGATTGGTGATGCTATACAGTATTGAGGTGAAATGAGTTGCAGTTGTGGGATCAACACTTGGCTGGGCAGCAAACAACATTCATCTGGGAGAAACGGAATAACATTGAAATGTATTGTAAACGACATTTCGACAGACAATCGTTTTTACCTAGCAATAATTCGTCCGGATCATTGGGATTCAATGTTAATCGAGTCAATAATTTGTACAAAGTGGCCAAAACGTCCATAGTTTCAGCGGAACGGGAAAAAACGGGCAAACACTGGGCTCGAATTAGTCCCCACATGCGCATCACAACCAAGAGCTCTCGAATACTGTTCAAAGCGACAATGTCCTTGCTGATATCATACTGGAATTATCATTAATTGGTTAAGAAAGGAATGAAAAAATTCCATGTTTTTCGGATACATACGCCGGTACTGCGATTCATTCCCATGCCCCTGTTGTCCGGAAGCTTGGCTAAAATATTCAAGGCCAGATCTGCAACCCACTGAATAAGCTGTTGTAAACTTTGTAATGTTGATGCTTCTACTGAGAATTCTTTCACTTCAAGACCCAACAGTAACCGATCGATATCAGCCGGCACCGATTCGGATAGCACCACTGCAATCAAAATGTAAGCAAAACGATAAATATTCAATGGAGTTAACGCTGAATTTCATATCCCACTGTATTTACTTGCTAGATTTTCGGCTGGCCCTTTGTCATGACTTGACAACACCGAAGGTCTCAACAGACTTTTAAACCCAATCAAAATTGAGTGTAGCATCAGGAAGCATGTTAAATCGTGGGCTTTCGGAAGGCCAGACACAGAGAGACGATACAAATTTGTTTTCAGCGCAAAGAAATTGACATAAAAGAATTGCTGCACGAAAGGTGGCTGCCGCGTAAAATTCTCCGTCAATCGATCAATTATCGCATCGAGCTGTTGTACTTTGAGTATTAGAAAAACATCAAGTGCATCGAAACCGCCAACTAAACAATATTCCAGCAATGAGACCGCATAATTAATAGATAATTGCCCACCGGCTTGCTCTTGGTGTGGATACGAAACGCGATACGCGTACAATTGACCTTCGGCATCGACAGCCAACAGCAAATGTCCCATCCATGTGATGTCGTGTGCAACAATCGTGCTATCTATTTTCGTTTGTTTGGATACGTGGTCGTTTTCGTTGCGCCAAACACATGTCAGTGAGGCATTCGTAAGCTGCATTGAAATTCAATTTGAATTATTAACATTTTGTTTTCTGAATTGGGACGATTTTGTATTTATATACGACTTACTCTTTTCAAGGTGTCTCGATGCAAACAATGAATTGTGTTGTCGGCCATCGATACAAAGATGTACGACGAAGATCCATATTGAAACTTTGAGGTGCAAATGTCAATGATGCGACTTGTGTAGCGATAATTTACTTGATGCGTCCAAACCTGTTCCAATTGTTTGTTTGTTTTTTTTTTTTTAAATTTAAATTTAATTTTAAAGAAAATTATAATTTTTTTTCGCATTGCTTACGAATGTTTTGAAGACTTCAGTTTTGTTCGGTTGCTGAAATAAATGCTTGAAATGTGAGTGAATTGGTGTTGCTTTCTCCATCAATCCCCAAAGTTCAATGAAACAACCTGACGGCGTTTTCGTTCCCACTAACAACGAATCGGAATCTTCGCTGAATATCCATTTCAAATAAGTGATTGAAATATCTACAAAAATCACAAATAAATGTTATATGGCAGATTGATTTAAGATAGCCATTTTTCGAACCTGGCATATCTCTTGCAGCGCCGCCCGTTAGGAAAAAACTCGGCAAACTTTGGCTAGTCACTGTTAAATTGTCCATTTGCTTCTTCACTGAGACTCGATAACAATGAATCATTGTTGATGTTGGGTTTTCTATCGTTCCATTAGCAACGGCTATCATAAAATTGCCATCTAAAAAGACAGAAAAGCTGATGTTAACTGATATCGTAAAAAAAATCACAACGAACTAACTTTTTGAGTAGCAAATATCTGCAATTGTAACAAAACTTCTGGTTCGTCCCAAGCTCTGTGTAACCGGCGTCAATATTTGAGGTAGAGTCGGTGGATTGAGACTTGTGGCCAATTTACTGAGATTTGGCAAATCGGGCGGAATAAGGAATGCGCCAAGCAGGCCAGTTGCTGTTACAACTAATACACCGTCGGCTGGAACACCACCAAATGATCGACAGCTTGGCAAAAACTTTGCACGTTGAAATTTTTCCATATAATTTGTGATATCTTTTTTATCTGGTTGAAGCACTAATTTCCGGCCATTGTGAAAAAAGGTGGCTTTGATGATGTGCTCGCCCGGCAATCGAACGTGATAATATTGAATCCATTCCGACAGAAGATTATCCTTTTGCACAAATATTTGAATGTTGCCGGATATATCGCCAACGAGCAGATACTTGCCGAGAATGTCCCAATCGAGAATGGAAATCGGGAATTTGTTCGTTGTTACCCTACGATATAGCAAAATAGTAAGTCCATCTAAGTTCTTGTATAAAACGTGCTAGTCTGCTGTTGATTTACCTGTATGTGAGCCATGGTGTATTCAAATCGGCCAAATAAACATAAAATCCGCTCAAATGGCTACTATCCGACTCGCCGATATCAGTGTCTGTTGTGTATGCAATCACGTTCCGGGTGGAAACGGTGCATAGCGTCGGCTTTCGATTGTTGTTTAAAAATCTTTGGGTAATTAGACCAACAAAATCAATAACAATTTATGAATGATTATTCGCCATTTATACTTACGAATCGAAAAGTTGATTAAATGAACTACTAGGTTTTTTATGAACAGCATATAACATTTCCATGATGAATGTGTGTTTAATTATTATTTCATATATTCATGAAACACTAGGCATATCCACTTATTACGGAAAGAAATCAGCTTATTTGTGCTAATAAAATTGTTTGTGGCAATGACGCGCGCGCGCGCGACGGAACCGCCAAAATGCTGATGATTGATAATCAAAAACAGTACAAGATCTTACAAATCTCACAAACTCAAACTAGCACGAATCAATTGAAATGTACACATCGAAGACAAACATTAAGTGTAAATGTCAAGCGGCTTTCATATTTGACACATCTCTGTTTATTCGTGAAATTGAAAGAAGACAACTTCATGCGACACTACTCAAAATGCCATAATTTTTGATTTGGATATGGTAAATCCGTAAAACTCTTTAAATTATTGACTCCAAACGCGTGCAACACACCGCATTCACACGCTTAGAGCATCTATTTACCGTTTAATCGATGCAAATCGATGGTAAATCAATTAACAAATATATTTATAGTGCTACCGACTAAATGCCATAAAATTTCACTTTTGCCGATGCCATAAAATGCGTTTGTGGTGCAGAGCGGGACGGCCAACGAACGTGAGTGAGACGCAACGAGTGCTGCGTTGTGTGTATGCGCTGTAATCATTTCGAAACGTATGCCATACGATTCACTAACACCAGCGCACCGTCGACTGAACAGTGCATTTTCGATCCAGACTAGAAAATACTTTGACTCATTCACAACAGTTTGAAATTGGCGCTGATTAAAAGTGGCAGTGGGCTTATACAAAGAGAGAGAATATACACACACTGTGAGCTACGCTGTGTATTATTTATTGTAATATTTTTAGTTTTATTTCAAAATGGCGACCAGTGACGATGAACCAATGGCTCTTTATGAAGTTTTTCAAAATTGTTTCAATAAAATCGCAAATAAACAACCTGGTGAGTACAAATTGTAAAATTTTCAACTCTGGTGCATTGATGAAAGCCGATATTAAAAATTTAGTGTGCAAAATTTATTGAGAAATTGTAAAATGAAGTGAGCGTATGTGTCTGAGTTGCTAAAATACTGAAGAGCGAGATAGTTTGTAACAATACGGGATATGTATACAGTCAAAGCGATGCATTTAATAATATACACAGAAGAAGAAACAAAAATGGTATCGTGCGAGAGAGAGAGAAAAAAACAACAGAAAATGAAGAAAAAAAACACATCGAAAAGCTAATGAATGAAAAAAAAGATGCAGAATATTGCACAAAATATATGAAGAATCTGCAAAAACAATTAATCTACTCTAGATAACTCAAATGAAAACAAAATCAAATGCTACACAATAAATACTCTGTATTCTACGGGACGATTGAGTTTATGCAAAAGTTTTTTTTTCCGAGTCGGCGACGATGCAAAAGAGAAAATAAAGTGCGAACGGGCACAAGTCAAAATGTTTTTTCTAATGAAATAAAAACAAAGTGATGCAAAACAAAACAAAACATTTTCCTCTAATTAATATTTGCGAATAAGAGCGAAATAAACAATAAACATCGGTCTCATGTATGTGCTTCTAATTACAATAACAATGAAATATTCTGAAAGTTGAATGCACAAACTGAAATCGGAAAACTTGATACAAAAAAAAAACTGTATAAATAAATAAATGCAGAAAAATCATAACAAAAACAGTTTGGATGCGGTCGAAGTATCTATGATTCGAGCACATTGCATATATCAAATAAAATGAATTTGTGGAAAATGTCCATGAAAAATGAATCTTTGAAAATAGCGATTCTATCGAAATGTTGGAAAGCGCCTGCTGAGAAACAAACAAAAAAGCGACCAAGCTTTTGACGAGCAAAATCCTTTTTTTTCTGTCATGAGCGAAAGTCATTCGACGTATACAATATTCGTTCGTTTCCACAAAAATCTCTCTCAGTTGGTTCATCTTATTGTTACAATTGTATAAATTTTTATCGTGATATTGCTACGCTTGCGTACAATTTTTGTATACGAGCAGTTTTTCGATGATGATGATGTTGATGGTGGTGATGATGATGATCGGTGAAGCCATTGACATATTCGGATGCTGAACTCGATGATAAACTCCGTACCATCACAATACACCGAGTTTTCTATGGGAACGCAGAAATGTTCAGACTTGCACAGTCAAAAGTGAATTTCAACGATATATTTCGAAAGAATGAACAAAAAAAGCAAATTGCAAATGAAATTAAATTCCATCATAAATTATGAGTTTGTTCTATTTCTATTAATTATGGATTCTGTTGAAAATGAGAAAGAGAGCGAAAGCGAGAGCCCGTGTGAGAGAGAGACACAACGCGCGGTGGCAGCGAGTGACAAAAAGAACGAAACGGTTTGCCAACGACAATGTATGACGATCCGAACAAACTATTAGTTATTCCATTCTGCATATGCATGAGAAGAGAGAATCGATTGAAACGAAAAAAAATATCCGATAAATTTTCTAGAATATGCGGTGTTTCAACATCAACATTTCTTGAATTTTTCATCCGAAAACTAATTTTGATGTATTGAATGTATTGTCATTGTTCTGCATGACACATTACTCAATTCAATCCATTTGCGTGGTTCAAACGAAAGCAAAACCGAAGCACTATATTGTTCGCAGTTTACACAGCGACAAGGATAATAACATTTTGTTTCGTTTAGTCTGTGCAAGAGCACAAATGTTTATGTTGCAACAGTCTAACTGAAAGCCGCTGCGAAAAGCTTAGTTTGATTCGGTTATTTTCTTCTTCGACTGTCTTTTGTTCACTCTTAAGTGAAGATGAATTCATATTTAAATGTATATTTCAAGTGCATCGCAGATTGCATTTAATATACGACCCAGTTAAAAATGATTTGTCAAGCGTATTTCGTACAAGTCAAAAAGCGAAACGTGTATCCGGTGAAGCAGGAATAAAAATCGGTACATTCGACTGGTGTTGAGAATCAATGTGCGCTGTCTATATGCGATGTGTTTACCAATACACACACGGAAGAGCACGAGACGAACGATGAGTAACGAGACCGAGAGCACTTCGAATGTTATTTATGAATTTGGTCTCTGCTCTGTAAACGAAGTGGAAAAAACTGCAGCAACAGCAGCGGCAGCTAAAGAAGAAGCAAGACAAAGGCTGAGAAAAAATACCGAAGAAAAGAGGAAACTTAATCACTCTCGTCTCGCTCATTCGAGCTCATACAAACGTTGAAATCGAAACGAAAAATCATTTTCATCTGCACACTCTCAATTCTATGCGAGATGAGAGAAATGAACGAACCGGCACACAGCATTTGCTGGAGTCATGCCCTTACGAAGTATATAGATCCGTTTGTGAGAGTGTGTGCACGCGAGTGTGTATGTTTGTGTGTGTGCGAAGATATAAACATTTCGAATTCCTGCAACACACGAAATGAAAATGCATTTTGAATCCCAATATTATTACGGCAGCATTCGAGTCAGCCGATATGCCATGGATTTTCTTTTGAATGTTACAATTTTTTCTTTCGTCTCTTCTGCTTCGTCTTGTGTTGACCTTACCGTTAAGTTAATAAACAATGCATTCGGAGCAATCTTTTTGCCACCTGCTCTTTTCTGGATACGTCTCTTATTCTTTGTGTGTACGTGCATTTTGCTTTTTCTTCTCTCGCTCTCTCAATATCGTCATTATAATTTGGAGTTGCTCATACATTTGAATTGGTGTTTTCTCCTTTTTTTGTTGAATAAAAAATGCAATGCCTTTAAATACAATCGAATTGAATTGTCTCCGCCGTGGCGGACTCGAATTTCCTATTTTCGCGCAAGCATTTTCCGAATCCATTCGGGAATCAGCAGTCGATCATTTCAATTCAAAAGATGTGCATTTGATTGCACAGGCTCAAGGTGTGTCTGTGTGTCGGTCAAGTTGTTTGGTTTTGAACGCAACTTTAATCGGTTCATGGGCCAAGAGCTCATGTTATATTCATTCACCGATTAATAACATGTTAATTTAATTATTTCGAACTCTCTATCTGTGGCCGTTCTCACACGATGCTGCTGCGTGTCATTTGTGTTGTCGTAGATGCAGCCATCTAGAGTTTGTGGCGAACTCAAAAATCCAGTCACAAATCGAATGGAAGCTGAATATATGAATGGATTGTCAAAAAATGGGATGCATGCGAGACAGAGAGACAAACACAGAGAGAGCGAAACATCAAAGGAAACAAAGAGAGCGCATTTTTTTCGAGGAAGAACGCGAAAAAAGGGGGAAGAATAAAAGACAATAACATCAATATTAGATCGTTGACCCAGCAGCGGTAGCAGCTTGGCCAATGACTGAATTCGCTATTGAATTATGGGTTATTACATGTTTTTTTTTTATTCGTTCGTTTGTTTGTCGCGTCGTTGGCTGCTGCAACCGATCGCATATAATGTTGAAAGTTGTGCTTTGTCTTAGCTCAGATGTCTCATCATCATTTTTTGCGTGAATTGAGAATGTGTAACTCAAGCAAGAATGTGCATGCAATGAGAGAATTTTACATTTCATTGCAGTTTGCTTGATTTTAATCGCAATTTAATATGTTGCAGCGCATAAATCAGAGCGGCTGATAAAGTGTGTTTGCTCTCGTCAAATTTGGGGTACATTATGGTACTGTTCATTTGAACAGAAAAGAAATTATCACCACAATTTGTGTGCGCTCCGTTGGCGTATTGCAGCATTAAAAGCTTCTCATGACACATTAAAATCAGCGGCCAATCCATTCGCCCTGGATTTGCTCTAATTTTTATGCTAGGCCATTTGCACTTCATGGCCACGATGCTCTTTCCATTTCATCTTCATTGTATTTGACTGCCGCTGAAGAGTCAAGGGGCATCAGCGATGGCGAGAAGAAGAAAGAAAAACTCCATAAATGAATGGCAAAAACAAGTCTGCTGTTAATTTCTTTGTTGATATGAATTTTTCGTCATTGTGTGACAACGATAAAAATTTGATGCAAAAAAAAACAAAGCAGAATGTTGTGTTGAGAGAAAAGAAGATATACGCGCACCGTTCAGTTCAAATCAAACTCGAACTCGCTTGGATCCATCGTTTGTGTTTTGTTATCGGCAGTAAAGAATATCCTACGTCGGATCAAAAAACCACCAACACTATTCAATTGTTGCACACCAACTCATCCGGTTCGTGTATACACATGCATTCATTAAATATTATTGTACAGTTGTCTTTGTACTGCTTTAAATGTTGGCAAGCGCCAGGTGCATTTTCATTCGGCTCTTCGGTTTTCATTTTTTTTCCTCCTTCTCAGCGTCTTTCTCGTCAACATCCCAATTCTCAAAACATTTCTGTGTTGGACTTTTTATACTGCTTCGTATTTTTGTTTCAAGAAGAGAGAAAAAACATATATTTATTGATATGAACGATCGCGTGTATTTCAACGAGCAGCCTTAATCTTGTTTTCTTCATTGTTTTCCTCTTCGCATTTCAATGCCTCGAACAAACGAGGCAATTTGAGTTTATTTTCAACAAAATTATATGTTTTACGTTTAATGCGTCAGCTACGGGCAAAAAGTTGAAATAGTCCAAATGCTTCTGAAAAATAATATCGGCACGAGGATTTTTTTCATTGGAATCGTGTGATTTATTACTTTGGGTTTTTTTTCAGAAGATTTTGGCCACGATTTTAGCCATAATTCTGGCCAAACAAAATTACACACAAAAATCATACAGTAAAATTGTAATGATCAAAGAAGAATATTTGCACCCTCTGCCGTCGTACGGAAAATGCTTTGTCACATCCAACAAATCGCGTATTTCCCTTGTGATTCCTTACGTGTTGCCCCCGTCAATTGTGGCCCGTTCAAATTTATTTTTATTACACGCTAAATGGAATAAAATGTTTTGCCATTCAGCGGTCGCACTTATCATAAATTCTTACAATTATTGCTTAATAGACGAAAGCACCGTTCAATGGACCATTCAGTAGCTTTGGATCCGATCTCAGGCCTGTCGCACAATACATAGTTTGTTCACATTTTAACGGTATAATGTGACACGTTACGCATACTTCAATGTTTCAAGTGCATATGCATTTACACTTAACAATTTGACAAATACCAGTTGGCACGTGCATGAACGTCGTTCGAGCGTACTGTGCAACTCGTACATCAACACATGATGAAATCAAAAAGAGAGAAAAAACCGCATTCGAGGGTAGAAATATTGGTTAAACTGTAAATATATTTGCATTGTATTGACACGCCGAGATGCAAAGGAGCGAATAATGAGGAAAAATTAGAGGGGAGCCGGCGCAATGCACCTCAGAAATTATGATTCAATAAAGCCAATGTGTTATCATCATAACCAGAAGAATCGCATCATTTGCGCATGAAGAGACATCACCACATGAACACACTTCAAATCAGTTGAGTCGCACGAGCGTGCATCCAAATGCCATGATCCCGATGATAGAATCCGTATGTTTTCCCTTCGCCCGCTTTTATTTACATATAATCATTTGGCTCACTGTTGCACTGCAGCGCAAACCCATCAAATACAATTATCATCGCTCTCCTAATGCAATTGATCACTATCTTCGTCAATTAGCTTATTAATTCAATAACTAAGTTCGACATTAAATTGTTGAGCGCATTGCACTGAAGAAAACCATAGCAAAATGGAAGAAAGCTCATGATTTTTTAAATCAGTTCAGAAAAAAAGTCAGAAAGACACATTCGTTAAAACTTAAAATCGCTGTGCAAGTAGTTGCATCCATGAGCCATCAGTGTTTTGTTTTCTTCAGTGCTGTTGCTTCTTCTTTTTCGTGTTGCTGGTGTTTCTTGGTGGAACGTACAGAACGGGCGCTTCAATTTCACTTGTAAACAATGTGCAGTGCATAACAGATGGTCAAAAATATCTCAGATTTTTCGTTTGTGTCATGCACAGGCACACGAGAATAAGTCGCACAAACACAAACATTGGCTGCATGCGCTCAACATTTTTTATTTTTTTTTCGTTCGCTTTTCGACTGCCTCAAATCTCGTTCGTCCTTTTATCGATTCCAAATGAGATATCACACAATTTCAACACACTGGCTGGTTCTTTTGGTTCGTAACTGTACGAAATTTGTTGCATTTTTCTGGTTATTGTGCAACTATAGCATTTGTCATGTTAATGCGTGCAGTTAAATCTTCTCGAATACAAAAAAAATGCTCAAGCAATCACTTCATGCGAGCCTTCTCTCGGTAACGGGAGAAAACAATTACTTGGTAATCATTGGCGGCATTAAAAAGCAATTATTTTCATTTGAGGAAATTCTCATTAGGATATTTAACTTATGTTAACTGCTGCTGCTGTGAAACACCATAAACATTCAAAATATCTCTGAATTTTTGTGTTTGTGCAACGATCACTATGCAGAAAACAAAGCAAATCACACATCTCAAATGTAAAAGCAGATGAACTAAAAAAAAGAGATTGGAATTCTGAAGCAAAGTAATATTAAAAAAAAAACTGAACGAAAATCTCAATGCTGATTCAAGGGAGAAAAAGGACCATTTGTGTCTACGATGAATTCTGCCTAGCCATAAAAACGTTCCGAAAAAAAAACTGAAAATATTAAAACGGCAAAAAGGAAAACAAAACAAAAAAGAAAATACAACAAAATCTCAATAGTAGAAGATCCTTCATGATTATGCTGTGCTTCATTTCGATCCGAATCTCCCTCTCACTCTATCTTTCTATCTGCTGTTTATCGGGTACATGTGAATATTGATTTCGTCGTTCCGAATATATTTTCGTGTGTTCGCTGCAATTTGAGCTAGGCTATATTTTTTCAAAAGTATTTAACACATTTTTGACTCATTCATTTTGGGTTTATGCTCGCTCCGAAAGCGTTTCTAATTTGGTATCTCGGCTCTATTCAAAATAAAAATTACCTACTTTGTTTCCTTTTTCGTGAGCATCTAGATAAAAACACTTATAAACTCATACAAACACACAAGCAGACACCCAGTGTTGAACAGCCATACACAAAAGAGTATACATGCCGTGAACGACGATTCAAGTGAATATGCTTGTGCACCGTACTGCTGATGTTGCTACAACGGCGGGGTGTATTTTTCATTGCTATTTCTTCATATGATTCCCTTTTCCTCTCTCATTTTCTCGTGTTTCCATTTTGAAGCTCCCTTTTGTTCGTTTCGATCGATGTGTTTTGATTTTTACACATGAGCATTTCGTCAGCATTCTCTCTCGTCTCATCCCCCGTGCACCGTGTTCAATGATTTTGTTTTTCTTTAGCAAACGTTTTCGATGGTAAATTCTCACCAACGTTTCTTTTGTATGTTTTTGCATAAATTCATATTCAAGCAGATTTTTGATTGATCTACACACAAACCGTGAAATTTGGTTGAGAGAAGACAGCGCTCAACTCTCTGCCATCCTCCCTCCATTTCTATCTCTCTCTTTCCCTTCACCCTCTCATTCACTCTGTCTATGCATGATTTGAATTTAGATACGTTTCTTTCGAAAGCAATTCAATAACATGTTTTGTTCAAGTCTCAAAACTCAAAACACCATTTATTTACGTAAAAATTTATTTTACCAAAAATGTAAGAGATGAGACTTACAACTTAACGAAATGTTGATATTTTTGTAAGCATAGCCAAAACATTCATGCGAATGCTCGCTTTTTTCTGTCTCATTCCATGAATTCAAGAGTTTTTCGATTGACTTGAAATTCGCCAAACTATCTGAAGCATCTACAGTTTTTCGACGGAAAATGTTGCGCTCCAAGTAAGAATTAGATGAATGCTTGAGATTGTATCTGTACCTCGGTGATTTCGAAATGCCGATACACACAGAAATCGGCACAAAATACCAATACACACAGTTCAAATCACAAATTGATCGACTCTTCGTAAGGAAAAAGAATGATACGCATGCACACTGCACAATGAAGACAATTTTTTGTGTGATTAAACAGCACGCATTCAGTGAGCATAAACGAGAGAGAGAGAGAGAGAGAGAGAGAGAGAGCATGAATATTATTGGTATATACACTTATATACATAATCAAGACTATCGGAAAGGCTTTGGGCTATAAAATTATTATAATTGTAAAAGGAACAGCTGCTCCATTCGGCTTACTCTTTGGAGTGAGAGTGTGTGTGTGAGTGCGTGTGCATGAATGTTGGTTTATTATGGATTCTAAAGATCGTTTCTGAATATGTGAATAATATGGGTATTTTTCTTGTGCTGTTGCTCTGTGGCCGTTCCTATCGACGTTCGTCTTGTTGTTGTTGCCTTTAACCTTGTGCATGGTATGCGTTTTTTTCCGTACATTTTTGATATTACAAAAAAAAATGTTTCTCATTATAAATGAAAAACACTGATTTCAGTTCAAATGAATCTAAAAATTTCAGCTGGTTTAATCGAGTTATTTCGGATGCATGAAGTATTTTGTCGAATGAGTCAATTTTAAAGTGCAAATTGCAGCTTCCAAAACAATTATTATGCCATTGATTAAATCGATTATTACCAAACAACTCTCGATCGAGCTATTTCAGGCTGGGTTTGGCCACCACTCATAGAGTGCGTATTCCGTTTTCGAATGCAAACAATTGGACCCGAACTATTACTCAAAATCGAACTGAGCATTCGCATTCGAGTGCAATTTATTTGGTTTAATCGATTAATAAGTCCATTTTTGATTTGTCTCGAGAAAGCAAGTCAACAATCGACACTGTTATTAAAGCATTAAATAAGTGTCGTTGTCGACCGCATTGCGGAATGAACATGAAAATGTCGTATCAAAATCAGAAGCATCAAAGCGTGTGCCAATTTTGATTGAGTTGCTTTTAATTCGGGTGGTCTTTTTTCACTTGATGTCAACTTTTCTCCTCAATTTGCTTTGCATCTGCTTATTACATGAGTATTCCGTGAAATTGAGTCAAAAATCTCTTGCACAGAAGGTATGCTCGAAGCCATTCAAATGAAGTGCAACCATTTTTTTTTCTCTCTCTTCATCCACCTTTTTTGTGTTATCGGCTGAAAAAGTTCCATTGCCATTTTTGTCTGTGATATTTCTACTTAAAAATTACATATCCTAATGAAATAATTCGCAAGAATTGTTGTGTGTATATACAATGGAGAGCGCGCGAATAAATTTAGAATAGAAAAAGAGAAGATGGTACTCAAAGACACACACTTAATGTGAATTGTTTGCCGTTTTCACACCACCATCGAAAAGGGATACGAAAAAAAAGTGTTAGCTGTAAAAATGCGGGCGACAATGAAATACGGCGAATCGTTTACGTGACATTAACTGTATCCTGTTATTAGTCTATGATGACAAAAGTGGAATGCTTTGAGACTGCACATTACACAATGCCGGGTCGACGTTGTCATTTATTCACATATTTTCAGCCATAAAATGTAAATTGTCCACGATTTCAAACGGCCAATATAAAATATATATAAAATTGAGTACGTTACTCTGCATATTTCCACACCACGCGCATTTGATATTTCACGCACGCAATTTATTATCCACAATCAAAATGTGTTGGAAAGAGAGAGAGAGAGAGAGAGAGAGAGAGAGAGAGTATGTAAAATTTTCCTTTATGCACAAGCAGACGAAACATAATTGCATTGAATTTGTGATGAGTGAATGTAGTTGCGATACGAAAATTGCGACAATGACCGAGCCAACCACGGTTCGTCCTTTATGACAGGTTTCTATCTGCCCTTTCTATTATGAAACGGTTTTTGCACACAAAAGACGATTATAAAAAGAAATAAAAAAATCGCTCATACTAATCTTGATCGGGAAATCCAAGGGTCTGTCGCTGCATAATAACCTGAGCAACGCTTGCGATTGTTGAACACTGCATTTTATTATATTGTCTTGCTGGATAAAAAAGCGTACACAGGTGATGTATGCTTTAAGCTTGTTTTTTTGGATTTTATGCCATTTGAGAGCTGACTCGGTCAATCGGCAGCGATATATGCGATCGCGCTCATCTTGAGAAATTGCTTAGTCTGCGCTCACATTCAGTTTGGCACACAAAACAACTAGTCCAATGATTCGTTATTCATTCAGATCACATACAGCTTGTGCCTTGTTTACTTCCGTTTCTTGACACAAGAGCTCGAGCATTGACACAATTTTTTTGGTGTTGTTGCTGCTGTTGCAGCTAACCTGTGCCATTTTTCGTCATTATCTTCATATCCTCTTTTTTGTGCTGCCATCCAGAGTCAATTGTCAATGTATTTTCAACGAAACAATTTTTTACCGCCGTATTCCACAGTTGATTTCACACAATAAAAAAAAAAAAAAAAATCAAAATGAAACGTGCAGCCGTTGTGATTTGTCGAATTTTCCGTATTTCATTGTGTCAAAGCCAACATTATTCCGTTTTAATCGCATCGCATACGTGGATTTCGATAGTTCGATGGATCGACATCGTTGACGATACATGTTCATGCATTTTGTGTGTGTGTGTGTGTCGAACTGCTGTTGATATTGCCGTTCTTTTCAGGGGAATATGTGCTGTTCATTGACTGTGCCTTTGTTCCTATTCGAATGCACATCAATATTTACGAATAAACTCATCCACAAACAGGCTGGCGAGATGGAGAGCGCAACAAGGCACAGTAAAGCAAAGCTCACTATTTATAGGTGTAGTAAGAGTCCATGTGTTCAAGTTGTGTTGTTCATGTGCCGAAATGATATGCCACCTGTGTAAAATATTTATGTGTAAAAAATATTTGACACCAGTTGAGTTGATGTATTTACATTTATTTTCTGAGCAAGTTTATTCATTCGTTTGCTGTGTTGGTTCGAGCTGTTTGTGTCTGTTCTTTTTTTCGTTTCGACGCACGTATTTTATGTCTTCTGCAATCGATGGGATCGGATTAATTTTCGGTTAGTCGATTACTTCCTCCATCAAATTTAAATGTTTAATAATTAACACCTCTTGCCGGTGTGAATGTTAATCACCATTTAATTCGTGTGTGTGTGTGTGTGTGTGTGTGTTGAAAGTCCAGCGTATTATTGCAGTCCGGTGTCTCGAATATGGTATCAATATTCCAGGACCTTCCAAATATTCACCTTCAATGAATGTTAAAAAGATTTGACAACTTAATAGGGAAAACAGAGCCGACATTGAGTTTCCAATTTGATTTCCATAATGAAGCATTTTGGATAGCGTTAAAGCAATCAAAACGTTATTTAACACACACACAAATAAAACAATTCAATATTCATTGAAAGTGTTTTCGATTGGAGTGTTTTCTATGGCCTTGGTGAAACAGGATCGAAACAATTAAATTGGATTTGATTGAACATTGAAATCCATTTTAATTTGATCCGATGGAAATTCATGCCATATGAAAGTCTCATATCAATTTAGCTTACAAATTGCGTTTTTGATTTTCTCGAATTTAATCGGAATACGAAGAGCTCTAATTGATGGTTTTCAAATATCTTGGATGAAAAAAAAAAAATTGACAACATAGAAAAATACGTTTGAAATGTGTTCAACCAATATCCGTAGCTATTTTTGGAACTTCTAAGTGACTTCCAATTAAGCTATGTACTTAACTACCTCTTAAAAATTATATCGTGTGTGTAAGTTTATCAAACATTGTCGCCTGCCGTTCGATAGAAAGAAAGAAATAAAACAAAGGAAATCGAAAGAGAATGTGTAAGCTCATATGAAACCGTTACACTTTAAATCCCTGCTCATTCGGAATCAGATGTACTTGATGGGGCACCACTTTGTAATGAATATTTAATTGAATGAGCTTGTAATGTGGTGTGTATCGGCTTGAATTGATTTCCGTTTGTATTTAAATAAACTTGGAGAGAAAATGCTCGCTTGTGATAGTGTACGAGCTTCAATCAACCGATAGCGGAGGTGTTTAAATCGTGTTTATTCCACGCCATGATAGCCACTTGATAATTTTATGTTTGTTTTTCATTGGCAAAACCGCGAAGAGAATCCAAACGAATCACCTTTTTTCGACTTGCTATTGGAAAAAAAGTGTACTTTTCAACAACCTTCTTTCAACACCGATTTTTTCCGTGAACATCCATTTGAATGGTCGTGGATTGCACACGGTCGAACAAATCGCTCCACCTCTTCTCACTGTTCATTTTAGTTGTTCTCTAGCTAATGCACGCATGTATGTCATTGGCGTACAAAAGCAATTCATAAGCATTTAATTAAATTCAAATGGCCACGTAAGAATATATATAAATATATGAATGTATTTAGTACATAAATAGTATCGAATAGACAACACACAGCCACACATATTGGCGGCAATGAGGCATCGCACAAGCTCTCCGAAAGACAAGATTTGCGCAGTGACTTCATATTCATATTTTCTCGCGTCAATAACTTCAATTTGTCTTTGGTTTTGTTTTCTTTTCTTTTGTCACATTATTCTCTTCGGATCACATTGAAATTGCGTGTGTGTGAGGCAATAGTGAATTTGACTTCGAAAATGCGCGCACGAATGCCGATAAATTATTGAATGTTTCATAAAAAATATGGTGGTTTCTTTTGAGAGAAAGAGAGATAGAGAGCACTTGAAATTCGTTCAGCATGATTAATTCGCTCTCTCACACATACGGCTCATAAATATTTTGTCGAAAAAAAGAACGAATTTATTTCGACCTGTCAATGATAAAGCAAACAAAATGAGCATGATTTGAAATCCACAGACGATGTGATCCATTTTTATGCAATTCTCAACTTAATTTGGATAAAACACACTCTACTTATGAAATTTGTCATTTTTCTACGTTTTCGGTTGGATGCCGAGCTGTGATGTGATTCGAATAGAAAAAAATTCAAAAACGTTCAAGAACAACACTGATTCGTTCGATTCTTTTGGAACTTTTTGAAACGAATGATGTAATGATTTATTTCTGTAATTCTTTTTGCGCGCAAAACGGCAATCAGTGTTCTCTTTCTCTCTCTTGTTTGCTTTGAGCCGAGTTTCGAGAAGATGCCATTTAATTCAACCAAAAGTATTCAATGCTATTAAAATTATCAAGTTTTTGCCGATTCAAAAAAAAAAAAAATGTATCATACACATTTTGGTATTAAAATTATGGTGAAATGTTGGGATTTTACGTGTGCAATCAACCCAAGAAAATTCTAGAATGTTGATGGAAAAAAAAGTATGGCAAAGGACACGGTTTAATTTTCGTATTGTAATTGCACTCATACATCCATCTAGTTGGTGGCAATATGTTGAGATTCACAGGATGCGGCATTTCATTCATCTGCTTTGCATCGTCGTCTCAAGTGCGGCCGATATGTCGATTTATTTCACAGAGTAAAAGTGCATCGAGGAGCTACACTATGAACCAACATGTTAAAAACGCACCACATCACGAATTTATATATATTTATGCATTCCATTTTCACGTTCAACAATTTAACGATTTGTAAGTTGCCTTTTAGCCTGTGTGTATCCATTTTTACGACCTTAAAATTTTATCAGCTCTTTGTTGCGGTCATAGAACAGCTGTTGTTTTCGGTCTTTTATATCTTACAAACACCACAAAGCGAGAGAGAGAAAGTCAGAGAGAGCGAAAGCTCAGAGCATATTACGGTGAGCGAAAGAAAGATAGAATCAAATTGTGAAAAGGTAATGAAACGTTTTTTATTTCGTTTCTCTTCTCTGCTCTTCATTCGCTTTTTACATTTCTTTTCTTATTTTCTGTTTATTCTTCTCGTTCTCTGGAAGAAAATAAATAGATTTACACGCACATAAAAGCATATAGACAGTTTTGAGAGTTAGAGTGCGTGTGCATTTGTTTGTGCACGCGAGTGAATGAGTGAGAAAGAGAGAGAGAGAGAGAGAGAGAGAGAGAGAAAGAGAAATTTCGAAAACTCGTACAAATCCCCATTTGTTGTCGCCTGCCTATTTGTGCCATTTGTACTTGTCTTGTAACTTGAAAAATCAACTACAGACAGGATCTTCATTTCCATTTCTGATGAATGCAAAATCATATGAGCACAAAATAGTACAAAGGAGCACTTTTGACTGTTTCTATGATGTATGTCTGAGCCATTGAAAAGAAACATTGAAGAAGAGAAAGACATTGAGAGTCCTTTTATGCGTTCAGGCCCGAACCAGTCTAACATAACGATGGAAAAGGGCATGCTGTCATCAATAGATTTGAAAGCAGCTCATTGAAAAGAACGAAAAAGGCTATCTCGATCTAATATTCAGTGTAGAATTCATAACTTCAAGATCCTAGGATGTTGATGCGAATAGCTGATGAAAGGATGGAAAGAAATGAGCATTTTTTCACGTTTCGCAATGTCCATAGCATTTTCTAAATTGCATTCTACAACCCATAAAACCGCAAACTATACGTTAGCCATTGTTAAAGCCGCTGTCTATGTTCAATAAATTCAACATATGTTACAATTTCCTTCAAGTCTTATTCAAACCCTTTGATATTAAATTTCAAAGGCCAACTATTTCATTCGACCATTTTCAATTTAAAAACTTTTAATTATTTTCTTTCAAATTACTTTGCGTTCAAATAAAAAGACTTCAATTTGTTACGATAATATCGAATGAAATAGCAGAAAGGAAAGAGTTAAATTGAAAACTTTGGTCTGGAATACAGAAGAAATGATATGTTATTTGTTGAGAAAATGATATGAAGGACAATATCATCTTGTGTGTATGTAATTTCCGCTTTTACATAAATATCTTTCAATTGACTTTTGTCCAATACATCATCATCAAGTCGTCGAATGCGTCAAGTACGGCACGAGCGCTTGTTTGCCATTATCGTTTGGGAAGCGATCCAATTTGATTGAATCATTTAACCACTTATGTGCGTGGGAGTTTTGTCAAAGGATCATAAAATAGATAATAATAATCAAAAAGAACATGGAATAGATTGAGAGACAGTCGTCATCACAATAGGAATATGTTTAGAATCTAAACGCAACTTTTTCCATGAATCCAAATTTAGAAGATGGTTAGAAATTTTACATCAAACCATGTGGCTCGCGCGCGTTTTGTCAGATATCTCTAAATTCTAAATATTCGATTCGATTCGATTCGAAAATACAATTGAATCGACAATCGAGCCTCATTTTAAATATTGAGTATTAAAAGTACCATAATGATTAAATAAACCACTGAATAAATAAAAGCCGAGTTTTATTATCTCTCTTCGAACATATTTTTCATATTATATTCATACAAACAAAATATTTCGTGTGCTTGGAAACGTTCGTCAACGGGTTTTATTGTTAATTGTTATTATTGATATTGGCCATTCGGTGTGTATTTATGTGTGTCATTGGATAAACGGACAGAGTGGCGCGAGCTCGTGCGAAAGAGAGAAGGAAAAACAAATCCTCTGCATCGTTGTTAGTTGAATTGATTTGTTTAATCGGCCGTTGAAAGCCTAATTTTATGCCACAAAAACCACAACAAAAATTGAAATTGATAAAACTCGCAGAGACGCAAATAGAGGATATTTCAAGCGTTTGGCTTAAAAATCAATTAGATTGTTAAAAAATAGATAAAGTGCCTTTGAAATTGGCTGAATTGAAAAGGGGCACATAAATATGGCTCGTGAGCAATGAACAATACACAATCCATACACTCGTGGATCGATTGCAATCAAGCGGAAGCAGAGATCGGCTTGAGCATTATGTGTGCGTGCTTTACCATAAGCAATATCGCGAACACGAATACGAATACGGACATAAGAACATTTATTAATCACTAATTTTAATTGTTGCATGGAAGCGAACGAAAGAAAAATTCAAATTGCAATTATTTTGTATTGGAATAGTTAAAAGCCAATAGCATACACACATCACGCTGCTGTAGTCGCTCTATGTTTGCACCTCAAGCTTGAGCGAGCGAGCGAATAAGTTTCAATATTTCATTTATCCAGAAATCATGTGTATCGATGTCCTACATGGCATTAACAGTGCCAATGCTGAATGAACATTCAATGCATCTGAACGAAAAGTTGCGATGCGCTATTAAATATATGAATTCAACGAACAGATGAACGAATCGCCAGTTCGATTCGTATTTCGTTGTGCAACTGAGCAACCGTACGTACCATCATCCTTTCATGTCGGCTGCATTGTTGTGCAAGTAAACCCGCGATTCATCTGTGTGTTATTATTATTATCATTATTTTTTCGCTTTTATCTTTCACCCTGAATAGAAATGTGCTGTGTACTCGTTGCGCATACAATGGATGCACGTTTCCTAATCGATGTACAAAATATTTCAAGCCTTCGACACTCGCCAGTGTCTGAGTGTGTGTGTGTGTGTGTGTGTTTGTCTCATTCCAGAGAAAAAAAAGTCCAACCAAAATAAATAGCAATCTCTCGTGCTAGTCAAATTCAACAGAGTAATACGTAAAGCGCGCGGTGCACAGCCATTTGATGAAGCTAATCTCTAGAAAGCCGTATTCAATAAGGAACCGCGTACAGCTATTTTTAATTTCTTTCAGTGCAATTCGCAATGTATGTTTTAGTCAAAACAAATTTCACTAATAAACAAGCAATAATAAATACAATATTCGAACATATCAAACGACAAGCGCATACACACACTCACAGTGTGGCATGAGCGCGCTACCCAGCTCAGTCCGAGTGCATGCTTTCGCGCATTGCGTGTAATTACTATTTGGTTGATTTGCGCACGAGACCATTGAGTTTTAGTTGGAACTGCAATAATATTGTTCAAACCAGTGCATTCGGCAGTTTCTTTTTGTTTGGCATTTTCGTTGTGCATAATGTTTTGTTGTTGTTGTTGTGCTGTATTTTTGGTTAATCGGATGCCGTAGTTGCCGCTACCACTTCACCGCCGTTGTTGTTGATGGTGTTATTTTGTTTTAATTTTTCGGTTTGCATTGCATCGCGCATTTCGTAAAGTACGTATTTTGTTATTTGTGTGCCATGCGTTTTTACTTCGACGAACGACCAAACACTGAAAATAATGCTTGCGACGGTTGCTACACTGGATACCAACACTCGAAAACCGACTTGCACACCAATCGACCAAAGAAAGACAAAAGCAGCAGCACGTATGCAAAACGATATTCACATGACGGCGACAGAATGAGCAACTGAACAAAATAACACCAACAACAACAACAACAACAACAACAATAACAACAAATCCGTCGGTTTACGCGTTTATTGGTTTGCCAAAAATGGAATGGAACTGAAAATTATTTATGGGTGATTTTTATTCTTTTGTATCTTACTGTACTAAATTTCCGAACCGATTTTGCTCTCCGCTCCGACACACAGCAACAACAGCAGCGCCCAATATTTTTCCATGGAATTCTTCCCTACGATCGTTCGCATGCAATTTTATTGTTCATTAGCCTAAACGGGGCATTTGCATTTGGTGAATAAAATTTGTGCTGCACAGATAAATGTTTTTGAAGGCATTCAGTAAATACAGAGGCAGCTTTTGCAAATTAAACTTATAATTTACAGCGATTCAACATGTACTTCTTTTCAACGCAATATCGCTTTGACTGGTGCGAAAAGCGATTTATACATTTATTTTTTTCCACGCAAAAATTACTTATTGGCTAACAGATTGAACAAGTAGTTTTTCGAGTGAGAGCGAGAGAATGAGTGAGTGCGCACAAATAAATCGGAGCATTTCGTGAGAAATTTTCAAGTTTTTGCTCATTTACTTGGTGAGCATTGACATTTTTGCGGTTGATATTCTAGCATCGTTGGCGGTATGTCTTTATCCATATTTGTCGCACGAACAACTGAGCAGAACACCCAGCATAATTCATTTGTGAACGAGCGCGCGAGAGTTGAAAGAAAGAATGACAACGAGCTAAACAAAAAGTTTTTCTTTAAGAGTTTTGACTCACGAAAAATATCCAGTTCGAAAACCACTAGCCATGAATACATTTATTGTTGCTAACGGTTGCTACCAGAGCAGACACAATAAGAACACTGAAATTAACCAGTCAACACGCAGCAACAAAATCATTCGATATATTCGAAGTATTTCTTGGACCATACTGTGTGTTCGGCTTTTTCTTCTCTTGGCTTGGTTTTAAGCATTTTTCGAAGCCGAACAAGGGAGGCGATGGCCGAGGAATTTTCATCAACGTGGCCGGTCTAAGTATGCACATACCAACTAAAAATCGATCGCTCACTGAATACGTAGAAATTTGCGAAGTTTTTTTTTTCATTTTCTCCCTCTCTATCCCTCGATGTGTTGTTGTTCGCGGCCGGTCGTGATTTGTTGTACAGCATCGATTAGTATTCCCAATTTCATCCTACTTTGTCATCTCATTGATGTCTTCGACAAGAATCGATGTAAAATGATTTCTTTTTCATGTTTACCCTCGATAAAAGTATGACTTCGACAGGCGCATGCAACAGAAGAGCGAAAAAAAAATCATTTCTTGACGTGCGAAGGGAAACATAATTAAGCAGAAAATTAGAATTCGAAACCGAAACGTGTACACTTTAAGATAGTAGCAAAGGATATGTGCAGGACTAATGCATCGAAACGCCTTACGTGCGTTTTTTTCTTTTCCTTTTTTCTCTCGCTATCTCTCTTTCGCTCTCTTTGTTTAAATCGTCTTTCTCTTTGGTGAAATCCCAATCACAATGATGTATCCTCGTTTACTTTTTGCATTCATTCGGTGCCACACCATATGGTTTTAATTAAAATTTATATTGTTCATTATGCTCAATGGTTACTTTTTGCCCTTATATTTTTTTCTTCCTTCTTTGCTCCCATGAAATTTAATTATAATAAGGAAGAAAAAAAGTAGGTGAGAGAGCGAGAGATCCGTATAAAACCGAATAATCTGGATGGATTGCTATAATTTGTTTGCAGTGTGTATGTAAAGGAGTTGTTGGACAATAGTCATAAGAAGATGCGATATTTTATGTCGAGTATTTTCTTTAAAATTGCTCTTGTTTGTTACAGAAAAACCTGGATATCAATCACCGTACAGTGGAATTGAAGGCGGAATGGTGAGTTATATGAAAACAATTCTATTCTTTTAGTAGTTAAAGGGAACGCGGTCAATTCGATAAAAAGTGTTCATTTATTAGAAAGTGCATTTTGGAACTGCTTAAGTTCAATCGATTCTTGCAATCCTTTTCTGATTTCACGAGCATTGTCGATAATTTGCTGAAAGCCTTCAGTATCTGTTGGCCGGCGTTACACCAAAATATGCATTTTGTTGTTTCTGCTGTTTTTTTTCCATCTCCAAACCATCAAAATGTCAGCCTTCGCTTTGTTCCATTCTCCGCAATCATGCACAAATTCATGCCTTTTGTCGACTGGTTCACCAGGTGCATTCTCATATTATATCATGTTGAATTTGTTTAAAAATAAAACAGGAACAGCGGAGATATGTAGCAAAGAATGAGCAGCAAAGAGTTGAACGTTAATGTGAACATTCACGCATGCATGTGTGTGTGAATGGGAATGTATGTGTTGTCCTTTTGATACGATGTCATCAATCACTGTATGTTGTTGAAAAGCGTTGAAATTCTTATTTCGAGTGGCTGTTTTTCCTACGATGCCGCATGCGGAGAGCATACACACAATGATCGAATTGATTCGATTTATTAAAGGCTATCGCAATACGAACGTGTCGGACTTTTGTTGGAAAAAGTGTATTTACCTTAAATTCAATTTTCTTCAGACGAAAAAAAACGAACTTTTCGTTATCGATGGAAATGTGCTCATTCAATATCTGAGTAATTCAACGCACACACACGCGCGCGCGGGGTAGAAAAACTCCTCGAGCTCGCATTCTATCGCTCCCGAAAAGACGTATCTTTTAATCCGAAAAAAATTGTATAAATTGTGCGCAATTTATGTAATGTGTGTGCAGTGGCGTAGTGCAGAAAACGACAAACGTTGTTGAACATAAAAATAATGAATTTCTAATTGTTACATTAACTTTATAAATAACCGAAAAGTATCGTTCTAACTCTTGTTGACGATATGGCAAAAGGGCGAAAAGCACAACAAAGAAGAAATAATTCGTCGAGCCATTAGCTCATTGCCAACTGTGGCACATATCAGGGCAAATAAATTTCCTCCGAACGAATGTTCCCATTGCTTGAGTTCCCTTGGCGTCGATGGTGGCGGCGGAGAGGAGCAGTGATGTGACGCGATGGCGATGGCGATAGCGATGATGGTGGTGGTGTTGGCCGTGCTTGTGATGGTGATGGTTTGGGCAGCATACTCATGTCATCCTTTATGTATCTATGTTTTTGCCCTTTTACTTCTTACAGTCTGTTGTCATCTTGTTTTATACGCTTTTTCTTCTCGGTTCATGAGCATTGGCGCTGCGCTGTTCTGTTCTGTTCGTGTCCTTTCACATTCTCTATCTCTCTATCCATCTCATACACATCAATTTATCCCATTTTCTTCCATTCGGATATTCTTAAGTGACTGATGCGGGTGGAATGTGGACGTATGTGCGTATATTGACAATGCTAAATGTTCACAATCATTCGGTTACTACTTAAGCGCGTTTCATGTATAAAGCAAATTCCAATATTACATGCGCTTCTACCGAAAAATTCGTATCCATCGTCGATTTATTCACGTTCCACTCTATGATTATAACATTAAGTTTGTCGGATTTGCCCAGAGCTCATCAGAACAGAAGAGATCACGAGCGATATTTTATACGGAACAAAATATGAGCATCGCACAGCAAAGGCAACGGCAAAACCAATAAAACAACAGCCATTTTCATAATGCACAATAAACAATGAAAACGAGGAAAAGGACCGGGAAAAATTGCGAGGCGCTTCGAAACACTGAGAACAACACAAGTACCGAATACCAAGAAGAAATTGAAAAAAAAAACAACACACAAACGCATATAATAATACACGCGAGTCCTTTTTGCTGGGGAGCGCACGCTGTGTGTGTGTGTGTGTGTGTGTGTGTGTGCGGATTCTATGTGCGTACGAATACAATTTGTAAGCGTTTCACTTGTGTATGAAATCCATACAGTGGATTTTTCGGTGAAAATTTGTATACGTTTATTATGTACTCGGATGTTGATGTTGATGGCTACATCTAGATACGCAACATATCTCTCTTTTCTACTATGACTATCAGAACTTCACGAAGAATATGGATGTTTTTACGATAATATGCAATTAATCTAATATGCACCCGGTTTCAGCAATCCATTGTAACAGAGGATATGCCAAGTGTCGGAATGTAAATTATGGCAAGTTGTAAAAATGGAAAAGAGAGCAAACGATGCGAAACGATGGCAGAGGGTCAGAGGTGGAAAACAAGAAAGGAAGAGAACAGCAGAGAGAGAGAAAAGAGAGCCAGAGAGAAAATGAACAATTCACGGAGCCGAGGGAAACGAATATTTATTTATATTATGTTTGACGTGAATGTATAGATACTGCGCGAAAAACCAGTGTTACTAAACTACGAGTAAATAAGACTGAAGAAACAAAATGCAAAACTAAAGAAAACGCAGTTTGTAACAATGTTATTGAAATGGAACAGAGCCGAGCCGTGTCGAGAGTCGATTTAACAATGGCTTAGGCGATCCGGGCGGAGATAGAGATAGAGAGCGGCAAACGCAAATAGAGAGATAGAATGCGAATGAAGAAGAGCAGCCAAGAAATGCAACCAACAGCATCAACAGGAACAGAAAAAGGAAATTTAGTTTTGCACACACAAAATAAAGAAAGAAGTAATATATTTTCTTGTTGCAAACATTTAAAAACACTTTTGCTGTAAGATGCGAACATCCATTTTCGGTGTAAAGATGTCTGTTGACTCCCTTAATTTCACTAGATCTTCTTTATTTGCTTTTTATTCTTTTCGTTCTGTTGGTTGATTTTGGTTGTGTTGCCTCATTTTTTGGAACTTGGTTGTAGTTGGCTTTTTTTCGTTCGTTCTCTTATTTGCTTGCTTGCTCGTTCATTCCACCGTTCTTGCCTTGATACCAACGTATTTTTCTGCAAAAGCCCTTTATCCTCGCATACATCTTCAAGTGTCTATGCCTACATGGTTTCACGCTGATATATACAAAATACATAAAATATTTTGAAATTTGTAGAAATGATAAATTCCATCTTTCTCCCGTTCTTTCATTCTCTCTTTTCCTCGAAATTGCCGCATCAGTATGAAACAAATACACAGCGCCGAAGAAAGTATAAAATTTAAATTACATTGAATTCCGCTTATTATTTTATTCGGTTCGTAAATATCTCTGGCATGTTCACCGCTTTCACCTACTTTGTTTCTGTTTCTGTTTTCCAAAATGAACCACCACCGATGTGGAACCGAGCAAACCTCCCGTTCCACCACATCAAAACACTTGAACGGCAGTGAAAATTGAACGAAATATTCTTTCGAAATTGAACATACAGTGTCGATGTGTCGCTGTAAAATGCGCCAGGGGATGGAGAAGTGTATTCGAATTCAAAAACTTCTGAATATCTTTGGTTTTACACGAAAATTCAAACAAATCGGGGAAAAATTACAGCCACTTGTACCAACCAATGGATGTGAAAGTGCTCTAGCATTGGCTTTCGAGATAGAACATTCTCAGGCATGTTTCCAAAAATCTAAAACGGTTTTGTGTGTTAACTTGACTAGACATTGAATTTGAATAGAGTCAGCGAGCTACGGGTAACTAAATGAGATGCCCCTGCCAATATGTGTTAACAGTATTCGTGCATGTGTATCGGAGCGTTTGTGTGTTTGTGAATCTGTGTGGCAGTGTGCGTGAATGTGTATTGGTGAGTGTGCAAAATAACAAATAATCTCCGCAGTCTGAGAAGCGCTTTAATATGGTATTATTATTTTGGTGCTCCCCAAATGAAACGCTATTATGTAATAGCATTATGCTGAAGTATATTATGGCGCATCATCACCATTCTTCGCCTTTTCTGTGCTATCTATCTATATGCTTGAGCATCTATCGCAGTCTGGCGCATTGCCACTACAACGATGCTGGTCTCTAGCTTATACTTTTCTACACACAGTTTGGTGTGCTTCGTACACACAATTTACACGCGTTGCGTTATGCTCATGCTAAGATGCGATTTATACACACGTTGATCTCAGCTCAGCCATGGTGTGTGTTTATCACTTGATGGTGAATTTATCTGATTGAGGGTGGAATCTTGAAGGTTTTGCTGCTATTGCTGCAGTCATTGCTCTGTTTGAGTTGGATAAGCGGCAAAGTAAAACAGCACAATGCGCACACAAACAAACACTTAGCTCCAATTTGCTTTGCCGTTTTATACACAGTTTAAATTACACACACAGTGTTTACTGGTGCCGTTGCTGTTGCTACTGCCACCGCCATCGCTACCGCTGCTATTTGCATCGTGTCTGTGGTTTTCTCTAGCCATCTTCATCTTTTTCGCCTTTAATTCTATCATTGCCATCTTCATCATCATCTCTCCACTTTCTGCGGAAAGTGAGCTTTGTTGAAGCGTTCTGAAGTGCGAATGAAAACATTTACTATGCGGTATATTTGGCGCACTTATAAAGACTCTAAATTATTTACATATTGGATAATGTCAATTGCACAGCATAAATTGGCTAAATAAACACAATGCTCCCTCTACTTTTGATTTTGATACGACGTTTACATCGACCGACCGAACGATATGCGAATCACTGCCCTTCTATACATATACAGCAAATGGTGATTGGTAATCCATTGTCGTTTTTGCTGCTGTTTCAATTAATTTTAATATTTTGGTAAAATGTTCTGTTGCTGTTATTGTTGGCTTCTATGACAAAGTGGCAACGGCGATTTCCGACACGATAGATCAATTTTGTTTGTGTTTATTTCGCTTTGGGATTATCGTGGCAATGATCTTGTAATTTCCTTATGCTGACGCCGTCCCCCTCCGCATAATATTCCATCAAATGCTCTATCTCATTTAATTCACCAAATGACGTCGCCGTTGAGGAGAATCCGTTTTTATGTGCAATCACTAATCAATTTATCCGGATGTTAATTGTTTTCTTCATTTCGATCGTCATCAAAAAAAAAAAAAACACACACACATAGTTTTTATTGCGTGGCAATGGGAAACGATGAGACTTTCCATTCTTCATTTGTCATTTAACCGCTGGCCATTAACTTGGAACGCTCCGTTGCTATTTGGTTGTATTTAATGGTGTACGTACTTATTTATCTGCGCCGTGAATTTTATACGCCAAAAATGAGCAAGACCATTTTTCGATGATTGGTACTCGGTGCGTATAATTTGTAAGCGAGTGAGTGAACAGTGAACAGGCATGTTTTCACGAAGAAAATGGTATATACGATATTATTTTGGTTCGCATGAAACTTTACGTAAATGTGAGTGCGAGTAAATGCTTAGCGCGTTTGCATACACAAACCAAATGGAAAAATGGACGGAAAATCTTTACCAAATTACTCTCTTTCTCTCTAACGAACGCTCGCTATTCACTTATTATATTATTACAACAATATAAATATAAATATATTTCTGATGGTATGACAAAACATACGCGCGCGTGAAATAACCTCGGGAGTATCAAAGTTGCACTAAAAATGGAGCGACACAATGAATGGATAGTCTTTTATGTATTTCGCTATCTCACTCGTTCGATGGCACAGGTCTCATCTCCCGTAGTTTTTGTTTTATTGTTTCGTATGCATTCTACGTTATTTGGCTGTCATGCTACTAAATCTTTCGGGCTGCTGCTATTTCGACGCTTCGAAATAGCTGCACAGTGTATCTGGCAAAGTGAAACCAACATCTTCGAAATTTTCCGTCTCTCTCTCTCTCTCTCTCTCTCTTTCTATTTCTCTTGCTTCTTCTCATTTTTTCCCATTCGATTCATTGCTTCATCCTCGCATTATTCGACGAGGGAGAGTGTTGGGGAGAAATTATTCCGCCAAAATGTAACAACAGAACAGAAGCCAAATTATTTCAGTGTGTACACTTGGAACACATCGGAACATGCACAAGGAGCAGGATGACAACAACGACGACACCACCAAGCAAATAAGATGGAAAGATTTTTCAAGCTATACTATTTTATGACCTACATAAGGATGATGAAAACGCTGAGAAGAGTAATTGTTATTGCTTTGGGTTTCTTTTATAGATTTTTCTCTATATCCAGTTGTGGAAATAAAGACAAACATCCATTTTTATGTAAGATATAGATAATACATAATACAAGCGATAGAGCGAGAGAAGGAGAAAATATAGAAGAAAAATAGCAATGACAACGCCAACACACAGTTCCGCACATTCTCTTAAGAATATGATGAAAAATTTGAAGCGTCCGCATATCCTCGTTTCGGTATTGTTTTTTAAGAGTATTTAGATTGATCGTATACATAAGCACTTCAAATAAACGACGCTCTAACATCTCTTGAACAACACACAAAATGAAAGAAATACGAGCAGATAATTTACTTGCAATTATTTTCATCTTGTTTGTTCCATTCTTTTGGACGGGCCACTTTTCACGGATAATACTTCGGTAATGAGCCTGTTCTCTGTTTACTGTTGGAAGTAAACTTTAGTCAAACCGCATATTATGAAACCTTTGTTTTGCTCCTCTCTCTTGCACTCACCCTTCCAAGCTGCTGAACGCGAACTGTACATTCAACTGCCGCATTTGTGCCATTCGGAAGAATTGAATTTGAATTAATTAATCTATTTTTGTATGTGTGAATTTTCAATGTTTCTATTTTGCTGTTTTAATTCTATCGAAAAGTTGGCGAGAGAAGTTTTGTTAATTTTTGTGTTCTTTGCGCCTGGATAAAATAAATCTTTGAGCTGGCAAACCTTGAGCGCCTCACGTCTTTTTACTATTTTCAGTTCTTGTTTTATTGTTTATTGCATTGATTCGGCATGCTTTGACATTAGCCATTTGACTTGACTCACTTCATACGAGCGCCGTTTGCCATATCGAACATTGACTTGAACAAATACGCGACAGCGTGACAGGCCAAAAACGACTTTTAATTGTTTATTGAATTGCTGAAATAAAAACCGTAAATATGGAAAAATGCATGGATTCGGTGTAAAATAACAAGTTTTCGGCATTTGCATGCGCTCGATGTCATAATTTGTGGTCACGAGAGACTGTAAACTGTAGCAGAAATTATGATGCAGATACAAATATAATTAACCACTCATGTTTCATGATTTTACATTTGATCGCTAATGTTTCAGCTTCATTCAATTTATGTTGTGTGTTTTATGATCTGTCGAAAGATTTCGATGATTCTTGGGCAAGTTCAAAGTAGCCCAGAATTTGCATGAGTCGCATGATTATATAGTTCATGAGAGAGCCATTAGATGCAGTCTATATTTTTCAATCTGCGTTACACCTAGGCTCATAAATCAGCACCAATATTGATGCAAAATCAATAAAAACAACTAAGCAAAAATCCATTCGATCGGAAACCCTGAAATTTATTTCACACCGCCGAAACAGCACACAAACACTCGAAAACCAACGACCAAAGAATGTATAACGTGCAAACTTCAAATTATATGCTCAAACTGAAAATTAGAACAATTTTATTGTAAGACTTTCCTTACCATCCACTTTGGTAGCCAAACGACGGTTGTGCGAGCACAAATTTGATTTAAAATCGCTTTCAATTTGAATAGAATGGGAGCTCAACCGATATATAAATAAAAAGTGAACTGACAAAAGAAATGCAATTGAAAATGCGCACGGAATGAATAAAACGCGCTCACGCGCCCCAATGCTAGAAGAATGCTGACGTAAACGAAACAATGCCATTTTCGAAAAATAAAAACCGTCTGTATTGATGGAGATATATGAAGTGAGCTTTATTGGGTTCTCTATTTCTAAGTATCGAACAATTTATAAATATTTGCTTGTGGCCGCTACTATGAAATATTTTTGAATGCAATAAACGATATCTACCACTAATCACATTGCTCAAACACTGTAGTTGGCTCAGGCGCACCACAGCAGGCGGAGTAGAATGAGCGCACCAACCAAGAAAGACTTTAAGTCAATCAGCCGAAAAATATGTTTTGTTGTTTTGTTCGCCGTTTTTTTTTTCTCCTTTGCTTTGTGTCTGATAATAATTCTATTTGTTTTTCGTGCATGGCGGCGGGCGAGTGAGTGAGACAGCGCAATTCTGTTAATTTTTTGCTCTAATGCACTGGAATCGAGCCCGAGAGTGAGTGTCTTTTATTCAAAGCATTGACTTTAATTAGACGTTTTAATTCTGGCCATTGCTCGGTAGATACAAACTGAGGAAAAAATGCCGTCTAAACTAAACAATTTTTTAGGTACGAAAATAATCATAACTGCATTTTCCAAATCATAACTATGGACAAGTATATCAAGTGCACTTTCGAAAATGGACGTCGACTGGAGTAATTTACTTGAGGCCTTTGTTTGGGCTGCTTTACACTCATTCATTATCCATCGACAATGTGGTAATGAGACTAACGACAAACAAATACAGTTCGAGCAAAAAATAAAGATAAAATAATTCTCTCGCTTTCTTGAAATCGATACTTCCTCAATGCGGTTAGTTAAGTTATTGTGTGCGATAGACAAATACTCGGCAAGTATGCGATTTCTTCAAATGCATCGGTCAAAATCTGAATGGGCTTTTACGTTCAAACGAAATACAAACAAATCAAGCACATTTCCATCTCCGACCAAGAATAATTTTAATTGTCTTGAGCTTACGACATGATAGAAAAGTGTGCAGACGAATAAGCAAATCCATCTAGGCGCCTAATTTGCAATCATCGTATCCGACTCGATTTTCAATTGGCAATGGTCAGCGCGGTAAATAATATTTAATATGTAATTATGTAATGTCGATTTTATTGTTTGTAATTGGCAGAAGCAGAAAACAAAAACAGCACAAAACATTTCGCCGCCGTTCAATTATCATCATTGCACAAAAAAATAACAAAGGCTTTGATCCGAGCCTTCTATTAATCACAATGGGTATCAATAAATTTCCACATTTTACAATTACCATATCAGAAATCATTCGCCGGAGTTTGGCCTTGTGTGATTTCTTCAATCAATAAGAAATAGTTGGAATCATAAAGGCCTGCCGCCACACACTCACCGACATCATAACGCACATTAATATACACCGATCGCTCAATCGCGAGAAATAGTTTAATGGAGAGATCTTGTATTGAATACGAGAGACGCGACTACCAATTGATAAGACTACCATTTACAACATATTGCAGAATGGAGAGGGCACAAACCATTCTATCCTATAGCAATTTTGATATACCACAAACAATAAATCATGAACAATGTTACAAAATATTTTTCCACGGTTATTACAATTTATCGCCTACATTTTCCATGTGTAATGCGCATAAAAAATGGCACTCATTTCGAAATTGCGATTTTATTGGCTGACGTTTGGTTGGTAATTCTTATGTCCTTGTCACGGTTGCCGCTGCTGTTTGCTGTTGAGTGTGTGTGTGCTTGTAAACATCACACACATGCTACCATCTTAAGCGATGAAAAATCCGTTCTGAGGACTTTTCGAATGCAATCTCTCAAACACCATCACATTTGTCCCTTTTGCAATTTCATTTTTCCGGGCGATAAATCGTTCACGTTAGCGTCATGTATCTTTTTCTATTCGCCGTGTCTCGTATCGTCTCTCATACCCACAAATAGTCGCTGTGCAAGCCAAAACACCTTAAAGGTGATCATTTTGAATAAAGAAACGAACAGGCGAGAGCAAATACGATAATGGAAAGTGAATTGGATGTGTGGCCATTTTGCTCTTTGATTCAATACAGAAGCGCAACATACACATACATACTCAATTTTAATCGAAAATTTATATATCTTTTAGCTACTTGAATGAAAGTGAAGAAATTTGCATGCATCGCACCAATTTCTTTATGTTCGCTGACAGCAAATCGTGGAGTGCGTGAAATAAATCGCTATTATGTGATGTAATGTCTGCCAGCCTGTTGACTCACTCTCAGTTCAAAGTCATTCGAAATACTTTTGCGTTATCAAAAGATGCTTAGGAAACGCACTCAGTATGTTACCGGCAACAGTGAGAGCGTACGATAACATTTCAGTGCCACTAATCCTGATTTTGGGAATAAATACGTAATATTGCTCTTTATTAGCATTCCCATGGTTTTAAATATACAACTTATCGCTTTGATGGCGCATACACAGTTTGAGCGCGCCGCATGGAACTTGTACGCTAAAAGTTATCATTGCTGGTTTGGTTTGGAACAGCAATGGCAACCTCTATTTCAAATCAACTTTAATTAACGGCCTTAAATTTCAGTTTAATTTTTGAAATATGCCCAATTGAACAACAGCTACTTGGAAAAAATCCGCTGAACAGAAGATGAAAAGAATCGTGCATTGAGCGCGCGGACAACAAAAAGCCAAGCCGCCATTAATTTGTGCATCATATACAGTACACTAATTTTCCCTCTAAAATTGAATTCAATTTGATCCGTTCATTGTTTTGGTATGAAATAGCAATTTTAACGATACTGTCGCCGAGCCGGTCTTGTCAATGCAGCTCTTTCAATTTTAGCGAAAGGCTTTCTGACATCTCTGCACAACGAGCCAATACGAAATCGTGAGCAAGAGAGACTCAATTCACAGCATCGTATGCATGGCACTTGAAAAGCTGCCGCTAGCTCAATACAGCACATTTATTTGGGTGCTGTGAGTTCGAATGTTGCGATATATCCGCAGCCTTTATTCGATTATCTTTTTACACTCGGTTAATAATAATAACAAACAAAATTGAATTTTTCACTTTGCACATTGGCTTTACGCTTTACGCTCCACGTAATTCAAGCGCGCAAAGCTTATTTTTCCACTTCTTTCATTCGAATCGTATACGTTTGAGAAAGACGATCCAACAAAATAATTCAATGATCGCGAATGCGGAAATGAAATAACAATGAGTGCGTTATCCACGAATCCCAAATGTTTGCATACACAAGGGATAATCAGACTTGGTTTCACATTGTTCCAGGAATCGGGAATCATTTCTAAATGTTTGAATTCGAACGCAGAAAGAAAGCAATCGTTTGCGCACGACATACGTTAAATCGGAAATGCTCTTCTGATGAGTTTGATGGGTTTTTGTCTCTAAGTTATCTGTGTCTCGTGACTTATTGTTGTGTACATGAGCCGTTTTCGATTTTTGTCGCATGTTCTTTTTTGGGCCGCGCATATTCCAATTTCAGCTTTATCAATCGGATTATCTTCGAAGTCGGGCATACACAAACTTGCTACAACTCAGTGCGTTTCATAGAAAACTGGCAACCATGTGTTTTCTGCTGAAAATGTATAAAAATGTATGTAGATGAAATAACTATAAACGATAAATAACCAATTACAAAAACAATCATAACACTTTACTCGAATAATGTGTGCTCTCGTATGGCTTCGACGCAACCAAACGATATGAGCAAACACGCAAAATCCATATGCAAGTGTTGTTCTAGCCATCTCCATATCCGATATCGTTAAAGTGCTCAACATGTATTCGTTTGATTTTTCATTCTTTCCTTTTCTCTATCAGTATTTTGTTGCTGTTGTCTTTCTCCAAACATTTTTAATTGACGCATGGGAAATATTCAAATATTATCTTCCCTCAATGAAATTAGATTAAAATTATTCGTTTTTTTTAAAAGACGGCTTGCCACACAAAAAATGAATTATGCAAGATTTAATGGATCAACAATTCGACATCGGATCTGATAGATTCTTGTCGCTTGGTCTCTTCCTCTTTCAGTCATTAGACGATTCATTTTGTACAGAAATTGTCGTATTGTTTTCATTATCGGCGAAAAAATAATGTCAAACATTCGATTTGTTCAGCGTTCATTTCGAAAATCGGGTTTAAACTCCGTCGTACTCCAAACAAAAATGCCATGGATCTGTGCGGTATCGAATGCATTTTCCGAAAGTTTTTCTAGCGAATCCCAAGCAAATGTCGCTGTTGTCGTTGTGCATTTTTTGTTATTGTGTTGTGCTGTGTGCAAAGCCCTATCATATTAAATGCTACGAATTAAAATATTTTGCGTATTACATTCAAATTCTCATGAAAAATTATGTGATAAAATATAAATGCTTGTGTCTATTTAATGATCAGAATGAATTTCGAATGTTTGCTGCCCTATTGAATGGTATCAAAGTTTATATAGAGGCAATTATACCGGTGAATGAGCAAGAGTGCGAGCGCTCGTTCGATTGCCTTTGCTTCAATAACAACTTGATTGTTCAGCACCTAGTTAAATCGAATCATTGTTTCGCATGTCGATGCATTTATTGAAAATATTTCGTTTTCGCCAATGTTTTTTTTTTTTTTCTTCTAATTTTGCTTCACTCACTTTCTATGCGGTAATATAAGTGATAAATATGTGTGTCAATTCAATAAAAATGGCAAGAGGGAGAGAACAAAAAAACACTCACTCACAATTTTATAAATTGGCACATCTACTTAAAAACAAATACAGCAATGGACGACAATCGAAGCGAGAGCAAGCGAAAAACACTGAGATTGGCTGAGTGTTTTTCTCAGCCTATTATTATCACAAGCGCCACCATATTGATTCGTCTATATATTTGCAATCAATGTAAAATATATTTGAAATCTTAGCATGCCAGGGCATTATACTAATTCGCCCATTATGATATGATTGTAATGGAATGCCAATTTTATCGATTATTATTTTTGTTTGAAATATTGTTCGTTTGTTTTCTTTTTCGCTGTTATTCCGCATTTATTTTCTCTGTTCCGAAGATTGGAACACGACCGCGACACATTTCATTAAAAATATGCATATATTTAAAGAAAATAGATATGGATGTTTCGCATCGGATTTGTGGTTTCACATTGGTGGTTTGGAATAACGCTGCCGAATAGCGCTGAGCCGAACTGACCTATGATCAGAAACGAAATTTCGCAGCGGTTCCCCAATCAATGGTGGTGTCCGAAGAAATATGCTCCTCGATGAGCAAATCTCCCATTCATACCGTCTCGGCCAACCATTTATTTGTACACCGAACGAACTACAGTACTCTCAACTTCTCAACTATTGATCAGTTCACATCTATTCACAAAGTCCAAAATAAACATTAATTGAGCATTTTCAAAGTAATCAACGCACCAACCCATTACACATTTGTTTACACTTACGATCAATGATTTGTTTAGCTCAATTCGTCCGAAAGCGAAATACGCGAAACACGGTGCAATGGAATGTGATTCGAAAACGCGTTTCATGAAATTATTACCATGTCTCTCTTTTCATCCCGTCATCGTGTTTTGTGCTCTCTTTTTTTTCCCATTTGCGCTAATTTTATTTTCTCTTCGGTTCATGCACAAATTATTTTGGATCGACAATGTTTTCTTTCAGCACGAGCACATTCGGCGTATTTATTATGGTTGGCATTAATTTATTTATGTGCGGCACTTATACTAATTTAAATTGGCCATATTAATATTTGCCTTTTAGTTGCTATTTTCGCGTCGGCTATTCACAAAAACGGTAGCCTTAACAAACAACCGTTCACGAATTCGTTGAAATTCACGTACAAATTGAGTGAAAAAACCGATTGGATGAAATAAAAAATGGAAATCATTGCCATTTCACGTTTAATCATTTTGTTTTTCCAATGCCACTTTCTTTTTGAGAATTAAAAAGGATTTATAGATTTTTATAAAATATTATTTTTCTGGTTGAATTTTGATTTTGAACATAAATAAGTGATTATCTAACGAAAAATATACAATGGACTTGAAATCAACAAGTACAAATAATTTAAGTGTTCTTGAATGAATCAACACCATTCGATTTTTTTTTTCGTCCCCCATTTTGTTCTCACTTCATTTCGTTATTTCAAATTTCAAATAAAGCAAATTGAAACTCTACTGTATTGTTTTGAAATGGTAAGAAATATTCAATGATTTGTCTTCGATGAATAAATTATCAATTTCGATTGAATAACAAGCGGTGTTGATTGGGAATCTTCCCAAGAACAGTAATTATCGCCTGTGTGAGCTTATGGTGGTGAACGCTTCGCGTCAGGTCAAGATTGATGATGTAGTTTTATGCTTTTTCACAAAATGGATACAAAACATCGATGACGATAAAAGAATGTGTGACCTATTTATATGTAAAATTCAAAAACTCTTTGTTTCATTTATATGCGATTCGATTCGAATAAGCTTGTCAATAAAATTAATAATTCGTTTGAAGAAAAATATTTCGTGTTTTATGCAAGAGCCATCCCGTGTGTAAAAAATTGACTACTTTGGGACAAAAACAACTAAATTTTCATTGAACATTTGGTCGATAACAACTGTTTTGATTTGAATTCATCTAATATATTTAACTGAAAATGTGACTATAGGAACAATAGTTGAAATTTATTCGACTATATTCCCAATCAAAATCAAACGACCGAATTTTATTTGATCAACAGAATTTGGTATTCATTCAAAAACTTCAAAGTCAATCAGTCAGAAATTATATTTTCACATGGGATGCTTTTTTAGAGTGGGACTGCGTGCGAATACAAAAACAATTTTAAACAATCTCTTTCTAATCAAGTGCAAACCTCATTGCATTTTGCATCCATATGCGCCACAAATTTGTAATGGATCAAAAGAGAAAAAAACCCTGAATGAATAACCAGAACAAATGCCCACTATATTCTCATTGAAATACTTTTGCAATTTTTTATCGCTCTCTCCCTCCATCTCCACAAATTTTATTGTGATGATTGTTTTTATGTTCAATCTATCGCACCATTCCTGATCGTACAATAGAATTGGTACACTGATAAGGATTGCTTTAATCTAATATAAACATTATAATTTTATAAATACATTATTGAAATATGCATAAACACCACAAACATTCGGACAATCGTAAGTGGGTAAAGCATCGACGCGACGCAAAAACACGAGTAGCCGAGTAGAAAAGAATGAAACACATTGAACTAAATGTGCAAAATAGACAACATCTTGAGCGAAAAAAAAACGAACACAACAACCGGCATACAATGGCTTTATTGCATTTATTCACGAATGAAATTTATAGATTGAACCAACGACGCCAATAATTTTAGCATTGAAACATTTGAAAATAGCAAAAACGAAAACGAGATTATCGCGGCCCAATCAATATCGACGCTATTCGACGAAAATGCTAAAGATCAATTGTGTGCGCGCGTCTATGCGTTTTGTTTAAAGTGTAAGGCATTATATCTATCACACATGCAACACAAACGATCAATTGTTAATTTTGCATTTTTTGTTATCGTGCCAAAAAATTTACAGCAATCCAATCTCGCGATCCAGTTGAATTGCGAGCACCGAATATGGAACAAAGACGTACGCACAAGCTATCGTCAGTGTGAGGCATAAAAAAGAACGAAATGCGCCGAGAAAAAATTGGTTGAGCCTGAAAAATGGCCAAACAAACACCAATAATGTCTGAAAACAAAAGAAAGCAACAAACGTATCAATAATTGTGTAGTTGGTTAACTAATTCATATTGGCAATTTTATCTCGCAATATTATTATTATTCACAGCAAAAGATCGCACAAGCGCAGATAAGAATTTGCAACATTTATTACGATAGTTTTTTTCTCTCTCTATCTAACTATTGCTCGTGCACTGCAATGAATGTGCGGCGAACATCGAAATCACACACAATTAACCACTGTTCAAGTAAATCATTGTAATCGGCTTGCGATTCCGCCAGCTCGTGGCGTATGTTCGTTGTTGCTCCTTTTTTGCCAGCACATTCGATTATGATTGATAAACGAAATATAGAACTTCGATTTGTACGAATTGGTGCAAAGTTGGTAGATTGGATATTCACAATTTCAAGCATATTTAAATTTGCTTATTGTCGTTGGAATTGTTGATTTCAACAATGGTCCATGTACTTGGCTACCTTATCGCCGTGTCCCTTGCAGTTCCATCGTGAATATCAGTGAATTCGAAATTTTGTTGGTCGAAATGCACAAACCGAAATGATCAATAAACAAAGCAAGGAAATGAATACGCATAAATAAATTAATTTTTCAGAACGACTTTCTCTGCTCGATATCCTAGGTGCGCACGCCAACTATGCAGCCATTGAGCGCACGGTCATTTGTATACGAAAAAATACATCGGCCGTCCGTCCGCCCATTATTCACATGTTCCAAATAAAGTAATTCAGTAGCAATTTTCATCAACTTCTGTTGTTCGAATTGGCCGTATCAAAAATACGAGAGTTGACACGAAATTTATTTCGACCAAATTATTATTGTTGCAATCATTTTCTAATGTTTCCGAAAACCATACCGATTATTAATCTCTAATTCATTTCTCTTTTCAGGTACGTATTGATAAATTATCAGATTTCCCCTGTAATATTCAAATGTGTGTGCATTATCACAAACATTTCGGTGGAATTTGTAAGTAACCACTTGACATTTGTTTGTGCCTGGTTTATTTTGAAGTGAACATATCGCTTTTGCTTTCTGCAGTTCCGTTGAGCGCGGGACCAAAGCAGAGACGACAACAAAACAATTTATTTTTCATAAGTTTTACTCACAAAATTAGTTTGCCGACAAACAAAAGTCCGTCATTTTTTGCGTTGGGTTAATAAATAACGTCAGTTCGGTCTGCGCGCGTTAACAAAGATAAAATTTGTGTTTGCATTCGACTCAATTTCTTGGTGTTTGTGTGTTGAAAAAAGTGAGTCAAAAACATTTGCAAATAATATAGTCCAGCGTATGTAAACGAACAGCGAAACTTTTTACGAGGTAGCAACAGAAATATAATGAAATGGGGGAAAACTATTGTAACAATGAAATTTCATTTGTTTCATTTTGATTGCTGGACATGTTCCCCAAAAAGTAGGACCCAATATACACAAACTATGGGCTCGCGCGCGCAAAAAAAATCGTGCACAGGGGAAAAAGAACTAAAAAGAGCATACGTTGGCCTTTAAAATCGTTTGTCATAACAACGCACACAGTTCGTAACCCGTTTATTCATTGTATATTCGATTCAGCTCACAGCCATGATATTCACAAATATTTTAGAACGAAATTTGGTGTGGATTTGTTTGAAAATGAACACACACTATTTTTGTACAGATAATTTATTGTGTCGTATTTGTTTTTATATATCTCTATCTACTTCGAATACCAATAAACCATCTGAAATGAACTCTTTCGGATGACCATAGTTTCTGTTACGCCGAATGCCAAGCAAGAGGACAGCAGAACGCACCCAAATGAATATTACCATATTCACAACACACGGTAATTTTAAAAATCACAAGAAGAACGAGAGAGAAAAACAAAATTAACGTTTTGTGAATTGTTTCCTCGTGTTTCTGGTGAATTTAATATGACGAAAACGAGCAGATTGAGAGAAAAAAAAAACTTAATGAAAATGAAGAAAATGATGAAGAACGACAAAGAGGAGCAGGCCGAAATAGCAACATGAGTGAACATCTGCTCTTGACCGGTTCAAAGTTATTGGAACAGCATGCAATATTATCTCTCAGTAGCCAATTAAATCCATAACAAGAGCGAACGAACTAAAAAATGTCTTTGTACAATTTCATGCTGTAGTTGGAATGAATGCGACCCGCGGTAAATGACCAAGCAAAAAAGAGAAGGCGCGATGAAAAAAAAAATTATGGGGAATTCTCGTAACACTACATACGCACACAAAACACCTTCAGAATCACCATCGTCTTTTGAAACATCAGAATTCATTCGGCAGCGCTCAAATGATCAGCTTCATTAGATGCATTCGGTCGCAATCAAATTAATCGCGCCTGTTTAATGTAACTTTATCATCCTATTTTCAAAATATCACATAACTTCAAATCCCGTTTGGATTGTGGAAAAGTAGCTTACGACAATATAGACTTGGCCAGAAGTTGAAATTGAAAATTTCCAACGCATTTAATCCGTTCTGGTGATGCTCTCGCTTTGAATGAACACAAAAAACGACTTAACCATCGACAGAGGAAAAGGTTCTTTTAAGTGTATCCAAAATTTAATGTTTCATGCGCGCATATTGATAAAGCGTCGCATGCGATAATCTCAAATTGAAAATCGTCGATAAATCGGCGTATAGCGCATTTTTTTCCACTTGGTCGCTGCTCGATCCATTGAGAACTAGAAAAGCGAGTACGCATTTTGCATTTTATGTGCACGGTTGGAAAAACCAGACGCCCCAAAATGAAGAGAAACTGAATTTTATGATTAAGTTCAATTGTCGGAATAAGCTGCTTTATTTATTTATCATTTCCACTTTTCTATACGATTGCATCGTTTTTTGCCGTCAATTTGGACTGGTGTCGATGAGCGTACGTGCGTGTGTGAGTGTGTTTGGATAAATTTGAGTGGTTTCATGTTCCTTTGTCGCTCTGCTCGCTGCCGCTATTGTTATTTTGTTTCAACGCTCTTTATTCACGGCGCATCGTTCCATCTGAATTAGTCTTCCGAATTGATGGAAAATTTACAATTCATTTTTCGCTCATCGACATTGCGTGTGTATGTGTGTGTGTGTGTGTGTGTGTGTGCTGTCATTGTTACTTTACTCCTGCTCGCTCGTCCGCCGTAAATTTTTATTTGCGTATCGTTTATTATTTATTTTGGCAAACAGAATATAGCGTCTGTCAAATGTAATTTGTGTGTGTGCGTTTGATGTGCATATTGTATTGGTTATCGCGTCGAAGTGTAGCCGATCTGGAACAATATAATGTTGTAATTTTGGGGTGGCACAATTCCAAAGCATTATTTTTATGAATTCGTGCAATACGGTTGATTTCAATGCTTCGTTACATTTTTGTAATGCATTTAATGCAGACCGTGTTTTTCTGCTCGCCCAATTTTTAAAAGATAGAAAGAGAGGGTCTGGGTTAAGGCAATGGAACTTGACATGATTTTGAAGAACCACTTCTCCCATTTTGTTTGCATTGAGTCTTAATTTAAATGTGTACTCGTTTTGATTAAGCAAATTACGATAAGAGAGCTACATATTTTTTTCAATTTCCGGAGCTCTGATGCCTCAAACGATCTCGAATCATTGGATTTAGAAAAGTAAATGCATTGTGATCGTTCATTAGATAGCCAACAAGTAATATTCGACTTTGGTTCGTTTGGTTCGTTCTGCTACCCCGATCACTTAATTGCTTTGTTTTATATTATTTCTCCTGCAACCGAATTCGGGGTTTATGTATTACGAGTAGATACAATTTGATTGAATCTCTTGCCATCATTCAACAACAACAACAACAAAATAAACAATATATACGCACGGTTAAAAGTTCCTCTTTAAATAATGATGGAAAAGAAAACGACCGACCCTAACCGATTGTAGATCATATATAATTTGGTGTCAATGTGTAATTAATGCATTCAAAAATTGCACAATATCATACAACCGACTGGCTCAGTCATTCAATACCTAGCCATGTATGAATAGTGCGAACGGTGGCTTTTAAACACACTCTGTAACGCATTTACACCAAGAAATCATAGATGAAAATGCCGAGGTATTGGCGAATACACAGCACAGAACAGCCAGGACATTGTATCAATCGGAAACATGTATCTGAGAAACTACGGCCATAATTTTATTACATTGAAATATGGTACTCTTTTTTAGTTGACGCGATTCATATGTGTTTCGATCCCTCTCTCTCTCACTCTATCGTTCTGTTGCCACTTTCCTCCGGCCGCTTTTCGCATATTCATTGCAGCTTCGGCTGCATTTACTTGTCGTTACTCGCACGCGCATTCTCGCAATTTTTCGGTTTGAAATTGAAATTACACCACTCCAACAAACAAACAAATTGGACCGAAGTCGCATAAAAAGGGAGACGAACACTGAACATGATACAACGTTCCAAATCGAATAATTGAAAATCTAACACATTTGCAACCACACAAACAATATTACAATAAAGGCTCACTCACGCTCCTGTTCTTCTACTCTCCCGGACTCATTCCGAAATCGGCACAATGCCATTGTTGTTATTTGTATTGTGCGCTGCATTTATGTGGTTTTAATTCTGTAAACCGACCCGTTCGCAACTTACATCTCAGCGAGCCCATGCTTGTTTCACCGTTTTTCTCTTCATTCGTACAAAATCAAACGCACTCTACCTTTGGTTGCAGTTTGCACGTAATGACGATGACGACGACGACGATCGTTCCGTTTCACTTTAAACATTTCATCATAATGTTTTTTTCGTCGGGGCAGTTTTTTCTTGCTCGCCTACCCTCATGGAAATCATCCACCCCAATGTTCATTCGATTGAGATAAATGAATGTATTTCCAGATAATTTTTATTTGATTCGCTTTATTCTTGCTTACATTTTTTCCTCTTCCCTATGAACTATTTCTTTATTGTTTCATCCAATTACCCTCCACATTTAGTCGCGCGCACGCACGCTCTCTTTTGATGCTGTTATATCGCCTGGAATATTGAAATCGATCAGCTCTCGTATGAAATATTATCTGTTATTCTCTGCACCAATCTCGATCGCGTTCACTATGAACGGTCGTGCACTTGTGAGGGCAGCAGAAACTCCGCATGTTTACTTGTCGGCTTTTTTGTTCGGATTGCAGCGTTTTTTGTCCGCAAGATCAAAATTGCATAGGAAAAGTGGGCTTCTGGCAGCATTGTTTCAGCGGAGCGATCGGTTTTGTGTCGAATTCAGAAGAGTTGAAGCACGTCCGGTACTTGACATCATGGGGGATCATATCAAATGTTGATTTTTGTATCTTTTTCTTCATAAGCGCACATTTTAAGAATCCAATGCTCAAACGAATACTCTAAGAGTTTCTTTTTTTGGAAATAAATTTCAAAAATGCGTGAGATCTACACTGGGCAATCCCACAAAAGACGGTCAAATCCAACTGAACGTCCAATGAACCACAAGTTCAATATTGTGTTAAACAGCGAAAAATTTCAAAGAAATTCATGGTCTATGAGTATAAAAACCACTTACATGTTCAATAAAGTGAGCCATCAGGAAAGTACTTGTCAATAGCCCATTGTTTGGCTCATTAACAGATTAAAATTACAACAATAGAATGAAAATTGATATTTTTCGAGAGAAACTGAATGTCTCCTAGCGCTTTCTTACATAATATTTCGTGTAACACATTTACTTTCCGGCTGTAGTCGCACATTTCTTTTTCGCTCTCTATCTCCCTCTCTCTACCACCAAAAAGGACGAAACAGATCAAATAAATTGCTACACTCTAGACTTTATACGGTAAACAGTTGTAAAGCAATAAGTGAGAGCGCTGCAAGCGACGAATGAGCAACCGCACATACAACGTGTATTCGAAAAGCAAACAGAAAACAGACCCAATCACATTTATATATAGATACATTGATGCATAGTATCGGATACGAAGCGATGTCAACTCACACATTTCGCAACATCGACCGATTTCTAACTGATTTCAATTTCGATTTCTTATCTATGTCAAAAATCCCAATTGAACTTGATGCATTGCTTTTTTTTTCAGATAGATTAAAATAAATCTCAAAAATAGAATTCGTTCCCTAAAATAACATTTATTTAAATGCACAATTGCAATGTCACTTGCATACGTTTGACCATTTGATTTTTCAAATGGCATCCATCTAGTTCATGTTTCTGTAAGGGCATCCAAAATCATTATTTTGCGATATTCCCGCGTAATTACATTACATTCGCTTCACCTCACATTTATATGGAGTGGTCAATCGGTTGATGTTAATGGTGAGCGCAATGCATTGGATTGTTTTTATTGGTTTGCTGGTGAAATTGAATCGACATCAGTTGAATGTAAGCGGTTTCATTTTTCATTCACTTTGTGATACAATAAAATTAACCCTCAGCATCACTAAATCAATCCTTTGTCGACTGAAACATATTTGTTCATCATGGCCAACGATTTCGATTTCACAAAACAAATATTTGCCAAACTAATCGTATTTAGTGGTGTTTGTCAAGAGCATGGTGATGAATTGCTTGCGTTTTTGATATTTTTCGCCGAAAATGGTCGTCGGATTTTATAATCAAAGTATTTCATGAGCATGAAACATATAGGCATTCATGCACACAGAGAATTTATCGGGTATTTTTTTTATTGTCGATGAATTCAAATATAAATTCACCGACAACATTGAAAATTTACCAATTTGGTTTAAATTTGATGTTAAAGACGTATTGACATTGGTTATACTTAAATTTCACCGCAAACGCATTGAATTTATAATACGTCTTAAACTCCAAATCTAAACCAAATTGGTAAATTTTTAATGTTGTCGGTGAATTTATATTTGAATTCAGCGACAATAAAATAAATATCCGATAAATTCTCTGTGTGTGTATGTAATTCAAAGTGTGATTCTAATAACTCAATATGAATCATTCTGCAAATTTCGTTGTGCCTTTTTTTTCATATATATTATATGTGAACTGGCTAGAGCATTGAAAGCGGAACAAGCGATAATTCTTTAATAAATGTGCACAGTATGCAGATGACTCAATTCCGTCGCTGATTCTTGTCTGGCCACACTATTTCTTTGTTGTTCCGTCTGAAATCTCAAAAATGCTCTAATTGAACTTTAGTATTACATAATCAATTCAAAAGACCAAATCATTGCAATGCATTTTCATGAAAGCTGATTTAATTTTTTATCGAATTAACACTCTAATCTTATTCGACTTTGAGTCCGATAGAAAACAAACAGTAAAAAACTTAGACGGTTTGATTACAGTTAAGGCGAACATTCACCAGAAGAAGTCGAGATTTTGGACTTTTATCGTCTTCGCCTCGTTTGTAATTTGTAGGCTTTTTTCGAATTCGCAATGATTCTATCTATCATCCACTTAGTAGTAATCGCCAGTGACTCACTCAGTGACACATTTCGAACTTTAGAAAGCAAAGAAGCAATATACACACGCGCACACTATGTTCCCTCAATTTCCCTCTGTTACTCTTGCTTCTGCTCTTTTCATAATTTTATGAATCTATGAAATTGCTTGAATACTCCCAACATGTGCGTCCCTTCGGTGTATTTCGCTGTCATCATTGTCGTCTTTTATCACGATCGCGCGCTGTGTACTACGCGTGGATGAATCGAACATTTAACGGTTGTGTGATGTGATATTTTTTAATTACTCCATTTCAATGTAAGCCCTAAACACGAGAAAATGAAGATGCAAGCCGAAACAAGAGCAAAGCAAACCATTGAAATAATAAAAAGAATATTTTGTAACGAAAACACTGACAAAGTGTAATAAACATTTCGATGTTCTTTTTCCCTTTCCTCAAGTCGGATATACACACGAGGCGCGTACTTGAGAGCGTACTTTTTGGATGCATAAATTCATTTCGATGCGCCAACCGAAATTTCGTAAAATTGAGCTGAGCGCGAGTGAATGTGTGCGTGCGTGATATTATGTTTACGATTATGTGAAGCTGCTATATTAGCATCGATATGTGGCACATATTTATATGTGCTAAAAGTATAATTTCACTCTAATATGCTCATAATATGTAAATAAAAGACAATTTTATGTATTCAATTTGAGTTTGAGAAAATGAAAACTGTTTAAGCAGATATGCTAGGCACATTTTCACACACACGCACACACAGCCAGAGACAGAGAGACTTATAGAAATAATAGACTCATGAAAACGTGCAAACCAAATATCGTAAATGTCGGCCAAAACGCCAGAGCACAATATTGACAATAATCATAAGAAAATGAAATTCGGGAAAAGCGAAAAATAGGCAGTTTTGTATTCGAATTCCTCATATAATATTGCTACCTTCATTTCAAAGCATTATACGATACTCACATTCACACATTATGTGCATAACTCTCAGTTCGCATTAGCTGCGTCGAATTTTCCTATTTTTTTGTGCTATTTTCCCTTTTGTTTTTTCCTCATTTCTCTGTTGAACATTTCGTTCGATGCTTTTTTATGCTGACATTTTCATACTTCTCGATATTGTTCTTGAACACGTAAAACTCTCTGCCACCCAGTTTAACATGCAAACGAAACGGCAGTGTGTATTAACGATAGAATGAACCAAGTTTGGAATGAACTGATTCAAGCAAAAACACAACAGCATCAACTACAAAATAATTGAATCTAGAGGATAAAATGCTGGGTCGCGGATGCACGACGCGCGATCACATTCACGCTCGTATCAAAGCGTATGAACAAATGAACGGAGACGTTTACATATTTTGAATGGTATTTCAGCGGTAATTTGGCCGTTGTGTGTGCATTTAGTAGACCTTATCGAGTGGAAAGATTGCAGTGCAAGGATATACACAAGGCGCACCAGCACCGCACACAAATGTGTGTTTATATATATATATATTTTGGTGTATAAATTAAAACAATTATAACTTATATGGTAAGAATTGGATTGGAGGAAGACATAGTTCATGCGTTGGCTGTGCATATATTATATATATGCTTTACTCAACAATCCATTGCAGTCGTGTTGTATTTGTCTGTTGCTAACTCTCGCTCTGACTGTGCTGAATGCCTTCAATTCTATCGTGCGCGCAATTCAAAATGATTTCATAAAATTTGTGAATTTAATCACTCAGCTGAAGCGAGTGCAAATATATGTAAATATTACAAAATCTCTGTATCTCTCATGACTCTCTTGCATTCATAATTAAAATGATGGCACCAGTTTTTCAAGTTTATTTGACTTCATTTTGATACTCATTCACTTAGTTGGATTTTATAAAACATGCATCCAACAAATTGACTATAAGTAGTGTGGGCATTAGATCGTAATGAGCCGATTAATATTGATTCTCTTAAATCAACGATGGATGTTTTGACTCATTTTTATTGCTCCACCGGATTTTTGAAAGGAAGATTGTATGTGTAATTTGAAGTCGGATGATGTATCACAAATCGCCAAAAATACCCTTGAGCATTTGCGATTTCTAAATGGACGGCGTCCTCTTGCGATTGTAAGCATTTATAATCAATTTCTTCCTTCAAACATCTCTGCGAACTAGATGACTCATATACTTAATAAAATGTGAAGCACAGAATTGTTCTGTGAGTCTCTTGATGTTTTTTCTTTCTAATTCTCTCGTGATGAAGTTTAAATTAAATTTTTAATCTTCCTCAGGCGGGGCTTCCGCTTTCCTTTGTAAACTATATCTTCTTATGAATTTCAAAGCCAACTGAGCTACAAACACCATGGCAACTTATGAATATGCATGAGAACGAAACGAAACTAGTGCTGTAATTTTATTAAAATTTAATCTCATGTAAATCCAAAGCTCAAGCTGAACGATACAACTTTTATTTCAATCTAAGCTGTTTTCACATAGCTGTGGCTTTAGAACTATAATTAGAATTATAGTTCTGGGCGCCCTCGTTCAACATTCGTATCAACTCGATGAGAATCTTGTTAATTCAATTGATAACCCATTGAATAAAATTAACATATCCATTTTTCGGCATGCTTATATTCTTTTATTCAACAATCAATTAAAAATTCCACGTCGTTGACAAACGGAACGAAAAACAAAAAACTTCGACAGCGCAATGGAAATCAGTCCAAGTTTTATTTTGATAAACAAAGAAGTTTGATATACGATTATGGCAGTGAATAAAAAGCGATACGAGAGAGAGAGGGAGATAATGAAAATAAAAACAGTTGAATAGCGTTTCCAATTGAAAATCCTTGAGATTTTCTGAAAGGATGCAAGCAGGATAGCATCACATCAACACTGAATTACATGCAATGTAAGAGCGCAATGAACAATCCAACGACGACAAAGGCGATGACGAAGAAAGAAAATAAACACATTCAATTTCGTCGTTATAAAAATGTATAAATAAACGATTAAAAAAACACGAGAACGAAAGATATGGAGAGGGACAGACAAGGGGATAGAGAACGAGTAAAAAAAATAAACACAAACATGGTAGTAAAAATTATTTGGAAAAATACCAATGTACAGTTGAATGCAATTGCATTTAAACAGTAGCAACACACATAGCCAGCAAAAACTGTCGAAATGACAGCAAAGACCAAAGACAGTTATGTTTATAATGCATGTACAGTGTACACATTTAATGGTAAAGTTCTGTGTGTTGCCTTCATATAGCAGCCCAAACGCGTACACAACCGAGCGCAGGCAAATTCACATGTCGAGAAGCAAAAGAAAAACAAAAAACTCACGAGCCCGTCTACAAAACATGTTCAGTTGTTGTTCATCTTTTGTTTTGCGTTTCCACTTCTTCAATGCTTTTTGTCTTTCTCATTTTTCCAGTTTTTCATTTTTACTGCGTTTGAAAATTTATTATTTAAAGTAGATCTTCTATCTATGCCTCTTCGCGCGCTCCACCGTTGGGAAATGGCGAATGCACAGAGAGAAAGAGAAAGAGAGAGAGGGAGAGAGACCGCCTAATGAAATTTGAATGGATTTCCATCTACATGCATACAGCCTTTTTTTTATTAACTGCGCTTCGGTGCATCAGCTCAATTTTGCACTACAAATCACCGCCAAATCATACATATCATCAAGTGTATGGAAGCTCATGTAAATGTTTATCAAATGAAATAGAAGATTGTATTTGACTGTTTCGTGAACTTGATGAAATGTTTTTTTATGGCCCGAAAAAAAAAATGCTGACATATCGCTCTCGTCAATTTCTGTGAATTACATGGATAAACACAACTTTGATAGCGTACGGACTCCACATGAGATGCTTTACATTTTATATGCAACACATCCAAATATTATTTTTGGAATTCAATTACCGCTTTTTTTTTGTCAAATTGTTTGCAAATGTATATCTGACTCAATCGAATTGTGATTGACATTGTCGCTCGATATTTTGGGCTCTCGCCACTCGTAAAATCTGCGTGACATTTTCGTCGATTTTCGTTGGATTTGAATGAAACTGTTAGAAATATGTGGATGATTTTTTCGATACATGAATATTTATACGTCCTCAGGGTGGATGGAATATTCCGAGAGGCTTTTCGTGCATTGATTAGCATTCAAATGTCGGTTTATTCAACGACAGAGTGTGATTTGTACCCAGTGTTTGTACCCGATTCTAGACAATATCATGGTAATGATGATTAGCGGTGCACATTTTGTTCAGACAAAACCATAACATGTTCAATGTAGTGTGAGTGGTGCGATAGTTCTGGAAAAGGAGAAACGAACGAACATAATAAAAAAATAGACATGAATAAACAGATCTCTTGGTTCCCGCATCAGAAGCGCTCTCTCGTCAGGAATGGAATGGAAAAAAGAGAAAAAGAATGGTGGTTCCGATTCGAAAGCAACACATACAAACACATGAACACCAAAATATTGGCCATTATATCAAATTATACCCCGGCAATAATATTCGTCGGTCGCCTGATAGAGAGATAGATGAATGCATGTGTGTGTGTGATGGTGATGTAAGTGAGAGAACGGCAACAGAACACATCCGATTCAAATTAAATATGTATAGTGATCTTCACTCACACACAAAAGCACATAAAACTGAAATTATATTAAGGGTGCTTATAATCAGTCAGGCAATAAACCTAATGTTTTCATATACGATATGAAATCGGGTAGCAACACAAGCGCGAGAGAGGAAGAGAGAGAAAGAACGCGAGCAAATGTGAGAAAAGCATAGACAAAATGATACACACACATGACTTAATGCATTCAACCGTTGGTATAGAAAAATCGTTGGCAGTATTGTGTGTGTATCCATTTATCAAGCGCGAACAGCAGCCACAACACTCAACTCCACATTTATTCAGACAACAAGAGGGTGAAAGAACGAACCAACGGTTAATATTAGCTCAACCCAACACACTCACACAAACACGCTCACCATTCATGATGACAGAAAAAAAGAATAACCGTATGGAGGCAAAAGTGCAGTACGCATGAAATAATATGCAACAACGACATTTTTATTTATCGTTTGAGCCACAGAATTTTTTTCTCATCATCTTCTTGTTGTTTCGAATAAATTTGAGAGCACAAAGTGCTCTCAGCGCATTAATGGCATATTTTCTGAATCCGAAAAGCCGATTTATTTGATAAAAGATGCAAATAGAAATAAGATTCACTTTTAAGTCGATTTCCAACTTTTACTCTCAACCGAAAGCGAGAGCGAGAGCGAGTTGTTGGTGTTTCAAACAAAATCACTTAAATGTGAGGCGTAAGCAACGGCTCTGTATTTATTTGATGTGTAGCCGCAAATAATTCAAAGGTTTAGTGTGCTATCGCGAGAGCAGAGAAATAGCCGCAAATGAGCATGTGTGAAAATGAGTGAGTGCATGCACAGAAAAACATATATTACAAAAATGAGTCATCCAAGTGTATTGAAAGTGAATAAGTCGACTCATTGCTGATAAAAAAATGTTCAAAGTTGAGTCGCCCAGTGGTGTCTCAAATTGAGACACCTATGCGTCTCATTCATTTTTGAGACACTTGGGTATCTCATTTTTGTAATATATTTTTTTTTCTGTGTGAGAAATGCTGTAAATATACTCTACGTGCGATACAGAAAACGCACGTAAATGTCCTGCATAAAGAATAACGCGGTAGTGATGACCGTCATGCCACCGACATTACTTGACTGTGCTGTGCTTTGTGCAACTCGCTAGGCTGCTGGTTCTATCTCTCTTCCATCGAGAACCGATGTGTCTGTGTAGAAACGGTACGGGCATTTGAAAATCATGTGCGTATACAATATATCAGCGACATGATGTACGATGCGTAATGTTCTACTGATATTCGCTTCGAATGTTCAATTCTGCTCAGATCGAGTTTCAAAGCAAAAACAAAAACACCATGCATCTTCGATGCGAATGAACATCTCTGACAATCCCACTGTATATAATTTATTATTTTGCTTTTGTCTGCTCTTCTTTAAAAATATGATGTTGTTATTGCCGCTAGTTGCATTGCAACGACACGAGAAGGAAGAGTGAATTGTTGCGGCCGTTGCATTTTTCTATGTTTTGAATAAAGCTGCTTTCTCTCTCTCTCTATATACGTCTCGTTCGTTCGTCTTTGTGTATAAATGTACAAATGTACGTGCTCAAGATACAAAACCAGTGAACAATTTGAAGTGCAAAGCTCCACCAGAATATGGCATAGTGTATTCAATCCCTTTGCACACAGAGAGTCACAGAAAACGAACGAACGAAAAAAAGATACACAAAAGCATCACTGACGCACACAGGCACACACAATTCATAAATGCACTCGGAACGATATGTTGCGATGTGGCCCACATGCCTTCTATAAACATATATATATTTATATTTCGATACACATATAAATAATTCGGACCGTTACGGATATTCGTGTGTATGTGTGCGGTTTTGGTTCATGGTGGGCTACTTGTACTATGACTGCATACAAACAAATAACAATAGTATCGAATCGCACGAGCAAGCAAGCAAGCAGGCAGGCAGTCGGCTCCTGTTCTATTCCATACACAACTCGTTTTATTTCCTTTCTCTCTCTCATGCTCATTCGCTTGCCACACAGCAACGACAACAACAATAATAATAATAATAACAATGTACTAATAATTTTTCGCTATATTGTACACATTGAAGAGCCAGCGATGTTTAGTCAAATGAAAGCCGTTGCCGAGTGAATATAGATATGGTGTACGCACTCAGTGTACGAGAAAGAGCTGAAAAAAAGGAAGACTATTCATTGTGTGTTCGGTGCATTTTGATTTCGAGAGCGAGTGCGCTTTTCAAATTGATCTCTTGGACGGCTTTCCCTTTTGTCATCTTTCAACTGTTTTTTATGTGTGCAATTGGAGTGTGTACGAGAGAACGCGGAATCCGAGTAAAAAAAGTGCACATACGAACGGACACAAATATATTTTGACTATTTTCCAGGCAACCTAAAAAAGCAACAACAGCAACCAAAACGAAGATCTTTCGACACGAACATTCATCTGTGAACGATTATCGAAGCTATAGCGCGTCCGTAGTGTCGTAACTCTTCTCGTGTGTGTTACAGATATAATATTTGGTTTTTTTATTGTTTCTTCATTTCCAAAAGAGCTTTCGGGGACTTCGTGTATTCTGTATACTTGTTTCGTGTCTCATTTTTGTTCTGACTTCTGTTCAGTGTGAGTGCGGCGGCATCGTTCTCTACAATAACTACTGTTGGATTTTTGATGCAAAACACAGAACAAACAAAAAAAAAATTGGTGTTTCTTTTCTCGTCTTTATTGTTTGCCGTTTACTTTATGCGAACGCGCACAATTCACATTTCATCGGTCTCTATTTGCGCACTACACACACTGAATCATTCGCATACAAACGATCACGAAACGTTTATACAAATGTCGAATCGCGTTTTTGTGTTCTTCCGTAAATATTTGAATAGTTCAAATAATATTAGTTAAACACCGACCTAGAAGAGACAATATTTTTTTGTGTAATGCTTAAGCATATACAGTGCAGTTTTTGAATGATATACACTGAATTGTTTACACGTTTGCTAATTCATAAATGAATGTTGGTGCGTTCGGTATTCGAGCATGGCATTGCGTCGAATGAAAAAAAAAAATATTAATGAGAATAACAAGAATACGTTGAAAGTGTAACAAATAAAATAGTAAAACACAATTTCATTTGTTCAGAAATACAACAAAGCGTCTTTTAAGCCGATAACTTTTTTCGAATTTTCGTGTACAGTTGTTCAACATTTCGTTCCTTCATCACTGAACATAAATATAACATGAACAGTAAATCACACGAGTTTATTCGATTAGTTTGATCGATCAAGGCTGCGTCGATAAAACACTAGATCAAAGTGTGATTTTTATCGGAAGTGAAATTATGGACTTGGATCATATGCTGAATTATTTATATTGACACTGAAACAATCCGAATTGAACTCATTCACCGCATGTGCAACTGTTCGGCTCCCCGCATAAAAATAAACATTAACCTAAATCGGTTTGAGCCGCATGAACTGAACTTATGTCACATTGATAAGAGCCATTAAAATTTGGCGGTATAAATAACTAATGCATAGCGAAACAAGTGAAAAATGCAAACAAATAAGAATCTAGAAGACAATATTAATAAACATATGGTGATTATGATTCGGACATAAATGAAATTAATCCGCGGTAACACAGCGGTATATGCGCGTACGTTGATTTTGATTACGATACGGTATCGAAAATTGCATTGGATTTCACCATATTTCCGTGGACAAAGAAGACAGATACAAACATGAACAGAGAGAGAAAGAGAGAGCGAATCCATTCGATGTGACTATATTGAAATATACTAATTATGAGTATCAGCACATGCAGAGCTTAATCCATTCCACTGACTTTATTGACTGAATGAAGTGATTTACACGAGCGCGCTCCTCTCCGCGTTTTACAGTATTGAAAATAACGATAAGCAATTGCATTTGTATGTAATCCTTTTGGGAAAATGTCGTTTAAAAGTGATAAACTCATATTAGATCAGCAGCAGCAGCAGCATCACCACCACCACCACCAACATCAATGCATCGTTCCACCATCGCATTCGTTTCGCCAGCCGCCGTATGTCGATACAAAAACCGTGTACACAACACCGATTATGCATATTGACAGTGATATTAGCAATTTGAATATTTTATCTAATAACAATAATAACGCAATTAATAAAGTTCCTGAACCGGTTCGCACATACGAAACGATTAATAATAACAACAATATCATGGATTGTATGCAACAGCTTCAGCATTTTCAGCAAGCGCAAGTAATGAAACCGACTACCGAATCTGGGGTACGAATTCGAATTCATGCTATTTTATTTTTTATCTCTTTTGATCACTTTTGTGTGCCGGTCAGCAGGCCTCTTTTCCGTGCCTCTCTCCAATATCGCGCGCATTTCTTGTTTCGATGAATCAAAATCGACTTAAATTTCGGTGTTTATGTTTCATGACAAATTGCATTTAGACAAGTCACGCATATCGCATTTACCATATTTTCGTAAATGTTCATTGTTTATAACCCACTTTGTGTGGCAACGGGTGGAGTTTTCACTCAATCCGCCCAAACATGGGATATCGTAGAACGGCTTTCCGCATTTAAATTAGAGTGATCATTTAATTATTGGAGGAAGCATCAAAATCAAACCGAACTTTTTTCCGCCGATGACTTTAGCATTGAAAATCGATATAATTCGGCTTCAAACCGCTCTCAACTGAAGTTTTTTGAATTTGAATTGGTCGTTTTTCTATTTGTACATCTCACGCACAATATTTGTCAAAATTCATTTTTAATTATCTAGTGAAAATGGTTGAATGTTAAAATTGTACAGTGAATCGGTAATAAGCCGGTATTCAGCACGAAACACCATTTATTTCATTTAATATATCTGTTGACGGTTCACACTGGGACTTATCATAATAATAGCTCAATCTAGATTCGAGCAAATGAGAGTTCGTGTGATTTCATAGGGAATACAGCTCAATTAAAAAATGATTTCACTTGAGTTTTCTAGGACCGTTCAAGAACATGTTTCACCGATCACTTATGCATAAATATTGGGTTCGATTCATATACCGATTACATTAACATTTAAATGAATCAATTGTAGATCATCGAAATAGAGAATATTGTTATCAAGAAACAAGATTACAAATTCGATATTGAATGTAGTCGAAATTCGAATGTTAGGGAAATAATTTGAATCGAAACTACGCCGAAATTGACTCTTAACGCAAATATATTCGATTAGCATTGAATTAATTGAGTTTCATTCCATTCCTCCTCATTTCCAAATTTCAACCGCAATATAAATAAATCAACTTTATATGAGTCATAAACTTCGAGCTAAAACATTTCCAGAAAAAAAAAACATTAAAGCAGAAAGAAAAAACAAGAATAGAGTAAAATTAACGGAATTTAATTGAATTACGCAATCAAAAAATGCTCGATTTTGTCGAAATGCAGATAAAATTTATGTACATTTCATTTGAAAGGAAAAAAACGGCGAAAGGGCTAGCGCACTTGCACGACTAGCTACAGCTAGAAAGATAAAATCAAAATCGTAAAGAGATTGAAAGTACGAGCCACAACGAGATCGCGCATGTTCTGAAGAATGATATTTATTCCGAGTATTTATTCCATATCAACCGCATTTTACTCGACCACGTCGATTTAGAATTTATTTGTTCTTCTTCTCTCTCACTCTCTCTCTCTCTCTCTCGCTTATTCATTCGGTTTTTCGTCTGATATTTTTACTTCGCTCTTGTTTTTTTCTCCTTTTTTTTGGCTCGTTGTTGTTATTGCTGATTTCTATATATATTTGCTTTTATTGTTTTTTTGTTTCATAATAATCATATTTTGTTGGATTTCGAGCGTTTTGCTTGTACCGTATGTAACACATACAATTTTTTCTTATTTTTCTCATCTTCATTTTCCGTCTATTTTTTTTTCTCTCATTAATTTGAGATTTGTGAAATTCGCGACGTGCGGCATTGGTACACATCGAATCAATAATATGTTAATGTCAGTACTTTATTTGCGCGCGTTCATGAAAAAAAAAAATTCGTTTCGAATACGTTGAATTTGTTGATTTTGATAGCCGCAATTGGTCGAAATAGAGAGCTCGAGCTCTTTGTCGTAATCTGTCGATAGATTTTTATTGTTGGTCGATATTTTAATTTAAGCGTATGCGAACGGAATATTTTCGTATTCGGAATCAGTAATAAAGCGTCAAAATGCTAAGCTTTTGCGAATCGACGAATTGCGATACCGTCAACGTGGCTCGAAACCCATACATCCATTATTTGAATAAACATTAAAGAACGGCATTAATCGCAGCCGAAGCTAGGCATTTGCGGAAAAAGTGTATTGATTTCATTGTCACGGGCTATTTGTGGTCGCACATCCAAATATTTTGCTAACAAAAGTGATTGAATTTGCCTCCCGAACATAGAAACAAGTTTTATATTGTGAATGAGAAGAAGACATAGAAATTTATCTTAAAAAGAAACATTCAATGATGCTAATTTGGTCATTTGCCAAGCTAATAAAATTGACTATCAGAAATACCCGAAGTCTCACGTATACTCGTGATCGAATTGTAAAGTTCCGAAGTGAATAATTGTTCTACTGAAAATAATCGGTTATTTTGCTTCGTCAGTCTATTTTGAAATTTATCGCGATAAAAAACAAGAAGCTTTCGCTCTGTTCAGTCAAATTAAATCAGCGACCAAATTCAATCCAATTCCATTAATATCATGCGTTATTTGCGCACATAAAATTAGTTTGATTAAATTTATAATGTGGACGGGAAAATATTTAGTTTCTTTAAATCATTGTTCGAATGGTGATGAGTGCGGCGGTGGCGATGGCGGCGGTTTGTTTATGTGCACACTTTTTTTGTCTTTCGTTTCTGTTCGAGTAATTTGTTGCCAACAAAATCTCACATTGCGAGCCACCAAACTTTTATGGTGATTTTATTGAAATCGTCTATTGAAAAAAGCGATTCCAAATCAATTTTATGGATTTGTCTCGCTCACTTTTATTACAATTCTATTATTATTTACACTGTTCCATCGTAGTTATCTCATTCTGTTATAATTTTCATTACGTTTTGTTCATACTCGTTTTTTTGTGTGTTTCAACTATTTGTTTAGCGCGCAAATGTAAACACCAAGATTTTTATTACGAGTTCTCAATTTATCAACATTATTACCCACAAAAGAAAACGATAGAGCACCATAAGAATGAACGAAAAAAATCGATATATTTAACCAAAAACAAGATCTATTTTATTTTTCAATGTAAGCCCATAAAATCTACATGAAACACGATATATTCAAGTGAGGAACGAGTAAGAGAAAAAGACTAAATTTACAGTTAAAGGTTGAAGAGACGAAAAAAAGGTTTTCTTTTATTTTTTTTTTTTGGTTTCTTGAAAAAATATATATCAAATAAACAAAACGCGATTTACTTGCCCAGCCACGCAGTTACTTTAAGTCCACACACAACACACCAGATACAACTGCAACAAAGCAGTACGACTTGTTGTCGTCTTGTTGTTGTAGTATTTAGATCGAACAAATTTACATGTTTAAAATTTGGAATGGCCAGCATGAACAAGACAAGGCATTTGTTCGGTACAATCTTATGCAATTATTCAAACAAAACAGCCGAATAATCTGTCAAGCTAAATACACACGGGTTTGAATGAACGAGCTCAAACTCGCGCACGCGGCACACAGCAAATATTCAAATATCTAATTTGCGTCAAACTCATTTGAGGTTGTCCTTTATCTCTCGACATACGCAATTTTACTATTCTCTGGATAGCAACGATATGGTCATTTTTTTTGCTCATTTCGACATGAAAATCGATTAACTGCGCCATGCATTTGATATGATTACATTTTAATACCACCAATATGATGTCGCTTTAAATGCGATTGCAATGCAGTAGAGAACGATTGTAACTGGATTAGTTAGAAAACACATGCATTCCGATAATCAGCTCTCACTCGTACACTGTATTTATTGTAGATCTGCGTACAAGCAAATCCATTACTGGTAATTTGTTTGCAAATAGTTCTCATTTTGCTTTGCATCACTTTTTTTTCTGCACTCGACTCCCGCACTCATTCGTTTGGTCACATTGTATGCAACACGACACATAGAAATATTGCCACGAGAAAGAAGTTGGATGCAATTGCGTTATTGGAAAACCGCTCTTGCACAAAGGGAAATGGAAAGCATCCAGAAAAAAATAACAATTCAATCACATTGCAACAATTTATCTTGTTCTTTGCATCGATTGTTGTGCTCTCGGAATTCACGCAATAATTTGCTGTAACACAGCGAAAGAACAAAAAAATGATCGGGTACATGAATCCACTTACAAATGTTCCAGCTTTCAATTGGATTTTCTTTTTCTGCAACCCAATTTCTCAATAAATCGATCAAATTCAACGAATATTGTTGGAAAATTCGCGTTCAAACGAAAGCCAATTCAATTTAATTGTAAATAATTTTGCACGCTGCTCATTTTTATTTGAAATTTAAACAATTGATCATTGAATGCTGAGAAAACCGAGCACACGCAGAAGTGTTATTCTAAGGTTGGGCTGTCGTGTCTTCATAATCTGTTTACAGCATGCAATCCATTATTTAAATGTCTATGCGAGAAATTGTATTTATCTCGGTTTGTTAAATGCATCGAGATTGTTTCGCTGAACCACTCGTTCGTCGTGCACAAAAGTGTGTCAGTCTTTATTCTACATCAATATCCTTTTTTCCGCCGGACCATTCATTTAATTCGTTCTAATAAACATTCGTCGACCCCGTTACAATTCAACTTACAAAATTCACCGGAATACATTTTATATTGAAATTAAACATTGAAAATAATTGCTATTTGATAGTTTCCAAACACAAACACACCACACAATCGCTTGCATTCTTCAGCTAGAATTCAATTTGATTGCGAAATGCTTCAGTAGAACGCAAATAAACTTTTCAAATAGAAAAGAATAAATTGATAATATTTATACTGTAAATGGAGAGAGAGAGAGAAAGGGCTTCAAAAAATGCGAAAAATGAGAGTGTGAGAGAAAATGAGGCATATGTATTATGTGCGGCTTGTTGCGATGACGATAGAAAAGAGTCAAATATATACAAGCACACTCACTCACTGGCGGCGTCGTCACAGTTACATCTATTTCGATAGATCTATATATAATAGCCCTCGCACACAAACGATATAATTTCCGTTTGCACTTTCTTTGTTGCTTTATTTCATCTCATTTATTCTCCTAATGCGTTGTAATTTAATAAAAGCAAAAAGTTAATAGTTTTACCAATGTTTTTGCTCTGCCACATTGAAAACGATTTCTTTTTTCGCCGTTTTCTTCCGTCACACAGTGCGGCTGTTGGCTGAGTTTTCCTAGTTCGTTCTGCCCGCTGAATGTGTGAAAATCGCTACATATGTGTATTTTATGTCGATTTTCGCCTCTCGTATCCACCAAATGATTAGACATTAGAATGTATGTGTTGGGTGAGCATGGAATTCAATGAAATATATATCATCTGAATCATAAAAACAATATAAGAAAATAAGAAGATAGCACGTTAAACATTTAACTTCAGATGCCAATGGCAAAACTCGTAACTTATGTAATGGAATAACTGGTAACTAATACACACACATACCAAACTGTGATGAACATTACCGATCTGAATGTGTGGAACACACAATTGATGCATTTTATGCGGTAAATAGCTGCAAATTAGCAAATTTCAAATCGAAAAAACACAAGTCACCCCAAATGTATGCGTGTGATCGCGCAACTCGCTAATACTAAAGCATTCAATAGTGAGATCGAATTCGATGAACAGACACATTTATTCACATGTCGAATGAATGACTTTTGATTATTCGTAATGTTGCTTCCAATGGGGACACCAAGATTCATTTCATGATCTTGCTTCGTCAATGATGCATGCGCGGGCGTATGGAATCAGAACAAAAATGGCGAAAATATAATGTGAGCTCATTAACCCCCGTTACAGTCGCTGCTCTCAAATGATGTTCTTCTTATTTTTGCTAATTCGGAGGCGCTGATATGTTTTTATGAATAAAAATACGTTATTCACGAGCGAAAAAAGCGTGAAACATTATGATAAGTTGTTTCATTCTGTTCAAGTACCCTTAATTTTCCGGCTGGAAAAAATTGCTTTCTTTTTTTGCAAACTCGTTTTTATCTATGAAAACAGTAAATCTTTATCATGTCACCATATTCAATAATTTAAGAAGGACTGCATGTATGTATGTTCAAAAGGATGCAATTTTTGATAATAAAGACCATGTTTTTGTCTTCGTCGAATATCTCGCATATTCCTGGCGAATGCTGTACGTGTATCGATTTCATGTATTGTCTGTTCTAAGTTGGAACGTAGAAATATGATGGAAATGGTACAAGTGGAAAAACTGCAAAATAAGAAAAAGCTGAAACACGAACGCAAACAAAAAAATGAAATATCACTGGAACATGATACGCTACTTGGAACGATTATTCTTGTAGCGACTACACAATTTCTGTCCTTTCTTAGCTTTTCTCCGAAGTATTGTTCTTTTGCTTCAACAAACACTGAATTGCATGTCTTCATAATGCTCATAAGCATTCAAACGGAATTCAAATTTTGAGCAATATTCGAAAATCCGAAGAGATTTTGCAACCGTCGCGTCAGAAATGCACTTCTTCATATTTTAATTATTCTTATGAAAATGGAATGCTGCGAAGAGTGGAGCATCTTGAAACGAAAAAAAAAATTGATTTTTGTGCATTTGAGAAGAAAAGCACTTCATCTGAAATGAGATAAAGGCATTAATTTTAGAATGCACGAAAGAAAGAAAGAAGTACTTTAAATATTCATTCCAATAAACACTTGAGTGAAGTTAACGAATTATGCTGGGATTGGTCGGCATTTGCGCTGTGCGTATGCGTTTTTCATGAATCCACTAATCGTGTTGCATTAAAAATTCGTTTTAAATTTAGAAATTTGATGTTGAAGTGACGTTTAATGTTCGGTATTCGGATTCGAATTGGGTGAACGGACGCATGCTAAAAATAAAAAATTCTTCGGCAACAATTTTATTTATTGAACGGCTTATCATTCTAATTGTTCGTTTGCTCCATTCATTGAATTTGATTGAGTTGGATAATGTATTTGTGTTCCTTCTAAAATATGATCTTCACATCATTTATAAAACAGAGAGAGTGGGAGAGAGTTGAGCATATATTCAAGTTGATGAGCAAACTATATAAGTTCATTCAGTTCATTTTATCAACGGTTCTCTCGATAAAAGTTTAATCCACACTGATTTACTGGATTCTCTTGTTCAAGTGTAAATATTTTATTGATGAAGATAACCGTTGGCCGAAGAAGAAATAGACTTGTCGGTGACGACGACGAAAAAGCTTCAATAACAATAAAGTACCGTTGGCTACACATAAAAACGGTATGTTATTTATGATGGTCTCAGGCCGTACGATTCTATTCCATTTTTTTGCTGTTCCAAACTTTCGAGTCCGTTGCGGTACATTAAAATTAAATGTACATCGGCAGTGAATGGCAAGCAAAAAAAAGCCGGTCGAATGTGAGAATATTCACCGGCACATTGCATGCGGAACACGAATGGAGAAAGGGAAGAAAGTGCCAAAAGGACCTCTTCCGAAAGGATCGAAGGCAGATAAAACCGTTAAATAAATAAATAAATAGAAAAATCGTCGGAAGGCGATGAAAAAATGCATACGAATCAAAGATGAAGGAAAAAAAAATATTAACTACCGGATATGGTTTTTTGTGTGCTTTTATTTCAACTAGGGTTTAACGAGTTTTCTCCCATCTACTCCATGGTTTTGCATGATTTTTTGGGTTAACATACGACCAATAATATCGTTTTAACATTTCTCTCCGCTTCGGTTTATTTTTTCATTTTGCTGACATAATCACGGGCTCCCAAAGATATTTTCTTCAAGATTGCTTGGTTTTTCTTTTCTATTTCTTCATATTCTTCATTTTGTTTTTCATTTATATTTTTTTAAAGCTACTTTATATGCGCTCAGCGTAGAGTTCTTCAGATAAAACAGTATGAATGCTACCGCAGCGCACATATTTTTCACTAATGGGCCATACGTGCAGGGCGAGAGTGAGCAAGGGAGAGAGAGAGAGAGAAAAAAAAAGAGTGAAAAGAAATATTGTATTTTACGATGACTGCATTTCTTACAGCGGTCGAAAAACGATTTCATTATGCATAAACTAGCAGCCAGCAAGTGTCCGCAAGGATTTACTTATGATCATCAAATTAGTATATTTCGCAGATTTTTCGCAGACTATGCGAAAAAATTGCGGTTATCAAGGCACAAAAAATAGCACGTCGTTACTTTTACATCAAAACTATGAATCGTCGTATTGAAGATCAAAAATATTCAACATTTCATATTTTATTGCAAAACATTAGAGTGAAATTCTTATTATAATCGATTTTTCCTCTTTGGTACGTTGATTCATTTCAGTATGGTTCAGATGAGTTCCCACATGACAGTCCTGTAGGTAGCACGAGATATGCATCGCCAAAAACTGGCGGTGCGCTATATCAACCAGAACCGTACTTCGATTCCGCGAGTGGCACATGGTATTCGTCTCCAACGAGCGCATATGCGCCACAATCATCAGCTTCTACGTATCATCACATTTCACCTCATCTAGGACCGCCTCATGGACATGATCACTACTCATTATCGCCAGCCGTTACACACGATGGTCATATACAGGTAAATTCCAATCTCCAAATTGAATTGGCCATTGATTTGAATCTTAGCATTCCGATAATTAATCCTGTCGATGCAACAACCGAATTACAGCAAACACTACCACCGATGAGTACGTTTCGTGGTACGGGTGTTTCAGCCCAAGCAGGCGCACCACATTCACCTGTTATGTACAATCAACAACTAGGCGCACATCATCCACATTCGCAACATAGTCCGGCTATTCAAAGTGATACTATTGTTGGCAAAGCAATGCAAACCATGTTCACATCCGAAATGTTCACACCGACAGTAAGTCATCTCTCTTTGATCAAGTCTTATTTCGGTCTCAAGTAGAATACGCCATGAATGCGTCAATTAAACGATTTTCTTTTCTGCAATGAATAGGGGACAGACCAAATAATGGCACCATCACCTACGCGAACACCTGTCACCGCACATCCATCAACACCTGTAAATTCACCACCGCCAATAACATCGCAATCCCAACCACCAACCGTTCCTCCAACGCAACAACAATCGTCGACAACGTGGCAACAATTGACGGTGAGCACATCACAATTACATTTGATTTTTTGCACAATTGACATGGCACACAATTTTTGCGTATTTTTAATTAATCTAATTGAATTGAAATGTGAAAACGGTATTGCTCTTCTTCCAGTCCCCGCATCGTCTAGAGAATGGTTTACAAAATGGCAACTATCCATCCGAATTGGTTCCGCGAGAATTGCACATGGTGAGTGATTGACAAGACAAATTAGCTTGTAAATCGACGAAATGAAACATACAACTGAACATTTGCTTCGCGCCTGATTGATTCACTCGTGGGCTCTGTTTTTCTCTTAATTCTACTAAATGTTGTTCGAATACTCACTTTGTGTTGATGCTATTTTCTGATATGCCTCCAGTTATACCAAATATTCATTTCCATTTCGTTTGATTTCATGTTATTGTTGTTGCCGCTTTTGAGTTTATTGTGAATGCTGAACCTGATGATCATTTTACATTTTTAAAATAACTTGTTTTTTCTGCATGCTTTTTGCATTTTCATTTTCGATATGTTTTTCTTTTATCGTTTTGGTGATGTTTAGGCTAATCTACCCGATTCACAGCCTGTAGATGATGCTATTGTTTATCTAAGCAGTACAACCGTAAGTAAATTGCTGTATGCCAACACCTTTTTCGTTCATAGAACTTATCGGTTTGCCGTTAATATCCATTTTACCATAAGTTTGGTTTGTTTCCCCATCATCTAACCGTGGACTCGACTAATCCGCACTTTTGATCGTATTCTAAGATAGAATTCCGCACAGTCTCCATTTGTGATAAATTTTCGATTTTTAATGGACATACTCACTATCTTATTATGACCCAACTGCGAAAATTATTGCCCACATAAATAGGGCATTAAATTTTACACTGACATTTGTAGAGTCCGTCAAAATATTATACCAAAATTATTGCAGAAAAAATGTAAGATCATGTGAACTTTTCACGAATATTTGAACACGAATATGCATAAACTGAAAAATAGATAAAATTAAGAGTTTAGTGGCAATGCGCGGGGAACTAACCATAAATTGAGCTATCGATGAACGTCACCACAAAAGTGGTGCATTCACAATACGAAATAAATTTTCTTTCACCACTTTTGCACCCACCAAAAATGTTTTGAACGCACCCACCAAGAAATATGGCGTGATTTGATATTGTGAATATTTATTTCGCATTATGAACGCACCACATTGGTGATGTTCAATGACAGCGCAGTTTATGGTTAGTTCGCCGCGCAAAGGTTTTGAGAGTGTCTAATTATAATCCAACTGCGAAAAGGAAAGGTTCCCTAAATAAATTGCGCATATAAATACGGCGTTGGGCACATAAAAATGTGTAAGTTTGTCCCAATTAGTCATTGGAGATTTTTCAGCAAAAAAAAAATCTGAAAGGATTAGAATTTAATCCATTGGGATTGTTATACTGAAAAATCTCGAAAAATTAGTTTTTAATATCATTCAATTATAATGATGTGTCAATAATTGGTGAAAAGTTAATGCGAACATATTTTCATTGCTTTTCATATGAATCTTTAAACATATTTCCGTATTAAAAAAAGTCCGCTGGGGTGGAAATTGTGTGCCGGCTATTAATTGAACGCAATTTTATTTACAGCAACAAACAAAACTGGAAGAAAATGAACTAGACGATGCCATCTCTGTATTTCGTAATCACTGTGAACCTCATCCGTTAGGCATGCCATCGAATATGGACGCCGGCTACGTTGGACCATCACCACTTGTGAACTCAATCTCCCAAACACCTCAAGAAAATAATCCAACGAATGAACCGCCAACAACGATTAAACTAGAACGTGTGCCAGCCAATTCAAGTAAGACATTTTTGTTTATCTTTTTCTAACATTTTTTGTTAACATTGCGATGATATCGTGATAAATATAAAGTTCCTTCTTAATTTTTTTTGGAATTTTGTTCGATATTCTTAAAATAAATCGAAATCATTCCAAAAATTCCCATCAAATTCCTGAATATATCTAAATGTTATTTGATCAATAATTGTATCGACTGCACGTTTTGATGTTTCTAATTAATACAATGAATTTATAGAAAAGCGAAAGGAGCCACCAGATGCGGACACCAAGCCAAGCAGCAGCTCGGTAGATGGATCGAATAAGGGCGGCAAACGAACAAGACGGTAGTTAGTATTAGCTTGATTGTTTATTCAAATTAAGAACACGTGTCAATTTGTCGGAAAAAAAAATTTGTTTTTCTCGAAATTGTGTTCATTTGAATTTTTAGTTGAGGCTTATCTATTTTGAAATTTATATCATTTATTTTTTTTCTCGTGAAAGCGAAAAAGGAAAAAAAGATAGCACATTGAACGCAAATTCATTTCAATCGCTTCCGTTTTGGAATGAATTTCGCGAACAAAATTGAATATTTTTTTTTAATCTGTTCATTGCAATTTTCTTATCTCCTTCAAAACCATCGTATCAACAAAACAATATATCAATGCAAATTCAAAAATACGTTAGCTGCACAAGCGCTGACGAAGGTGAAAATAATATAGATCCAACACACAAAGCCATAAGAGAAAAAGAACGACGACAAGCTAACAACGTTAGAGAAAGGTATGTAATACATTAACAAATGATATTAAATCCTCCATCCGATTACATATCAAAAAAAAAAAAAAAAACCAAAAACAAAACTGGATAAAAAAAAAACGAATGATATGGCAAAGATGATGAGCACACATTTATACTCTTTCTCTGTATGTCTCTTTTCCGCTGTTAATTTTATTCTCTTATTCTATTGTTCTCCCATCCAATTCATGTTTCATCTGCGCATAAGATTAGAATTGTTTTGTTGTAGAATTTTTGTATTTTGGGCGATTGCAGTGCACGTACATTGTCAGTTGAGGTCCATCTCTGTTCCAAATAATAGGTCAGAAATCCATTTTGGAAAGAATGAACTGCATTGACTTAAATTGGAATTGTTCCATAAATTCTTTATAAATTGTTGGACATCTGTTTGAAAACCGATTTTGTGCTCAATTTGTTTAAAAAATGTGGAAAGTTTGGTCAATGAAGATGAAGAATTTTTCTCTTATGGCTTTCAGACACACATGAAAATAAAACAATGACATCAATCCATCTTCTACATTGCAATTTATTCGTAGCAAAATTTGAATAAGCCATTTGAATTTTTTTCCTTTTTTGCCTTATTCTAAAAAAAAAAACAAAAAAAAACTGGAAGGCCGGCGTTCGGCCAGCCGCCACTTGTGAGGGTTCCATTTTCGAGTCATCATAAAAAAAATTCTTTGTTTCTATCATTTTTAATATTGTTGTTGAATTTTATTGGTTTTAATTTAGTTGTTTTATGTCATTTTGCATATGAAAACAATTTCCTAACCCAGTAAAATATCGCGCAGTTGTTCAAGCGAAGGTGAAGATGATGAGGAACCTGCCATTAAAGCACAAAGAGAACGGGAACGACGTCAAGCCAATAATGCAAGAGAAAGGTATCTATTGCCCATTATTGTGTTTAAAACGCTGTGTTTGGTTTCTGTTTGTGTTTTTTTCACCATTCTCACACGCACACACATTTCTTGTACTACATGTTTTGTTATTTATGTTGTCTGGCCTCCAAATCCACCCGGCGATATTCGGTTGCCAACAATTGTATAATACATTGCTAAAACATGCCCACACATTTTCTAACGAATGATTTATACATATAACGATTCCATTGAAGCTACTGTATATATCGAATGCTTTGTTGCAAGTTAATGGTCAACATCAAACCATGTTTCTCTAAATCGGATGCCATTCTCCGCAAATTGTTGTGAGAGTGCGGTGGCATTCGCAAATTGGACATTGGAAAGGGATACAATGTTTGTCACTGCACTTGAATCCATTTCGATCGAAATGCTTCTAACATTCAATAAAAAGAGTTAAATGTCGAATGCTTACAACTAACATCAATCATCTCTGCTCTATCATTTTGTCACATAATGAACCCATCTCTCCCCAATCATTCACACATACACGTTCCTATTTCATTTTGTTTTACACCAAATCAATGCCAATGTCATGGAACATCTAATGCTCAACACGGTTTGCTAATTGAAATAATGAACACAAATGATCTTTTTTTCATCGTTAAGAATACGTATCCGAGATATCAATGAAGCGCTTAAGGAGCTCGGTCGAATGTGCAGTACACACCTAAAATCCGACAAACCACAGACTAAATTGGGAATACTGAATATGGCTGTCGAAGTGATTATGACGCTCGAACAGCAAGTTAGAGGTAAGTTCGTCATATTTTTTCGTTTCGTCTAAGCATCAACCATTAATAACCGTCGCACGGCATTTATTAATTTGTGGATATTTTGTGGATTTTACAGAACGTAACCTAAATCCAAAAGCAGCTTGTCTGAAACGGCGAGAAGAAGAAAAAGCTGAAGATGGTCCAAAGTTACCTCAACATCACATGCTTTCAAATGCACCATATCCAGCGATGCCTGTGAGTAATATACAGTTCGATTTTTGAATCGAGGAGCGGATCTACAACGAGCCCACGGCATTGGTTTGCATTGGGAAAAACCCTAGATTAAATTTTATGAAGACTATGTAAATTTCGAAATAAGCAAAGCAGCAAATGGAAGTAACAAACCACGCAAAACAACAACAACAACAACAACAAAAAGCAAGAGAGAGAAAAAACAACTAGATTGAAAGAAAGAAAAACAAAGAAAGTGAAAAAATAAAATTCGGATACAAATTAAAACTAAAACCCATAAAAAAAATCTATACATAATTCAAACAACAACAAAAAGATTGAAAAAATGAAAACCAACTTTACTATAACTTTACTTATGTATTAATAACGCTATCAGTCTCTAAAGCGAAAAAAGCCTATAACGTATAAAAAATAGTATTAAACAATTTATTTAGAAAGTGAGAATCCTTATTGATAGTCAATAAAAATCAATGGAATTATTTTCTTCATTTAAATTGTTCCATCTTAACATGCGAGAAATGTTCAGACGAAGAAGCGCATCCCCCCCATCAAGAAAATGGTTTTGTTTTGTTTCTTTTTGTCTCCCAAAATAAAACAAAAGAGGAAAATTCGTGAAGGCAATCATTTTTTTCATTCCAATTCATTCACCATGAGAGAGCTTGGCTATCGCTATAATGAGAGCCGGCGGCATGTTTGCAATTGCACTGAGATGCGCTCGAATCCGTCAATATTGCGTGCAATCCAAATAAAATGGCTCGATCATTACATCACACACGCCCACTTCTAATCATTAAGTCCAGTTTTCTCCAAACAGCCACAATTCTATTCGAAATGTTTTATCACACAACAAATATTCTATTTGACATCGATAATTTGCGTACGTTCTTCATAAAACAGCATACATTTTTGTGTGTACTTAAATAATGACTGTGATAATTGCGGGCAAAAAGAAGTAATTGGGAAAACATTCGAATAAATCTCAGCGTGGCTGTTTTGTGAGGAAACGCAATTCAATCTACTCGAAATAGTCCTAGATAGGTGATACAAATATGGCAAACATGATTTCTGCTTCTCTTTCTCTCATCATAGCGATAGTCGCGCCGCGCAACAGCAACAAAAACAAAAATACCAATGCGAGCACAGCCTTTGATTCGTTGAAACCGAAATATTTCAAAATTTGTACAAACATTTTGTTTTTATCGTACAAAAAAAATTTCATTGCACAAAAGATTTCTATGCGTACTACGCAATTGTCTGTTCGACACGAAAAAAAAGAATAGCAACCCGTTTTTAACAAGAAAATGAAAACTCTAACATTGAAAAAATTTAAATAGCCTCTCTTTAAGGTTTAGCCATCCGAATCGTATTACCAATGGTAACAAAGAAACCATATGTTTATTCTTTAATTAACGCTCATTTTTTCTGTAGTGCCATTTAAAAGCCATAATCGTATTATTTTTTTGTCTTTTTGTTTTGTTGATTTTAATTTAGCATGACAATGATATGAGGGTGAAAAACGCATGCATCAAAATTGGAAATCGCTAAATAAAGTTAAATTGAAAATGAGAAAATGAGAAAAATTTAAAAAAAAAAAACCTTTAAAAAGAGAAACACTGAATGAACATTGGATAATGAGTAAAGAATTGAAAAAAAAAATAACTGAAAATAAGTAAAGAAATGTGACCATAAACCAACCGAAAAACAAGAGAATATACACACAACTATTTACATTCAATATAAATGCAATGTAAATGAGAGAGAGACAAAATACAAAATATAGGGGTAAATCTAAGGAAATGATTATAATAGGTATTAAGAAAACGCCCGCATTTCACAAGGAATCGCCGATTATCAAAAAGGTGAGAGCCTGCGCGTGTAGGCACCAGAGCTGATAACTTAGAACCGGGAAGCGATTGAATGGGAAACAACAGAATAGATGGAATGAATAAAACTTGAAAAAAAAACACTGAATAACAAATATAATGAAAATGATTAAATGGATTGTACACATAAATTAATATTTTAATAGCAATTAATTATTTAAAAGGAAGAAAAAAAAAACAGAATTGAAAATAAATAACCGAAAAAATAGAAGAAACGTAAGTGGGGGAGGTGACGATGCATGTAAAAGACAAACAACTATTTTTATACAAAAAAAAAACACAAAGAAACAACTGAAAAAAAGCCTGGAGAAAAAAAATGCAAGTTCGAACATAGCAAAGAGTATTAAGGAGATGAGAACAAAAAGTTAAAAAAACATTGTATTAAATGAATAGTAGTTTAGTCTAATATGACAGGACAATAGTACTTTTGACTACTTTGTATGATTTCATTTATGCCAACCTTATTTCAATATTCTTCAGTGTACTTAAATATGTACGATTTTTACGGAAAATAATGATGCCGAAACGCATTTCCCTCCTTACAATTCGGGTTGGCCTCTCTCTGTGTGTATCGCAATTCAACACGGATCTATTTTTTGATGGCGTTTTTTACTTAATTTTTAATTCTTTCCCAGAAAAAAAAAAAAATGAAAACGACCCCGTTGCCAATTGTCGTGCCACTTTCCATTTCACATTGATTTCATTCCAACACATTTTTTAGCTTTTAAATCCTTTGATTCTTAATTTTGCGCATTTTATTTGATTATTCTCGGTGTTTATAGTCATGAATATCTTTATTATCTGCAAATTGGTACTTCAAATCATTTTTCATGGAATTCTCTCTACTTCAATTTTATTTTCGATACTATAGCAACCCTCCCCATACACATACATATTTTATTTTTCGTCACTTTTTCTGTTAATAGATGTTAAGTATTATATTCAAAAATAGCTGAAATAATTTGTAAATAATTTCGTCAAATCTGAATTCAAAATGTTCTCTATTAATTTTCAAGAAAATGGTATTTATATCGGCAAGCCAAGAATATTTTGAATTACAACTGACATGATACTTACCACTGTTTTTTTTATAAGAAAAATTCGGATTTCACTTGAAACTCTAAATCATCCAATATTTCCACAATTTTGTATGATTCCCAGTCATTTTTTCACACGACATGATTCCAAAATCCTCATTCAATTTCAATTCTTTTGAAATGATTGAAACCTTAACCAAACAGAGATTGTTTTCGTGTGTTTTTATGTAAAATAAGTTGATTTGATACTAAAGGCGGCAGTATATGCTGAAATGCAGTTCTGCTTCAGAATTTTCGAAATTTCGCCGGCGATCAACGATAAATACACCGGAAACAATCTCTGAATCGAATCGCTGCAACAAAAGCTGACTTGGCAAATGATTATACAGAAATGTGGAAATATATTTTTCCATTTCCCAATGAGATACTTAAATGAAAGTCCTTTCCAAACACTGTACTCGAATTGATGAGATCTTTGCACGTATTCGATATTTCATCGGCCGGTTTATTTGGCGCCGATCATGAAATGTGATCGTGTTTTGGGCCCACAGTCGACCATTTCCTGCCAATCGCAAAAAAATTGCAAAGTCACACGAAGTCAATTTCGACTGTGGGCTCCGACCACTCCAGTGCAAAGATGGCCATCGTACGTTTGTTTGACCAAAACTTAAATCCACATCCCTCCTTTTTTTATTTACTGTAAACAAATGTAATTTAGTTAATCGCTCTATGGTTATTTTTAAGTGAGACAAACTGCATTTCATTCATTACAAACAATGCTATACTCGCTTCAGTAGGGAGATAGATAGATAGTTTGAGAGAGTTGTAGAGCCAACACATACATACATACACAATTCCATTAATTTCAACATTGCAGACAAATGTATTTATTTTGCTCGATAGGAATGATTCTTGCCAATTGGAGAGACATTGCAATTTTATAACATTTTCGCCATAGAAAAATGAAACAAGAAAGAAAGAGCATAAAGAAATATATGAATAAGTTTATTTCAATGCAAAAAAATGATACAAAGCGATTATCACATTTAAACTGACTGAATTGAGCTGGCCGCTCAACAAATGTCATTGGCTCTCAATTAGGTGTGTAATGAGCGGTGTCAAAGGCAATGTGTGCTGCATTCAAAGTACTAATTTAGGTGCATCTACAAGAAAATCGATCGAAATTTATTTTTGCTCGTTCGTTATATCGAATTCATTTTCTTTTCACATTGCGATGGAAATCACAACCAATCCTATTTGGACCATCTCCTCTATTTGTATCAAGCACATCAATTTCATCCTTATTTCCAATATGACGCAATTTATTGAAGCCCGATTTGCGAGAGAATTAAACGCCTTTTTTTTGTCTAGATTTTTAATGCTATTATTTTTTTATCGGTTTATTCCCCCCTTTTATTATTTGAATAGTAATTTTTTTTTTGTATTTCAATACTTAGTTTTTATTTTTAATGATAAATGAAGAAAAAAAAACACATTAAACAATTTAGGATTTAATTACAATAAAATTATGAATGAATAGTTTACAGAGAAAAAAAAATAATAAAGCATATTATTGAAGTTTGTCAAGTTCATTAAATTCGCTTGTCTTTTACTTTGCTTTTCGTATGTTTCTGTTTTCCGTTTGCTTTTATTAGAGAAGCGTTTATTGGTTTCAGCTGTAGAATTAAGCACCTGAATGAATGTCTTTCGTATCTATCTTCAAACGAATATGACAATGAAAACCGAATCAAGAGCAATTCAAACGTACGGCTGAAGTGAGTGGTGTACAAAAATATTGTTAAAGGCTTTGAATTGTTGAATGATTCTGTTTTGTTTGTCCATGATGCGATTCACATCAAAATTGATTCCTGCTATCCGAGTTGAATCGTCCTTGACTGTTGCGTTTTCAAGCAATCCTCCTCGAAAAAGGTAAAAAGAAACTTACTCAACATTGACTGCAAACCAAATCAAACGTCCTGAAACATCACAAAAAACATTTAAAAAATGCCAAAAGTCACACTTTGAATCCAAAAGTTGCAGCTTTCTAGTTTTGTTAAAACTCTCTACAATAACAAATAATGTATATAAATAATTGTAACAACCAATTTAATTCTCTATCAATTAGGCACTAATTTAAATTTTCTGGTAAATCAGTTCTTTTCTTGTTTTGTTTTAATTGCAAGAAGAAGAGATAAAATGTAGCGATTAATTGCCAACAATTCCTATTCTCTAATATATTTTTAAAAAGATATTATTATTACTATTGTGTGAGTCGAAAATGACCATTTTCAGAAATAACACTCACATGAACTCTATCAAATGCAAATTAAAAACACGACATGAGCGTTTTTATCATGCGCTCATATCTCTATCATTAATTACACAACATTCATCAATTAAGGAAGCATGAAGATTAAAGATGTAAATCCTACGGAAAAGATTAGTTGATAATATTCGTTGCCAACTTGATGAAAAAAAAATACAAATTAAATTAATGATATTATATTAATTATGATATGAAGTTTAATTTTATTATGATTTTTGAGGAGCAATTTCAGAGATAAAAATAAAAAACATTATGAACAGTATTAACAACAGATCAAGAAACAAGAAAATCTATTATGAATTGTGTAAAGGAAGAATAATACGCAGAATAAATGTGCCATTTTCCATAATGAATCGCCGTATATGTATTTTTATTCATATGAAGTTACCGGATTTCACTTTTATTCTTGTACATTTCTATTGGTATTTGCTTTGAAAATGAGGATTCCTCAAAATGCAAATAAAAAAGTAAGTAAATGTATTCAAAATCATTTTTTTCAAATTAATTCATATTTTTTTTCCATAATAATGATTCACTACTTCGTGCATTAAATGTGGGTACGATGCTTGGAAAGGATATCCTTTTATTCGGGCAACATTACTTTTTCTCAACATTTTCGGCGACGGCTTCAGAAATAATGTGCACCACATCGAATGCAATTCTATCGGATGATATCAATTGCACATCTTTTTGTAAGTCAATATCAACTGCCGTGTTACTATTGACGGCGGCCGGCTTTTGTTTCTGCCCCGATTTCATTTTCTCGAAACGCTTCAAAAATGTCCGCGTCACCTCATTGATCATTTTATTATCCAATATTTCTAAAAAGGTGTCAGAAATTCAAAGCTCAATTCATCAATTTAATTTTTTCAATTTTTCATTTCAAAAAATGAATTTTTAATTGTCTATTTTGATTTTATTAAAATTTATTTTTATTATTTGTTTTTTTTTTATCTTTGAAATATTTCACTGATCTATAAATTCGACATGATTTTAAATTTAGTGAGAGCAAAACTAACGGCAAAAAGTGAATTATTCGAAAATGATTTTGAATTTGATTTTTACCCAAGCTCTTCGATGCTAGTATTATTTGATTCCTATAATAAATATCATTCTTCTGTGCGGGACAGCCGGCAAATGTTGCCATCCTCAAATTTTTTGAATCACCGACTGAGAGTGCGATGTAATCGCTGTTATCGAAGCAATTATCGGCTGCATTGAGCTCCTTCAAATGTGGCAACGAGTTCAAAAAACTCAAATTGTTTAATTTTAATCCGCTTATGTAAAGCACCCGCAAAGACGTCTGATAACAAACAATTGAATGAATTAATTGACAAACTTTTCAACGCGAAATCTCTGATTGAAATAGCACATATACCGAAATCCCGATCAAACTATTTAAGTCGAAGGTAAATGTTTGATCTGATTGCAAATGTTGATATTCCAAATGCAATTCCTCCAGCGAATGTAGTTCTTCAACACCCTCTAAACGTTGAATTTCATTGTAGCTTAAGTACAATTTTCGCAGATTTTTCAGTTGATTCACATTTTCAAGTTTACTTATGCGATTCCATTGCAGATACAAATGCGTCAGATGGGCCAATTGATCGATATTCGTAATTTTTTGAATTAAATTATTGTGTAAATAAAGCACTTTGAGTTGTGCACACGAAAGTGCACCCTGAGAATACAAAAAAAAAAAAAAAACCGCAGTTATTTCACAAACTTTTAATCTATGAGCTTGCATACAATTTCCTCGAGCTTACGACCATTCAAATACAAGTGCGTCAATTGTTTAATAACATCTTCTTTACTCTTTTTTGGATTCTTTTGAAAAAATTTATGGCAGAAACGTTCAACAAAATTGTTGGACATGTCGATTGATTCGTAACTTGGCCCTCACGGCCCCTAAGTCGAAAAGCGGATCATCGATCAAACAACCCTCGTTTCCCATCAGAAGTTTCCGAAATTATTCTCAACGCAGCAAGCTATTTATGTTATGAAATTGATTTTATTATTTCAAAGAACTCCAAATAGACTTCACATTCCGCCTGGTTCAAAGTTATAAGAAAAATTCATTTCGAATTGAAATGTGACAGTGTTGTCGAGAGAGGTCGCCAATGTGCTGAAATCGCCGCATCACTTATATTGTCAAATCAGATGGCGACGGAGCGATTTGTCAGTAGTGCACTCTCGTGGCATTTGTGTGAAATATGTTTTGTTGGTTCATCGTGTCAAAGTCATTTGCAGTATTCTCGCAGTTAACATTGTGGCGTGTATTGAGATGAGCAATAACACGGCCAGGAAAAATTTCTTTTGTTGTAAATTGCATGAATATTGATTTTAAACGTCAAAATCCGAATCGGTACGGGATACGGGATAAAGGCACAAAGAAAAAAAATGCTGAAATAAATGAAAATCACCGAAGATTTTGTTCGTGTTGCGGGTCATTAACTCAAAGCATTGTCAGACCCCAAAAAGGAGACAAATTCCATTCAAAAAGTTAAAGTTATACATTCATTGTTTTCGACGAAAAAAGAGGTAAATCAATGAGAGAATAGGAAAAGATCATATCAAGTATGCTCGTGTAATGAGTGTTTGTGTTTTGGGCTCGTTTTCGCTTTTTTCTTTTCGATTGTTGTGTTTTTGATGGCCGAAACAAAAATTCAACAAATTGTTTCGCAAAAGTTGTTCGTGCAAATTCGAATCAATCACTTAAAATAATATTGAAATAAATTTCGAAACATACACAAAAAAAAGTGTAAATTGACTGTGCAAGTGTGTGTGCATTCATTCAATGGGCTTTCACGATTGGTCTACCAAAATCATGTAATAGGAATAAAAAGAGTTGAAAACAAACCAATCGCTAATAGAATTGGCCAAATTCCGGAGATATTCCGTCAGCAAGCATTTTTCAAATGCAATTTATTTTCTCGACGTACATAGATCTGACAGGGTTCGAGGGTTCCCTTGTTTGAGAATCTAGAAATCATTCGACAAAACAACCATCAAACCGAAGCCCATACACGCACAAAGCAAAAAACATTAATCCAAAAGCAATTTTGGCCAACTATTCTCAGGAACTGCATGCATCTCCCGTGAATTAGTTTGCAGATAAACATTCCTACTGGAAATCGAGGCTGAATAATTTTATCTCTTTTTCAGTGGAGCTGTTGAAGTGAAGTGAGTCGTGTAGGTGTATGCGTATACAACACGCTCTCTCTTGTAGAAAAAGCTGTACTCTGTGTGTTGATTACACATGCTTACAAACACCATAGAATCTACAACAACACCAAAGAATAGTGAACGAAAAAAGATTTTTGTGAAGTGAATTATAAATATTATTCAGTTGAAATAGTTTAAGTCATACTTATTGAGCAATAAATCAAAACTAAATAATATCAACGGACAACAACGAGATCCATCTGCGCTGGGGTTCGTTCGTGTTCAGTGTGTGAAAACAAGATAATTAAAAGGCCAAAAAACAAGTTTCATATTTGTCATCACACGCACACAACGATACACATGTTCAGACGATTGACAATATCCCCATTTCAACAAATTTAAAGAGAATCAATTCGAAGGTAAATGTCCACAATTGAAAAAGACACAAAAGAAAATACAACAAAAATATACAAAAATTAATAATCGAACTGAGCAGATCGATTGAAATAAATGAATAAATCTCTTCGAAGGAAAACGACATAGAAATGGCTTCTGCCGAGGGTGCCGATTCGATAGAAGAATTGGAATCGGTTTTTTCGAACAGAAACCGGGACATTCATTCAAGTACATTGAAATCAAGTAGCGGCACTGAAGATGGTAAGCAAAATTTTTATTCTGCACTTTTTTCTCTCGTTTTGTCATTTCGTTTTTGTGATTGAAGAAATGACCGAGCAAAGGCCAATTGGATTTTTAGCCACAAACGGTGTAATGAACTCCTTCTTGACAAATAACAATCAATTATTTCGTTGAGATTTACAGCACAATGTTTGATTTAGAATGAACTTTGAACGCCAACATCATTAAGCAGCAACAGTTTTTTATAAAATGCGAATGAGAAATGCACTGCCTTATCTCTGGATTAAAATGGGAGGTTTTATTTGATAAGGCCAGCCTCAAGATTCGCTGCTTGGATTCATGCTTGGAATCCAATGAAAACATAGCCATCACGCTGATGTCAAAGCAGGCCATTATCTCATGAAACACACACACAAATTAATCGATGTAAAAACCAAAATGCTGTTGCCGAAATGTAGATTCATCATTTCAATTGAATTCATTAATCAATGGATACGTGTCATCGTTTTTGCCGTGTGTTTTTATTTACACAAATTCTATAATATTGGAGTTGCGTGTGTGTGTGTGTGAGGGAGCCAGAGCAAATGGCATTACACATGTTGAATATAATGCAATGCACACGACAGAAACACTTAAGTGATTTATTAGATTTACGGCAGACACTCGACTATAATTCCGTTTAATTATCAGCATTGCTCATTTTTCGTTATTTGCAACGGGTTTACGTCGATTCGTCCATGGACGTCTGAAATCTAGTGGCCGTCAACACGATGTGAATTCGATAAAAATGGAAACACATGAAATTGTTTTTCGATGTTTTCTGCAATAAATCCGTAGTCACCAATAAAAGCCGAGAATTGCTTTGAATAAACAATGATTGCAATGGAAAATCCATTGAAGTGCCATTTATTTTCATTCCTCATAAACATTATCGATTTGATATTATCATGACTTTCAGGCGAATCAAACATGTGTCTGTGAACAAATTCAAATTTTCCAGGACCGAATCATTATTCAATATTCACAGTCATATTTTAAACGAGTCAATAAAATAAAAAATGAAAAAAAAATCATCCGAGAGTGATCACGTCACTGTTCGAACAATGATATCACCGTAAGTGATTGCAAAGAGAAAATTAGCAACTGTTAGATCACATTTCATAAATTTAAATCCCATTTAATAAGATCACACGAGGGAAATCGACATGTGATTTGATTGTTCAATAAACTGTAACATGAATGATTTTTGATAAGTTTCATTGTTACATTTTGGCAAAAAACACTATCAACAACAACAAATATTGCTGTCGCTGATACAAACGATTGACATCATCACGCGAATCAATTGATTCATGCAATTCCACGTAAATTATGTGTGACAAATGTGACTGATCTTGTAATTTTCAAGCATTTGAATTATGTTGTTGTCGTGATAACATCAAATCGACGATTGATTCCATCATTTCCATATCAACGATTGTATTGTTTTAATTTTGGTATGTGTGTTTTTTGCTTACAACGCATTGAAAGTTATTGAACTTATTGGATTTGTTTTACTCACACCGCGCGCTGATACGTATGACGTGAGCTACAGCAATTTGATAATTCAACATTCTGCCATATTATCGCATTTTGTGCGACCTTTACGCGGATATATGGAATTTTGGCGTGGCCATCCGTCATTAACGGCAATGAAATGTGCACAACGAATTGGTGTATGATATCACAATTACATTTTTATCATGCGTTTCTGCGATGATTCACATCCGTTTTTTGGGGCAACATATTTTTGAACGATTTTGAATCGAAACACTGTTGCTCCATATCAATCGCACATGTACACAAAACGATTTCATCGATTCGCATTCGAAATGGATTTTAGCGGAGTTCTGTGCGTATGAGGCTGAAGAATGTGCTAATTGACGTTGGTATTTGCTCAAATGCGCAAACAAATCACGTTTAATTGATCGATATCGTTTGTCTAATTTCGGTGGTTTTTCTTTCTTCTCTTCCATCCCAAAAAAAAAAAAAATTAATCAATCCCTAGATAAGGATAAAACGGAAAGTGCTGATGCCGCTACAACTTTAGAGGTAAGTGATTTGTTTTTAATTACATTCTATCGAAAATATTTCGAACGATTTCAAAAACGCAACAATATGAAAAATGTAATTTGATTGTTTCCATATTTTTCCATTGATTTGAAAAGAAAAAAAACAAACATCAGTTCCGCAGATGATTCGAAATTTCAAAAAATTCAAATGATTGGCTTTCACTGGAATTGAATTGATAAATCATTTGCATTATCCTAAGCTGTTGGTATGATTAGGAAAACTGCCAAATAATTACACCGGTTGTTGCTGTCTGAGTGCTCTAAAAATGGCTCAAATTGAATGTTCACACACTGAAATATCCGTTTGGTCGGAATCAAATAGAAATGCCAGTTTTGCGGTAGACAGCAAATATTTCTGATAAATCGCATTAGAATTTGTGAACAATTCATAGGCATAAAATAGCACGAACGATCAACAGTGTAATGGGCAGCGAGAGATAGATAGAGACAGTGTAATCATAAAAATTGATTACTCAATTTGTACAGTTCATATTTTACTGACGACCAAATATACATTCTTCTGTATGATTCATTCGTTGTTTTGTGTTGTTTTTTTTTGCATACACCGGCCCAAATAGCACCGATTCGATTCAGATGCAAACGAGATAGAGACAAACACTGAGTGAATAGACGAAATCAGTAAATATACACGAACAAGACAGTTGTAAGTGGCCCATTGAAATGGCGAGAAATAGACAGGGAACAAAAATATCAATGAGAAAAATTGCAAAGAAACATCAAAACCTCACTCACTCGCTTGCGCTCAGCTGTGTATGGAATAATAAATGAATGGCCGTGACAATTTGCACAGGCAAACTATATGAGGGAGAGCGCAACAACGAATCTCGGGTGTGCGATAAATATAGCTGATTTGCACAAATAATAATCGGCTGCGATCTCTTTCTTGGGCAGTAAAAACGCGATTTAATGTCAATTTGCTACTTTTTTTTCATTTGCATTTGCATTGTCATAGCTGTGTGCTATTGCACGCTTTTCCACAATTGTGTTCTCTCATTGTTTTCATATGTTATTTTGATATTTGGTGTTTTTGTTTTTTTTTTTTTGTCTTCCCGTGTTTCTGTTTTTTTTTTTTGAGCCATTTGCTTTGGTTGTAGCCTTTAAATTTCACTTAAGCACACGTAAGAGTCATGTATGCTCTAAGAATGTTGCTCAAACGAAAGTCAAACCAAGCCAAATAGAATTGAAACACAGTCGACGGTACAAAAACATCGCCACTCACACAGTTGTGAGCATGTTCAAAACTGAAAAACCATCTTACTCCTGAGTAGCGCATATTTGAGCGCTGGCCTGTCTGTACGCCGATTTTTCAATTCATTTGGAAAATTTGGCAAATTTTCACGGCATAAACAATTTCTGAGTAGCTATTTTTCGCTGGCATTTATGTTCTCAGTCAATAATGCGCTCTCGTTAAACAGAAACGTATTTTTTTTTTTTTGTCATATTTGCCAGAAATTTTCGACACTCCACCGCTTACAACCGATTCAATTGCATGCAGTGTAACACTGTAAATGCTTCGCAAACACATGCGCGATGTGTGTGTGCGTTCTTTGATTTTATTTTCAGCTAGAGAAATCGCAGTTCATACACACAAATTATTTTCAATCGCATTTTTAGGATTCAAATCGATTATTAACTGAAAATACGCCAAATTTTCTCGGAATTTCATTCAATACTTTATGAATACCTAAAATTCAACTTTTGATTCATTTCTCATACCGAACGGATGCGCATCTTGCCAACAATTTACTTCCGGTTGCTTAGACGTGCCTTGATCGTATCAATGCTACGTTGAAATATAGTGCGGAAAACCCATTTTCAAAATCTCATCAGCTGTCGAAACGGTCGTTCATTCCCTCTTTTATTTGTATTATTATATTTTAAATGAGTTTTGCACACACAATACCTCGTTATTACATCAGATTTTGGCAAATACACCATTAAATAAATGAATACACGAGTCGTTGCGAGTTCGCAATGTTTGCGAAAAATTAATCATTGAATATTATCTTGGATGTCGGCAGAAGCGCCGAAAGCGTATACGGAAAATTGGCGTACAACCCTGTTATTTTGATTCAATATAATAAATGAGCATGTTTGTACAAAAATTTGCGAGAGCACACCTAATGCCAGCTACATAAAACGTTTCATTTAAAAAAAATATTATGTGTCGAAATGAAATCACCACATCCGTATGAATTTAATGCATCAATTCAGCCATATTTCCACGCTCGCCCCGCGTGCAAGATTTTACGCGACATTTCCCATATTTTTTTATGTATCGGTCCACACTTTCAAAATGTTCATGATTGATCGGCAGAAAAATATTGCCACCACTTCACTTTTTGATTGACACAAAAGCAGAACGAAAATAAATCTCATTTATTTACTTCTTTGTATTATAAATATTTTGAAAATTTCATTCCACTACAATGAAATGCATTGTCTTGAACAATCGACATTGCATCGCTTTTGTCATTCGAAAAATAAACAATCACATCAAAATGCGTATGCACATGGCTTTCGAACGATTAAAGCGACGATCAAACTGTACATATTAAAATGATATTCGTTGCTACATTTTGGATTTATGCAAACAAATGAAAAGCGAAAACGAACCGTTGAAATGTGTGAGAGCGACAGAGAAAAGAAATGGCACCTCACATTTCCTCGCATAAATTCGAATGGGCTTGTTGGGTGCGTAATGATTTAAACGAAGAACTCATGTGATTGATTCATCGATAGAGTTTATATTCAAATGTTAGTGATCATTTCTATTTGGCATACAAGTTTTGAAAGAGATAGTCAACGATATGCTCAGTCTGAGTCGTGGATTCTTTCAATGTGACTGTACAAGAAGTGCTAAAAAATCGATTGATTGTTGTTGTTTTCAATCTAAGTGAATCGAAATCAACCAATGTTCTGTTTCTGTCTTCGTCGAACTTGCACAAATGATTCATATGATGTAAGTTGGAAATTTACATGCAGTATGAACACCGATTTAAGTGGATTAGGCTCGAGCGCGTAACCGCACTCTCAAAATCGCTCTCTCTCACACTCTATCCTTTCCAATTCATAATTAAGTTGCTTTGCGAGTTTTCATCGAAAATTGAGTAGAAAAAGAGCAACGAAAAAAGCATTACAGTGAATTGATTGGAAGTGTGCATGTAGACAAGACTCTATACGAAAATAGTTTTGAACGACGGAATCTGCATGTTTTGTGGATTTTCCGGATTTCGATGTGTCATGAATTGGCCTTACAATGTACACGAAGGCTGACTTGAAACCAAATGAAAATTATTCTCGCATGAAAATCGAAAAGGTCAAACATTAAAAATACTCACCAAGACATTAAATACAATGTTGAAAACAGCATATACGCACACATTTTGCATTTGATTTGAATGCTACGAACATGTGCCATGACTTTTAACAGAATAGAAAATAGAAAAGAATCAAAAACACTCTGCCGCGACTATTCAAAGTGAAATTGCGTCTATTCATTTAGTTCCGGGGGTCAGTACAATTTATGGCTTTGATGTGTGCCTTTTACAATATCCCAAAAAATATTTATTAAATTTTCAAATATCATTGGATAGCTCATTGCATTGGCATTATAATGATTAATGGCGGAGATCAAAATTGAAAACAATTTAAAATGTGTTCAAAAAGAAAATTATCGGTCGATAGATCTGGTTACGAATTTGATAAAACTTCGAAAAATTTATGAGAAAATAAAATTCGTGCAGTGAATATGAACCAAATAATAATGTTTTAAATTAAAATCAAGTTTGATATTATTTATTTACAAGATAACATAATATTTCACATTCAAAAATTGTTTGTAAAATAATCTATGAAAAACACTGTCGCGGTCTGTCACCCATCACAATTGAATCAAAACAATAGGCTCAGTTATTAATTTCGCGTTCAATATTCAGAAACCTTCTAAGGTAACTCACTGCATAATAAACATATTCTTTTCAACAAATTCCGTAAAATAATTTGCATTTATTGCATTTTTGTCTGAAGCAGCATTCGTATAAACGTCAATGAGAATTCTGAGCCGCGGATAGCAACTAGTAATTACAACTGTGTTTCTTCATTAAAAGTTTAATTCGGATATGAATGCAACAACAACAACAACAAGCATTTATAGACCATAAATGCCTTTCAGCGTCTGGTCTGTTTTACGAAACAAATTGCCTCATACACCCCTAACGATACCTCTCCACAAACCTCGATCGAGAGCCGAGTTTTGAGTTTCATCACACCATTCATATACCCTCGCATTCAAATCATATTTAACCGAATCTAAATAGCGTCTACGTGGTTTACCCCTACCTCTCGGCCCATCAGCTTCGGCGAACAGAATCCGTTTTGGTAATCGCTCTTCTCCCATGCGTTTAACATGACCAAACCACCTCAGTCTGGATTTTCTTGCTTGCTCTCCTACTGAATCGACGTTTAAATCCCCCCGAATCGTCTCATTTCGGATTCTGTTTTCCCACTGATCGCGGTGCAAGACTCCCGAACCATTCTCAACACTTTCAGATCAGACACTTCCAAATCATGAATTAAATTTTCAGAATCAACCCAGCTCTCGCTACCATATAGAAGAAGGTCTGAAGATTGACCCGTGAATCAACATCTTTGTTTCTTTACTCAATTCACGTTTATTGAAAACGTGTGGTCTAAGTTGGGCTACTACTTTATTTCCATTAACCCTACGCTGTTCAAACTCTTTAATAAAGTTGCCATCTTCCGAAAAGATGCAACCCGAATATTTGAATTGGGAAACTTGTTCCAACAAGTTGCCATTCAAAGTGCAATGAATTGGCTTTCGAGTTTTGCCCACATGCATAACTTGAGTTTTTGTGTCGCTAATGGTCATTCCGAAGTTCATACAAGTCTCTTCCAAATCTTTGATGCTATTTTGCAGCTCCCGTTCAGAATTGTATCAGGTCCCGGGGAGGGCGAGCCCCGTGGCCTCCCCTCGTCCGAGGCACAATTCGAGCTTAATGAATTTAAGGTGAGGGGCGTGCTAAGCCACACTGCACCCGAGAAAAAACACATCAATTTTGCCGAAAGTGACATGTGCGCGGATTTACCATGCTACTGAAATCGGGAAAAGTAAAAATCTACGAAAATGAACTCACCAAAAATTTTTTCCTCCCAGCCTATATAAAAGCAGAACTAACCGAACATTTACCGTTATATTGACATAAATAGAAGAGAATATGCGCGGTGAAAGCATGATATTGAATGGAAAATTACTAATGAAATAACTATCTATGGATATGAATACCTTAGAATCAAATTATATCTTCATTTTGCTGCTAGTAAAAGCGCAGCTCAAGAAAAAAATCTCATCGAAGTGGCACAGAATTTCAAATCTTGTCCAAAGTGAAACATAAAAATTGCATCAATATTTCTAAGGCGGGATTACAACAACAATTTGCAACGCTTTTATGCAGTAAGAACATTTTGTTCCGCTTCTAAAAGCAACGCGTCTGAGTGTCGCCAATACGTGTAGCAAAATAAAGATGTACTTTTATTCTTAGGCATTCATATGGAGAAGAAAAAATGTTTTCGAATCATTCGAAGTCTGAGTTCAGCGACTTTTAATGAAAAAAATTTAAATAGTATTGAGAAATGATATTGAAAATCAAAAGTTGACAAAATATACACATTTTGGTGCAGAAGCCTGGCATCAAGGTCAGAAAATGAGAGTTGTATTGCGACATTTGGCCAATTAACTATAGTTAATTCATTTTTGATCACTCACAACAATAGCATTTAATCAGTCAGTAGATAAGAAAACTGGCCGAACAATCGCTCATGATGAATAAATTCCCGGGGACGGAGAAATAATGCAAAAAAAAAATCAAAGTTGTCTGAAAAGTTTAGTATCGTGAACATGCCCAATTAGAAGGCGTATTGCAAGAAATCATTTTGAATCATGAAATTTGCCGATTCTTTTTATTCAAATAGAAATTAATGCTGCTTTTTTTCAATCAATTTTGATTAAAAGTTTTTTATTTTGAATTCAAATAGAATATTTTATCGAGTTTCCTTGTTTGAAATATGCCTTTCAATTGTGACATGTTCACGATAGTTCGAAATGATTGGAAAAATACCGAAAAATTTGGATGAAAAAATTCGGAATAATTGAACATTTTCGTAGACACTTGAGAACATCTGTTGATGTACATTGCTTTTATCGTGGTTGCAAACCAAAATTTGTGTGGCACACCATTTCACATCTCAGTGAAATAGAATTGTGATTGTATAAGAGAGTTGCGGTGCAGTCAAAAATAAGGATGAAAACGTTCGGCTGCAGTAAATTGACTTGCAGAATGAGATTTATTGATTTGACCATCTCAGCGTTTATTTTGACTGTAATTTGTCAAGATGATATTGAAGAAACTAAATTGCTACAAGACACAAGCGCGAAGTCGTCGGATAAGAGAAGCGTAGAGAAATCGCCTATAAAGAAATCAGCGATTTTACCCAAATATGTATATCTCTTGAGAAAGGCACATGCAAGTGAACTGAAGAATCAATAATTAAAAAAAAAAATCGATGAAAAAATGTAAAAAAAATGACGAAAACCCATTTAGAACACGAAACTAAGCTTTGACCAATCAGTTTGAAGCGGAAAAGAGTTTTTTTTTCGACTGATAACGACAAAAAAATTTTTGTTTCGTTTTGTGTTAAGCCAGTTTCCTTCCTATTATCGAATTAGGTCTAGGCTTATTTTCGTTTTGTTTTAACAACAATCCGTTGACATTCTCGAACATTGAACTCTTCTCTAATAATTCCGCACTTCGCAGTCTCGAGTGTGAGAGTATGTTATTGCGAAGAACGTAGAGTTCCAGCAAACGTTGTAGTGATTTTCACAATTAGTTGTATTTTTATTGAATGACGTGTGTATTTATTTGGATTAATTTTCAGTTAAATGGTGAACAAATAGCGACAACAGGGCGCGCGGCGCACGATGTGGGGCGCTATGTATACGCAGCCGAACGGAAACTGGGCCATCGGAGAGTTGGTGACGGTGGTGAAATCACATATAAGAAAATTCAGTCATCACATATTATGGGATCGATTCAGTTAGGAATTCAACATACCGTATGTATTAAAATCACGATAATTGCAATTAATGCATGAAAATTCAAACATAAACAGTAATTCTTCACATTGCTCCGAATTTAAGGTTGGTAGTTTGGCATCCAAACCAAAACGTGATCTGCTGATGAATGATTTTTGGGAATTGGAAACGATATCATTTCCACCGGAGGGTTCATCAATAACGCCTGCACATCACTTTTCCGAGTTTAAATTTAAAATTTATGCACCGATTGCATTTAGATATTTTCGAAATTTGTTCGGCATTCAGCCGGACGATTTTATGGTATGCTACCAAATTTCATTGAATTTCAACAGATAAAAATAAATAAATCAAAATATCAATTGAATTTAACGTAGATGTCAATGTGTTCAGCACCGTTGCGAGAACTATCAAACCCAGGTGCGTCTGGTTCAATATTCTATTTGACCGATGACGATGAGTTCATCATAAAAACGGTTCAACATAAAGAGGGCGAGTTTTTGCAGAAATTATTGCCCGGCTATTATATGAATCTAAATCAAAATCCTCGTACACTCCTACCAAAATTCTTCGGCTTATACTGTTTTCAGTGCAATAGCAAAAATGTTCGGTTAATTGTAATGAACAATTTGTTGCCATCATATATAAAAATGCATCTGAAATATGATCTGAAAGGTTCCACATACAAACGAAAGGTGAGTGCTTCTTGACACCGTCCTCCACATTGGTTCACATCCAATTCAATCGAAATAACCGATAAATATAAATCAAAATTGTTTGTCGCATTTTTCAGGCCAATAAATCGGAACGTAGCAAATCATCACCAACATACAAAGACTTGGATTTCATGGAACAGCATCCGAATGGTATATTACTGGAAGCCGATACATATAATGCGTTGGTGAAAACGATACAACGCGATTGTCGGGTGCTTGAATCTTTCAAAATCATGGACTATTCACTGCTGGTTGGCGTACATAATTTAGATTTAGCATTCAAAGAAAAACAGGAAGAACAAAAGCGTCCACCGCCTGTTGCACCCGAACCAAGACATCTATCGCAAGATGATGAATCCGATTTGGAAGATGCGCCCGAAGTCGATCAGTTCATAGCACATGAGTGTCATCAAGCAGAGCGCGAACGACACGGTGCTTCAGTTGCCGCTGCAATTGCATTAAACCGAAGCAAATCGATCAATCGCCAGCGATTGGTCGCCCATTCGACTGCCATGGAAAGTATACAGGCTGACAGCGAACCAATCGATGTACAAGATGATGTGCCGTAAGTATCTATCCGACTCTTGTTCATTGCGATATACCGATTGCGGTAAGTTTTTCGCATTTTTCAAATCGTATTCTATTTTTTTTTCGTCTAGGCCTGGCGGAATTCCAGCTCGCAGTGAAAAAGGCGAACGACTTCTTTTATTCATTGGTATAATTGATATATTGCAATCCTACCGCTTGAAAAAGAAACTGGAGCATACATTTAAAAGTATTATTCATGATGGGGTAAATATCACATGCTATACAATATACTGCATTGGAATGCTGAATTTGCGAAACAGTCTAATTTAAATGTCATTCTATATTTGTTTGCCGCATTCAGGATACGGTATCCGTGTGTCGACCATCATTTTACGCTCTGCGTTTTCAGGAGTTCATGGCCAAAACAGTTTTTAAGAAAATTCCATCGCGTAAGTTTCCAATTGTACCTAACTCTTGACATTTAGCGCAAGCAGGTGTTAAAAATGACAGTAAATACTTGCGAAAGTACATTTTTGAGAAGCAACGCGAATTTTAACATCTGTCAATTCAACTAAATACAAAACAATTCGAATGATAAAGAGAGATTGACATTAATCAAATCGTATTCAGTATAAGGATGTTCGGCAGGTGGTAGGGATTATTGTAACTATCCACACATTGACGAAATGAACGATCAAAATGTATCCTGATTAGATTTGCTCCATCAGTCTTAAAGCTATTAATGTATAAACTTTAACATTTCGTTATTTTTTTTGAAATCGAACATAAATTGCTCTTCATTTTCATGATTCTCACACCGGAAAAAAAATCACATTTCTTTAGTAGCCAAATGTGGAAGAGAAGAGAACAAAAATATCTCTAAATTTCAATTGGTGATAAAAGCAGAGATAATTCGTCTAAAAAGAATCTTCAATTGGACATCGCAGAATGCCCAACTTCGACAATTCAATTCAATCCAATCAAATAAATTCGCTTTTCATCAGTAATTCTACTGAATTTCGTTAAATGGTGAAAATCAATAATTTCAAATTTCTCGATATGAGAATCCACAGAAACATTTCTTGCGCTCATTTATATTTTGTAAAATCAAAAATGCTAAAAATATGCTTATTTTTGTTACTTTTTCTATTTTTTTTCTCATCGATACACATTTATACACATTCATACACAAAACATGCCAAAACATCCTCAAACCAAAATATACCGAACATATTTGTCGATTAAAACAAATACAAAAAACTGGTAACGAATTCCGTATCAATTCGCCACTCACATAAAACCTTGTTTCCAATAAAATGAATAAAAAGTGGATCTTCCGGAGATAAAAGGGAATCATAGAAAGTTCCGTACTTTAGTTACCAGCTACATAGGTAATCAACATGAATTTCTTTGATCAATAAATATTAATGATCAATGTGATCAATATTGGTGATGTAACAATGGATTGTGGCTTGAATGCAAGATTGCACCGGTCGTGGTTCTCATCGGGGGGGTCTCATTGACATATGACGATATTCGTGTAATGCCAAATTTCTTTGAAATATCAGAAAATAAATCATTTACACAGTTCCTGTATGTATTGAATGGATAAAATGACTGAGTATTCACTTCAAAAACATAAAAGTTTACATTTGATCAGCTTTTTGATGATTTTTATACACAATTTTTTGATATTTCTCAAGCTTCACTCACCCAAAATCGAAAAATATCGTCATTGTCGCGAAATCTACCCAAACACTTAGATCCAAAAGTCTTGCATCAATGTTATAGTTCGTTGTTGTCACAATTTAAATAAAAATCTTTTGCGATTTTGTTTTCCGTTTCGTTTGTTTTCCCGCTCCTAGAGTTTTTGATTGGATTTATTGATTTCATTTATTTTTTCGTGTGATTTTTTAATACACTTATCGATATGATTTCGTTTCGAAACCGTTCCAATTCAAAATCCATTTGTTTCAAGAATTTTCGGTGCTTTTATCATTTCACCAGAAAAAATGTCAATATTATTTTGAATTTCATAGAGCATTTTTTTTACAAAAAAAAACCAACCATTTTATGTTCCAAGCCAGGGCATTTTCTGCTGTATTTTAATTGTGTTTAAAGAAGCATTTCTGCGACAGTCTATCAATAATCCGTGCCTTTTCACGTTTCTTCCGTTCGATATCGTTAAAATTGTTTGATATTCATAGCATGCTTATTTTGATTATTGTTTGTTTCGCCATATTGATGTGTAGCCGCATGAATTTGTTAAAATTATTCTTGTATATTTAAAATTGTCGATTTGAAAGTCAATAGCTGAAGTATTCACACTGATGTTAAATTGCACCAAACCGAAAAAAACCATTTCGAAATGTGGAAATTTTGAAATGTGAGCCATACGCATATGCACTGACTTGAGAGCCCACATCACACATACACACACCCATGTAAATGTAAATAATATTTGTTGGAGATTGCATTAGATATGTGTTTTTAACAGCCTTTACATTAATCATTGTAATAACACATGTTCATATATTTGAACTTCATATGTCATTCGGATGTGCGATAAACTTGAGCATACAGTTAATTATTTTTGTGTTGTATTTTAATAAATTGTAACAAATGGCACTTATTTGAGGAATGTATATAGATTAATGAAGAATTGATCCTTTTTTTTCTGCCGCAGAAAAGAAAAACGAACAAAGAATGTTAGGCAAAAGCATTAAGAAGGCAAATTGGTGCATGTAGTTTTGGTTAAGCTCCCTCGGCCATTCTTGCCAACAACGAATTTGTGAAAATTACTCAAACTGGATTTTCCAATTCAAGATATATTAAAATACGACTGATAGATTTGTAAGCGAGCAAACATTTCAAGCGCACCATAAAATTGAAATAAATTAATGGATGCCTGAATAAACGATGTTAGTTCATTGCTTTCATTAGTAAAGTTAGTTGCCCGTAATGTAAGAGAGCTTTTATAAGATGTTAGTGAAAATGTATGTTGTAATTTTGAAAGTAGCCGAGCAGCAGCAGCAGCAGCAAGAAGAATTTTATTTATAAATTTATGTATAAGGAGCAAATATCAAAACGACGGCCAATTACTAACAATCGAATGAACTAGAGAGTGAGAGAGAGAGAGAGATAGAGTGAGAAACAAACATCAAATATATACACAATTTCGAATCCACAATAATTCAATGTTTTTATTTTGCATGCTCTAATCATTGCTTTGTTTAACTGACGCATTTTCATTGTTACTAATTCTGCAATGCTCTCGCCACCAAAATCAGCTCATTGTTGTTGTGTCACGTCGCTTTCATATCCGCTAACCATCATCATCTTTTCCTAAAAGACGCACGTTCGATAACTATATATTGTCTAGCTCTTTCAAGTACAACCGATTTAAGCCCTAGCCACATTATGTTCATTTAAATGGTTTTCATTTGTTAGGAGACATTTCGTGAGATCCAAATATAGCAGCAAGAAAAGCAAACCACCTACAAAATTACGCTTTGCTATCTGAATAAAAAGTGTTGGATTAATTTTGTTGTATGAATCAAAATAACTACAAAAATTTAATCGATAGAAGTCAATATCCAGCCAAATGCTTGTATCCCAAATTTCGTTTGACATTTTTCGCCCGTACCGTACTCATTGCTTGCGTTTCCCACATATTCAGCTTTAATATATCGAGCATTACCAACTTCTTTTCAAAACAGCCGTGATTTTTCTTTGGCAATTTCCTTTGAAAATCACACAATTGTTGTTTCAGTTGTTGTCGGCTCTATCAACTGAATATACTTATGCCAGTCGAACGGATATGCCTCCGAAAGCCTCGCATTCTCGATGATATTGTCTCCAAAACTTTCGGCAATTGCATGATTCAGCAGTTGAGCTTCAACATTTTTCGCTTTTGTGGAGTGTTAATGTGAACACACTTCATGTCTGTATTCCATGAACAAGCAAGACATTGACCATGTGGCCCAAATTTTCGATGTATTGCAAACAAAAACGGCAAACAAGCGCTCCGTAGAAATGACTTCGTTGCACTTATTCACGTGAATATTCGTAGACAAAATTGGCACTGGTTTGTGCCACTGTATTTTATAAGTTTTTTCTGCAATTTTATAGATTGTGCGTCATTTATAACAATTATCGTATGGACTCTCTATATTTGTTGTTGTTGTTTGTTGAATGAAAATCGAAACGTAAACTTAATGTTCGCTATGCCCATTATATTGTCGCTTTCTCATTTTACGTTGTCATCCCCAAATGCGCGATTAAAAAAAGAATGCTTTTTTTTCAGTTCAATTGTTTTTAAAACCGAACAAATAAAAACCCGAATTTATGTGATGTTTCGAGTTTTCGCTTTCAACGTTTTCTAATTTGTGTTTCATTTTGAATTTCGAGATTTGATTACATGTTCTTTTTAAGTTGTGTTCTTTATATATCGGTCAAACGATGATTTCTTCTCTTTTTTTTTTCACTTTCAATATAAAAATGCAAGCAAAACGAAATTACTTTTGATCTTTTTCGAAATATAGCTCTCAAACATTCACCATCCAAAAGAAAAAGTCTTTCGAAAGCCGCCCAGCGTTCCACTGAAAATGAATCGGAAAGCCACCGTAAGTTAAACAGCAAAAAATCCAGTAAATACATATGCACTTCAAACATGCACCTACGAACTCAGCCAAAGAAATACAATGATAAAAACTAGAAATGCATAAAATCTACAAAAAACCAAACGCCTTGAAAGTTTGAGTAGTCAATGTTGTACATGTTTTCACTCTTATCTTTGCTTTCTTTTTCATGCAATCTGTGTAGCTGTAGCTGGAACATCGCACCATCATCATCACCATCATGCAAACAGTTCCATGTCAAAACCGGGTAAGTATTTCTATTGCTTACTTTTGTGGGCATTTATATGTTGATTGTTGTACATACTTCTGATCAAACGAAAATTCCTGTTCAGTTATTTTTCGATCATCATAAAAATTCTTCAATAATTTGTTATTTCAATGTATTTCATTCGATTTAAATCCGCTCTTGATTTAAACACGTCTATATATCGATATTCAGACTTTGAGGGAACCTCGAAATGCTCATATTAACCAATATAAACAAATATTTCTCTCTTCTAATTTTCATGCTGCGCGCTTTAAATGGATGTGTTGTGTAAACATAATGACATTTTATTTGTACGATATGGGATGAACCAAATGTATCATGTGTTCTCATTTTTGTTCGATAATTCTATCCATTCACAATTTCATCTTTGTTTCTTCCGTTCGCTTTAAAATCATTTTGTTTGTTTGTTTGCCATCATGGATATTTTATGCCTGCCTGAATGCAATTTCATGTGATCGAAAATGAAATCATATTCCATTGAACATTGAACATATTTCACACTACACAGAAACGCCAGTCACAGTTGCTTCTTCTTCCTCCACTCAGTCGCCGCTAGCTAAATCAATTGCAAATGTAACAAATACAGCTCCTTCATCAGTGCCACAGCAAAGTATACAGCCCATTTCACAGACGATTCCGCCATTAAAGCAAAAAACGGGCATTATTAAATCAAAAGTGCCGCCGCCCGTGCCACCACGCGGTTCACCGCACGTTGGTCGTCGTACAAGTACCAGTTCCCACAAATCAGCCGGTCCGAGTCCGCGAGCGACACCCTCATCAGGTAGCCCTAAAAACTATTTGAATGATAAATATTTCGACACAATTCAACCGAATCCGAACAATTTGTGTCGGCTCACACCGCAAAAATTGTATGTGAAAGAAGAACGGCGCGCATCCACACCGAGAACGTCAATATTTCGCGATCGATCGCCGACTTGTGTGCGCGATTGGCTCGAAGTGAACGATTTTGCTGCGTCTGATTACGATGAAAGTGTGCTCCAGTTTAAAATTACCGAACCAACGAAATGTGTTACAATCAAACCACGCAAACCAATAACCATTCGAACAGCTTATTTGCAACGTCAATCAAGCTTCCGGACGTTTTCCAATGGCAGCGACTCTTCTGTCCGGCAGAAAATTGAAAATTATGCCGAACAAATCGATGTCGCAACCACGAACCAAGTCAAAATTAGCCTTAACGATGATGAACGAACGGGTATTAGTGCCAATATTGTAAGCGATCTCATCAAAACGTACGACGGCAATTCGATGAATGACAAAAATAATAATCGGACGAATGTGTGCGATTCACTTCCATTTCTGCATCCAGAATCCATGGATATTGAAGCGACTATCGAAAAAGGGACATTATTTAAATTACGAAAAACATTCGAGGATGCAAATTCAAATTCAAATGGCATGCCACCGTTGATCAAACCAAGAATGAAAAAAGCCAAACCTCAATTGCATATGCCAGAAATTATTTGTCCCGAAAAATCCGATCCCATTCTGAAAACATTGAAACGTATAAAAGCGCCCCACATCGACATCGCCGCCGATGAAAATGACAATATAACTGTGAAGAAAAGTGAAATCTTAAAATCACATTCAAGCATTATTTCGGTAGAAAACAATAAATATTTGGACACATTCAGCTTGGAAGGCGAATTTGTGTAAAACAATCGATAAAAAATCGCAGAAACCAAAACTAAATCAATCGATCTCATATTTCATTTCATCAAGCACAGCCAAACATCTTTTCGGACCAGTACATATCATCTCTGTCTGGCTTTCTATCTTTCGCTCATTTCAAACGACAAATCATTAGATTAGATGTGTCCTATTTCATTGCTTCTGCACAGTATCCACTTTTCGATCAATGTTTTCTTCCATGATATTTGAAGTCATTTGCTTTTGCTGTTATGTTACGAAATATCGAATGTACAATACCTAAAGCCAAACTTCATGGATGGCATGATTGAACCCAGTCTATGCAAAGTATAAATATGTAAATGTGCTTTTGTGACATAAATAATCCAAAAGAAAAAATAAGTTCGAACGGTAAATCCATTGAGATCACATGAAGTTGAGCATTCAATGGATTTTATATCCAGCCAATTCAATTGTTGTCTGTGTATATTAAGTGGTGTATGTTCAATATTATTGTAACTGATCATCGAAAAACCTGTATATCACATGTAACCGCTAGGTAATACAGCACCTTCATGTTGTTCCACTCCACCACCTGCTTTCGATGACATTTCTGAAGGTAGCAGTAGCCATCGGCACGATGATCGTGGGAATCGACTGCAAATGGGCGGCTCGACAGTTCGCAGCACTTCCTACCGCGAGGACACCGTTAGGTAAGCACATGTCCGATGGCATCGCCACCTCCGTTACCATATGCCGTTTGATTGCTAATTTCGAGTATCCGTTCATTATTTAACATTTTTATGAAATACAAATAAGTTTCCATTTTTTTAATTTTCTTTCTTTTAGTTATGGAACTTTAACTCGGTCAACTTGTAGTCTTAGGTGCTTAACTTTATTATTTCAATTTTGTTCGTTAGAAATTTTTTATCGTTGACTTTCGAAAAACTGAAATATTTCGTCGAATTCATTTGATGGGAAAAATAAGCGGTGTGAATAATTATGGTGATTTGCAATTTCAGCATATCAGAAATTCGATTAGATCCTCATCTAGCGGTTGACACATCGAGCGGCAGTCAGTATGGATCGAGGGGAGCTCTGGCATGGACACCGCCCACATCGAATGAAGGATCTACACCAACTTGGACGGAGGGCACGCCCAGTTTTACTGAATCGAGTTCTAGTGGCGAAATGGGTAAGACTCCTACAAATTCATCAGCTTTTCGGTCAATCCGATTGCAAATCGTCACCTATCGATTCAGCGACTAAACTAATTACCGGTTACCGAATTCATCAAAAGCATTTTCAGGTAATTCATCACCATTAAATACATACACATCTGCGTCGGATCGTCACAAACCATCAGTTGAAGAATCACTGAATGCACTAACATCGGAAATGGTAAGCAGCCTTCAAATCAATACTTCTAGCATCGAGCCACCTTATACTAAACGTTCCGTTACTAACAGTAGCAGTAGAAATTCAGTTAGTTGAGCGCGCGATGTTCATAATCGATAATATATCAACATCGTTGTTATCAATCAATCTTTAAGTTGGAGTTTTGCGAATATTGTTTTCGTTGGATCTACAATTTTAATTTCTGTCTGATGTTTTGTATGGTTTTGTTTTGTTTTGATATCGATAATGTGTAAATAACAAAGCGCATCACTGACTATTCCTATTCTGTTTCTGGGTTCAAAAAGAGCGGCCTCTTGCTTATGGCGTCAATTTTCCATTCGAATTGGCTGTTTTATTGCTCTCATCAAAACGATAAGAGATGCGGAAAATTTGGCGACACTCGCCCGAATTTGCTTCCATTGATTTGAAGACCGTTACATGTGATACTGTTTGTTTTGCTTCTAATTCTTATGCACCTCGATAATACAATCACCCAATTCATAACATCATTGATTTATTTCTGCACCTGCGTGCTTTTATTAAATGTGCGTGTGGCTAATCATCAATTATTACTCTTCGATATGTTATATTTGTTCAGTTTAGTTTTGGATTAGAATTTTTATATGCACATTGGCGTAATATTTTTTATATTTTGTTTAATTTGAGTCCCCGTTTGTTGGTTGGTTGGCTAATAATCTGGGTTGTGTTGACACTTACACTGCGTTTTCTTAAAGTTTCAGCCGATTGTGAGTGTTTTTTGCTTTCTTCACATCATCAATCCAATCGTTTAATTTGCGATCTTTATATTTTTATTTGCCATTTTTGTTTCTTTTTCTTTTCATTTAAAATCTAGAAAATGTCAACTTTTGCAACTGCCACCAATAGTAAAACCACACAACAAACCGTACCCAACTCACGTCAGTCGTCTTCAGTTTTCGATTCCATTTTCAAATTTCCACTAAATATTTTTGAATGGCTAACATCCACACCTTCGCACTCAAGCAACGACTCATAATCCTGAATGCAAATTTCGCCAAACCGAAATCAAGGAAATTCAATAAATTTTCCAACAAGAAATAACCGAACTCAAACGCAAATGGTCCCAGAATAGATGAAGAAAGTGAGGTGATTTTTCACATAACATTTCTCGAATGCAATGCATTCGTTCCGTATAGTAATCAAACAAACGAACGAGAGATCGAACAAATATTCAATAAATTGTGAATATAGAATTGAATTAAATTATAATTTGTATGTTTCCACTTTTTTTTATTCCATTTCCAATTGTTACATGGATTTATCTGAAAAAGATGTAACCTAGTGTCGCATGTCGCATGCAACATGTTTAAAATATGGTGATTTCTTTTCCAATATTCAGTTGATTTAGTTATTTTTAGCGAGTTTCTGTCTTTCGTTCAAATGCCATTATGCCCAATGATCAATATCCGATTTTTTCTTTGTTTTGGTATTAAAACTCAAATATTTGCTGTCGATTATTCAATCAAAAAAACTATTCGATTTTTTTTTCTGATTTCATGCTGCATCTCATTTAATCGTTCCCCATAAAATCGAACGCTTTCACAACATGGACACAAAATTTATGTCAAAAATATTAAAATCACAAATCGCAATCGGAACTGAATAAATTCGAAATAAATCATTCAAATTCAAAAATAGCAAAATCTGCGTTGTCAAGTCGATTATGATTATGATTAGATTGACAGGGAGCAAAGCAAATGAAAATTGGGACGAATCATCAGAACAGTGCGTCACGTGAATTCAAGCAAAATCTCTGTTTGCTCGTGACAGTGTTAACATTTATTGAGAGAAAGAGGGAAGAAGAAATGGGAATCGATGAAAATCAACAATGTCCACCGCTTTTAGGGGCCTTTGTGTATTACTAGACGACAAACTTTTGGAACGCTGTTTTTCTGAGTGTTCCATAAAATTCAATTTAAAACCATGTCACAAATATATATGTATATACACACATATATATATATATATACAAAGGATATATTTAATTCATTGTTTTTCATTTTCAAATGTCTCGGACTGGATCATTATCGTGTACAGTTTATGTGCACCAATATGAAGAGAGAGAGAGAGAGCATATTGCTCAGGTTCAGTTGAACTGCGGGCAGCTTTTGTTGTGTTCGTTTTGTGGATGAGCTGATTATGTTTGCGATCTATTTTTTACGAATCGAAGCGATTTCGACTCAAGAAAACTATCAATGACCAGCCGTCACTGGGACATATAATATCAAATCGGCCAAAAAAATTCACCATTCAAATTCACCGAAAGCGCATATTCAGCTATTTTGCCCAGCATCCAAAATCTAAAAGCACACAACAAAAGATCCTCGCGTTGGGACATTGATTTCATAGAACCTAATTCATTTATTAATCATATTATTATAAATGATAGCATATAAATTCAAAGTTTTAAGATGAATTTTGCTTGATGCCTTGCGTTTAGAAGGAGCTGGAATGTACCAGTCCATGAACAATTATCGTTGTTTCGAAATTATCGAGGTTTATTATATGTTTATGTTCAAAGATTTTGCGTTACCAATTGCAAAAGTTCAAATATTATTATTATTTGGCTTTCGGCACTATGCAAAGGCTTGCCTGCGAAATGAGATCGATAGATAATTCAAAAGCAAATCAAAATTAATACGTCAATGTGTTAATGGGAACGGCTTATCATGTTTATGTTTCCATTGGTTGACGCGACGATGTTATTGGTTTCACCTTTTCGTTTCATTTTGGTTTTGTTCGATTTTGGCGTATAACAATAATTTTTAAATGAATGTGATACATTTGATTTATAAGTGAAAAAATTGATTTAAGGAAGACTGGAATTCCAACACACTGAAAATCCGTAGGATTCAGTCATTCTAAATTAAGTTCATTGTTTTTATGTTGATTAGTTGCGATTGAGAATGATCGATGCCGCTCATTCCAAGTTGTTGTTTAATTTGTAAATTATTAACAGTCAACAGCATTTAAGCTATGCAAATCAATGTTATTGCGAAACAATTAATGAGATAGAGTGAAATTAAAAAAAAAAAACAAACAAACAAATACATTAAACCACATTAAAAATCACAAACAAAAAACGATAAATAAGCCTTTCTGCTTTTGGTTTAGAAAATACCAACAATTCTCATCGATATGAAATATATCTATCGACAAAGTAGATGATTTGAAAATTGTAGCAGATCGTTCGAAAATGTAAATAGTGTACATTGAAACACAACACTTTTTTCCCTTGCGAATTCCAAAAAAAAAGCAAATGACTGCATCTAAGATCACAGTTGATGTGGATACATAATATCTAAATGAGAGAGCGATTTCGCTAATCCGCGCTAGATAAATGTTAAGCATAAAATATATACGATTTATGTATATGGCAAACTGTCAACTATAGATAAAATATTAGATAACAAAAATATATTAGTTTTCAGCGACCGCTGACCAAAACCGTTGATTGGAATGCAAATTCAACAAAAATACGACCTGTATTTATTTGCCTTTAATGTGGGCATACATTTTGAAACTCCTAGAGCATTCGTCAATATTTACCATGTTGCGGCAACAGCTTGAGTTTATGTACCAGAAGCGACGCGAGCGCCCTCAGCTCCAGAGGGCACATCGATGTAATTTAACACCTCAAATCGAAATTAAACAGCGCGCCAAATTTAAAATATAAGGTTATTGCCGCACCATGATATTTACAATCATTGTTGACGCATTGACTTGACGAATCTATTCTTGTGTCATTTACCTATTACTGTGACGTTGATGCGCTCATCACGGACACTCACCGTATCAAGATGATCAGGTTCAACAAAGTGTAAGAATTACTCGATTGTTGCATCGGAATTCATACCGAATTTGGTATTTCAGCCAGCATGTATTTAATTTTTGCACTGAAAAGAAAAAAAACAAAACGACGTGTGCGACACTCTCCATCAACTGAGGAGTCAACGCTGTTTTGTTGATTGATGTGCAAATGGTATGACCATAAATCACATGGAGCTCCTGGAAATTCCCCTTTTGGAAAATTTGAAAAATGCAAATTTTCGAAAAATTGCACTTTCTTCACCGTTTTTCGCTTTTAAGGCAGTTATTTTTCTCGAAATGAGGTTTAATTTGTTGTCCGCATTTGCATTCCAAACGAACGATATGCTGGATCACAATTCAACGATGTTATTTGTTTTTGTCAAAAAGACACCACGAAAGCAGTTGATTCTGCGGAACAAAAAAAATACAAGAAACATTTGAGAAGAAAAAACAAAGCTGATTTAAACGTTGTCCAATATTTTTTGCAGATTTTGAAGCCATAAATAAGAATTCAAAGCAATATTCTTCTATGCTTCTATTTGAGAGAGCATTGTGTGCGACACGCGCATGTATCAAATACATTTGAGATGATAATCCATACAACAACCAAGAACAAAGATTAAATTACAATTGTATATTTAAATGTACCTAACATACACACAAGTGAATATTTTGAAAGTAGATTAAAAGTCTTAATTGAATCACAATTGAAAGCGAATATGAAAAATATCGCCAGAGCGATAAATTCTTAAGTGATACAAGTCCAAATATATATAAATCAAGAAATAATAATGAATAAACAAAGTTCTAAATTATAAGATACAGCATACAAATTAAGATTTAAATATGAAAAAAATTATATTGTTAATTTGATGATGTTTAACCTCGAATTAGACGTTAAAATTTCTATTATAAAACCTTCGATCACAGCAATTTATTTGTGCGCTCTGTTGCGAACGCCACCGGCATCGGTTCATTGTAATTTTGTGCAAAATTTGTTGCAAAAGATCTCCAATACAATTGATGCTGTAAAGAAAAATGTTGTGGTAGTTGTGGTGGCTGCGGCGGCATCAACTAAACGCAACATATATTTGTCACAAAAAAAGTGCGTACGTGTGTAGGCGATAGCAGAAAAACAATGATATTAATTTGCAGCACATTTGAAAAAATCAATTTTAGCCAAATTCGCAACGCACCGCCTAACGCTTCATTGATGGTAGACTCTTATAATATTAAAGCAGTCGCAATCCATGTAATTGAAACTTATTTTTTATTTTAAATTTCTTTCCATTTCATCGTAATCAAATCGCATTAAATTTGAACACGATCAAAACTTTGTTCTACCTCAAAACATCACCACAAACTATATTCTTTTCTCGAAATTCTTCGATTTCACGAAAGCAAAAGCAGAAGGAATGTATATTTCGGCTAAAAGCTCCAATCATCCGGCTTAATCCTGCCTTTGTATCCTATCCTTCACTCGAATTCTATTAGACAATACTTTTCCATTCGATTCGGAATTTTTTCTGTCTCCAACTAAATTATCGTTTCAGAAATCGTCGGAATTTGGTTATTCGGCCCATTAAAAATCTATAAATGAATACTATTTTTTTCAATTTGAACAAAACGATTAAATCTCATAAAAAAAATTCATCTAAATATGTGAATTCCGACATATCTCACAAAAAAAAACTCTACAAATGAGAAAATGGGCATAGGTTTGAACGTAGTTTTAAGAAATTGTCGGGTAGAACATAAAAATGTTTGAATACACACGAAATTGTTGATATTTCGATGTTATTTGTTAAAAAAAAGAATCTTTTGATCCAAAAAATGCTAAAATTCTAATATAAAAATCATAACGAATAAATGACGTAGATAGAGTATCTTAAGTGAAGAAAATTGATGAAAATAGATGCAAATCAAAGCGTTTGATTATTCATGTCGAAAATTCCACAATAGACACGATACAACGGCATTAAAATTTCCTTTATTTTGCTTAATTCGTGTTTTCTTCTCATCACAATTCATATTTAACTGATTTTCCACATCGAATTCAATGCAATTCATAAAAACGGCTGGCAAAGCTCAACAGTTGTGTCAAATACCCAACAGGTGAACAAATTCAAATGATAACAATATAGCAGTATTGCGTTGATGAACTAAATGATATATTGGAAACAATTTGCCTATTTCAAACAAATACTCAAACAAACGTTAATTTTGCAAACGCATCAATTGCCATTTTACGTGTGCACGTGTGTAATGTGTGTTTGCATTTCGTTTTGATCGAAGTTGATGGCTGCATTCAGGTGTTGGTTGCAAATCGTGGGTGCTCGCGAATCAACTTCTTCGGAAACGCATTGCAACCGCATACCATCGAAAATATATGCTAAGCAAATAGCCATTAATCGAGAGTGAAGAGTAGAATGTACCGAAAACAGATCTATCGCAGAGAATGAAGAAATGGAAATGGTGCAAAAGGGAAGTTTAAATACAAAACAATATAAAAACATGAAAACATACAAGAACATTTGAAATATGCAAAAATACCTAGCGTAGTTAAACAAATAAATTGAAAATGTCAACAATACAAAAAATTTAACAAAAACAAAAAAAAAACATGAAAATATGTAATCCCAATTAACCCCAATAAATTAATTTGATTTCAGTCATCAAATTGAAAGCAATTATGTTTTGATTGAATATATTGCGCGTTCGACTCAAAATAACTGTCGCATTTGTGTTTTGGACCGAGTCGACCAAATTGAATCAAATCGAATCGCGGTGATTCGCAGGCACATGGAAGCAGATTGATTTTCACTTCCAAGTGTTTGAGCATGAATTGAATTGCATACTAACCAATCAACCGTCCGTAAACTATAGCTCTTCTAACTTTCACGTAAGCGGTCGATGCAAACAGCTGGACGGAGTAGTGACGGAGAGTTATTTTCAAACACAAAGTTCGTCTACATGCATTCTCACAAACGCGTCGAGTGTGGCGGATGCTTCGCTTGTCTTATTTCGTTCTATTCTTCCATTATGTTTGCGGCTGCAACAATGTTTTGTGTACCATGTGTTTGAAAACGACATTCCGTTGAAAAGTCCCAGCTGCTGGTGAAGGTAAAAACAGCGCAAATTCGAACATGGGCCACGTTTTTAGCATTTCTTACTGTTCCTTCTCTTTGCTAGGCTTCGAATGCTAATATTCTTGTATTTACTTAGACTCATCTCTAGGATATGCACAGGGTGATGACCGGAGTAAATTGCAGGCACTCGCACCAATCTATTCCGCAGTTGGCGCTCACCGAACTGACTACAAGCCAGCCATCGGGAAAATTCACTCAACCATCAATATATTGAAATTAAATTAAATACAAGACAACATGTGATTTTTTTAATAGAACGTAATCATAATAATACGAATTGTTAATATGAAACAATACATTGTTACAAATTCATTAAAATTTTAAATTCAATGTAATCGCAGAACAATTAAATGTCAAATTTCAATGTTTTACTAAATCTTAATGGAAAAAATGTATTTATCTGGATATTATTTCAATAAAATGTTGTCTCAAACCAAAAGCAGATCGATTGTATTCCGACTGAATTGTGTGTGTGTGTGTGTTTGTTAGTTGAATTTGAAAGGGGCGCCAAATGCGCAATCTGCTCTGTGTTCGGGGTGAAGTTGCTAGCTGCCAGATGTCATTGGCAAGTAATAAGACAGAGCGCGCACAAATTCACAGCGAAAAAGAGGCAGCGAAAAATTCATGCACAGTGAGACAGCGGCCGACAGGCGAACAGAGCTCTCACTACAAGTGTATGTAATCAGAAGTACAAAGATGGTTTTTCGTAGTCCGCTACATTTGTGACGCTTCAAATAGTTTATTTCTTTATTTTTTTAATCTTGTTACAAAAAAATACAAATCCATAAATGTTACTTGGTGTTGAGAATTGAACTATAAATTTAAAAAGATGTGAGTAATAATTAAAATATTCTTTTTTGATTTCTAAAACAGGCAACAACATTGCAGCATTTATTGGTTAATTTCACATTTGTCGGTATGTTCGAATTCGTCGTGATTCACGTTGAAAACACATACACACGGACCACCGTATTTATTCAGTGTTTGTCAAGAAAAATATCAGAAGAAAATTTTGCCATCAACATCGAATTTGGCCGTGCCGTTGTGCCTGACAAGATGCCATTAAGCCAAAAGTTATTTGCGTTTTGTTTTGTTCGCCGAAGAGACCAAAGTATTAGGACAAATTCTCCTCTTCTGTCAAAATGGAATCGGCTCAGGAGTGGACACATTGAGAGCGAGAGAGATAGAGTGAGAGCGAAATAAAATGCCGATTCCATAAAAAATGTTGTGATTAAAAATATTTCGATGTGCTCATGCGAAATGAAAATTGAAAAATGTCCGAAAAGCGATAAAGAATTGTAATTGTTTGAAGTGTTTATTGTTATTGTTGTTGGTGATGGTGATGGTGGTGGTGATAATTGCTTGCTGTGCAATTTCGAGAATTGCCGCATTTGTTTTACTTTCAAAACCAGTCTATCGCTGACAAAGTTTTCACGGCGAAGAAACTTATAACAGTGTACGTGGAAAAATCCTCGCATTAATACAAAATGCCAGAAAATTTGGTTCAATAGACCGATCAATTGAAAATCTTACCGAAGGGTGTTTTCGCATACATTGAAACGCAAATTTTCTTTCAAAATAATTGGTTGGCTTAAGAAAATTCATTTTTTCACCACAACGCATACAATGATTTTTTCCCTCTTTCAATCACAATTATCAATGCAAAAGTGCCAAAATTTCTGACTCCATTTATCGCCGAAATTAAATAAAAATACCACCAGATCGTAGCAACTTGTGATACCAATGCATAAATATTTATTGCCCATCGGCAGCGGCAAATTTGATCACCGTATATTGTGTAATTATTTCGTTGAATTCACGACCAGTATTTTGAAGCGATGGAATCATAAATTTATGTGTAAACTTCGTATGGATAAATAGCAACGGCAACAGCAACAACAACGACAACGACAGCGACAAAGACAGCGACGACGATAGCGTATAACATTAACAACGCTATGATATTTTGATTGGCGTTGCGTTTATTCGGAGCATGCAATGCAATTTATTCTGCTTCTTCTTCTTCTTCTTCCTCTTCTTCTAGAGCGATTTAGTCTTGTTTTTTTTCAACCTTTTTGAGCATATACACTCACACACCAAGGGTGCAACTTCATTCCGGTTGGCATCTTTTACGTTTTGGTATGGCTCGCCTGACAAGTGAATAAATAGTGAATATCATCGAGCAACGGAGAACACTGTGTGTTCCAATGCGATTTTTTTTTTTGCTACGTTTCGCTCGCGGGTGCTCTCGCTCTCTATCTCTCTTAGTTCCGTCTCTCCAACTGCACTCTCTCGGTCAACTTTACCGACTGGATCGGTCTCTTTTTCTCTCTCGCTAGATATATTCAAATGCAAATATACACACATAGACCGCTCTCTTTCTCTCTCCATAGTCCACATTAACCGATGATATTCAATCTATGTGTTTTAGTGTATCGCAAAAATGAACATAAATATTTTTTTTTATTAACTCATCACCAACCAATTTTATTCTATTCATTTTCTTCATTAGCATTTTTTATATTTTGTTGAGAAATTAGTGTGTAGTGTCAAAAAAATTCTTTCAAAGTAATTTGAGTGAGTGTTTGCGTTGTAAAAATCATTAGATCTCTTTCTCTTATTGGCCATAATGTCAAAAAAATAAGTGCATTTTGTGTGATTCTTGGCGAGACCTGAATGAAGACAAATAAAAGAAATAATACACAAATCTGACATTTTCTTGTGGAAAATGCTTCCATGAATAATTTTCTACGATAAAACGATAATTATGTGATACGGTATATATATGTCAATGGTTGGAAATCCATCAATCCATTGTCATTTTAGTTCAGCATCCAATTCACACCTCATATTATTCTTTTGGTCACAGCTTTCCGAGGTTTCGATAGGAAGCAGTTGGGATATTTGCACAATATTTATCATATCGTTTTGTTTATACATTTTCTTCGAGAATTGCCAAAGGGCATAAGGAAGCTGTCACAAGTGATGACGCTTTACTTGTTGCTGTTGTTGGCCGATTTCTATATTTTGTGCCTGTTTGATTCATTTTTCGAAAATGCATTCTTAGAAGAAGAAATAAAAACAACGCAAGCCATGCAAATCACGTATCCATAATATTGCTTGCTCATTCTAAGTAGTGTCTTTTTTATTGTTTTATTTGCTTTCGTTTTTAGACTAATTTAGATTTGAAGTGTGTATTAGGAAAAACTGGAATCAACGTCAATAGAAGTATTCGGAAACAGGCAAACACACTTACAGTCTTGGTTTAGTTGACAAAAACAGTTCGTCTTCCGGATTTCTGCAAAATGGATAGTGAAAATCACAACGACTCCAGTAACCAGCGTGAAATTCGGAATAACACAGTCGAAGCGATGGATACAGAAGAAGGTAAGTGTTTCGAATGTGTTGAATTTGTGGTTTTATGTGTCCTAAATTCTGTACGAGCGAATCGATGCAAATTGCGGTGCATATTCGGTGTCGGTCGAACTTTTCGTTCTTTTAGTCAAAGTCATTGATATTATGCAATATCTGCAAAGCAAAATTATTAAATGTCCAAATGGAAAGATTAACTCCATTCGCCGACCATATCGCAATCAAATTCAATGGTACGACAGTAGTCAGCGGCTCTTCTTCGTGCAATGAACCAGCATGATCACGGAGAATTGTCGATTGACCGTGCGACTGTCCAATAGCGTTCGCTCCCACTCCTACATTGAATGAAATAAAAAAAAATTAAACAATTCAAATCAATATCAAATCGGATCACATAGTAACCAGTTCACCGAACGAAGTATTTCGACCAGTTTTGCCGCATGAGATACTTGATCAACAAACTGATAATTTAACAGAGCCCACAATGCCGATGATACCGACAACGGTGAACGAAAACAGTTCCGAGGTGGCCGATGTTCAAATGGAAGATGAGGAGATGCGCTCCGAGGCGACATTTAGTTTTGTCGTGCAAGATTTTAGTAAAATGAAAGACTCGATATTGTCGCCACCGTGCTATGTGCGAAACCTGCCCTGGAAAATTATGGTCATGCAACGAACATCGAATTCGAGCGACCGGAGCCCCGACAGCCGATCCATGGGATTCTTTTTACAATGTAATGCAGAAAGTGAATCGTCTAGTTGGTCGTGCAATGCAAAAGCCGAATTGAAATTGTTGTCATATAAACCCGATCAGGATCCGTTTGTGCGGCAAATAAAGCATTTGTTCTACAGCAAAGAGAACGATTGGGGTTTTTCACATTTTTTGAATTGGAATGAAATTTTGGACCCAGAACGAGGATTCATTCAAGATGACACAATTAAATTGGAGGTGCATGTCATTGCTGAGGCACCGCATGGCGTTTTTTGGGATTCAAAAAAGCATACGGGATTTGTTGGTTTGAAAAATCAAGGCGCCACATGTTATATGAATTCATTGCTTCAAACGCTCTACTTCACAAATCAACTGCGGAAGGCGGTATACAAAATGCCAACCGAAGCGGATGATAGCACAAAATCAGTGGCTTTGGCATTGCAACGCGTCTTCTATGATCTTCAGTTCTGCGACAAACCAGTGGGAACAAAGAAGCTCACCAAAAGCTTCGGATGGGAAACATTAGACTCATTTATGCAGCATGATGTTCAGGAATTTTTGCGAGTTCTATTGGATAAAGTGGAGAGCAAAATGAAGCGAACTTGTGCCGAGGGAACGGTTCCAGCGCTGTTCGAAGGGAAAATGTCCTCGTACATCAAATGCAAAAACGTTAGCTACACGAGTACACGAATGGAGACTTTCTACGATATTCAACTCAACATCAAAGGGAAAAAGAATAGTAAGTTGAGCTTTTGTTTGAGTGCGAAATATGGCTAAATCGTTAGTTTGTTTTTTAAATTTTTTTTTTCGTTTCACACAGTTTACGAATCCTTCAAAGACTACATTGCCAAGGAGACGTTAGAGGGCGACAACAAATACGATGCAGGTGAACATGGTCTACAAGACGCTGAAAAAGGAGTAATTTTCGTTAAGTTTCCGCCCGTACTGCATTTACATTTGATGCGATTTCAATATGATCCAATCACGGATAATTCTGTGAAGTTCAATGATCGCTTCGAATTCTATGAGCAAATCAAATTGGATGAATTCCTGCAGAGTCCAGAAGACACACCGGCCGATTACACGTTGCACGCAGTGCTCGTGCATTCGGGAGATAACCACGGAGGACATTACGTAGTCTACATCAATCCATATGGCGATGGTAAATGGTGCAAATTCGATGACGATGTTGTGTCAAAATGTAACAAAGCCGAGGCAATTGATCACAATTACGGTGGCATCGACGATGACCTGAACTTAAATGCCAAACACTGTAGTAATGCATACATGTTAGTTTACATACGAAATTCAGCGATGAGCCAAGTGCTGCAAGAGATCAAAGAGTCGGACATACCGTCGGAGTTGATTGAGCGATTGGCCGAGGAGCGGCGCATGGAACAAGTACGGCGACGGGAACGAAGCGAAGCAAACACGTACATTACCATTAATGTATTGCTCGAGGAATATTTTGAAGGTCATCAAACGACTGATTTATTCGATTTGGAAAAGGTCCACTGTCGCTCATTCAAAATGAAGAAAACGCAAACAATCGCTGATCTAATGAACACATTCAAAGATGCATTTTATACGCCCATCTCACATATGCGTCTCTGGCCATTGGTTTCGCGCCCAAATCAGCTGACGCGACCGTCATTCTTCTACTACAAAGACGACCCAAATAAAACAATTATTCAATGTGCTGAACTACAAAATCCGTGGCTAGTATTTTTGGAACTATTGCCGCCAGACTCCACTCAAACCGGATTGCCACCATTCAACAAAGAACGAAATGTCTTGTTATTCTTTAAGGTAATTGCCATTTTTGTCGCCCATTTTTAGCATTTGTTTCAACATTTCCAAATGACTAATCGCTCGTTCGTTTATGTTACAGTTCTATGATCCTGCCATGAAGCGATTGAATTATTGCGGTCTTGGCTACTATAATACCGCACAGAAAGTAAGCGATCTAGTGCCGGATTTGAATAAGCGTGTTGGTTGGCCAGTCGATACAGAGCTTACACTTTATGAAGAACAGGGATCAAATATGGTCCAGAAAATCAACAATATGAATGATACACTGGGAAAGGTAAGCAATCTACTTTCCATTTCCATTACTAAATGGCAATTCAATAACCACCAATCATTGTGTTTTGATGCACATGAATAGCTCGATTTGATGGACAGCGACGATGTTATTATATTCGAAAAGAAACATTGTGATGATGATCTTGAATTGGCGACATGCGAGGATTACTTTAAGGACTTATTGTATCGAGTTGAAGTGGTGTTCATCGACAAAACCAATCCAAACGACACAGGTTTCACATTAGAATTGTCACAACGAATGTCTTACGAACAAATGGCGAACGCGGCTGGACAAAAGATGAACGTCGATCCAAATACGATACAATTCTTCAGATGCCAAAAGTAATGAATTCGACCAAATTATCCGCAGACTACTCGAATTTAACGATCCAATTTGTATCATTTCATTTCACAGCTACAAAGATTTACCAGGCAATCCAATTAAATCAGCATACGAAGGTCAACTCAAAGATTTTCTCATTTATAGTAAACCGAAATCAGTGAAAAAATTGTTTTATCAAATTTTACCAATGAATATTAATGAATTAGAAAGCAAAAAACAATTCAAGTGCTTTTGGGTGAGTCACGAAAACTTCTATTATTCGTAATATGTTTTGAGCATTTATTTACATTCAATGTGCATTGCAGCTACCGCCGAATATGAAGGAAGAAAAGGAGTTAGTTCTCTATCCAAATAAGAATGGCACAGTAAAAACGCTGATCGAAGAGGCTACTAAGCATGTTGAGTTCAGTGAAGATGGCACACATCAACTGCGAATGGTTACAATTCAAGGCTACAAAATTGGTCCAGGTCCCCGTGAAGACATGGAACTGGAACGTAAGTCAACAAAACGTCATTATTTGCGTGCTTCAATGGAATTTCACATCACATTTAAAGTGTTTACGGAAAAATAAATTGCTTACAGATTTGCATCAGCACGGCGACCAAAGTGTGTCACAACAGATATTTTATCGTTTCGAAGAGATTCATCAAAGTGAATTGAACCTAGCTGAAGATGAAATGCTGATACCGGTGTCACATTTCTACAAAAATGTGCATGATCTTTTTGGCATACCGTTCTTTGTGAAAGTCAAACAAAATGAACCATTCTGTCAACTAAAAAACCGTTTGCAAAATAAACTTGGGGTTCCAGATAAAGAGTGGGAAAAGGTTTGTATTTACCCACTGCAACTCAATTCAAGAAAATCGAATCACTTATTGAATTTGTTTCAAAATTCCAGTATAAATTCGCGCTTATCACAATGGGAAGAGCCGAATACATCAACGAAGATGACTTTGTAATAAATTTGCCTGACTTTAAAAACAATAGCAATAATCAACGTAAGATCCACTTGTTTTTAACTAAAATTCAATCGCCAAATTCATGCGAAGATCAAACGTTATGAAAGACAATTGTATTTTGTTCTCATTTGTCCACATTTTTAACAGCAGGAGGAACTCCGATATGCTTTTTGGGCTTGGAGCATGTGAATAAGACACAGCGCCGATCACGTTTCAATTACTTGGAAAAGGCTATTAAAATCTATAACTAAGAGAGAAACTCTCAGTGCGCGCCGACTCACCAAAATCATTGCGGATCACAGCACGAGTGGGGCCCGACTTGACACTATTAATAATAAAATCTAAGAACGATTGCAGTCAAACAAATATTGAGAGTTAAAACAATTTACAAAACAAACAATTTACAAACAACACAATGAAACACAGTTGGGTATGCAAGATGAGCCGCAAACAAAAACAAACAAACAATCTAAAAGAAAATTCGCCTGTAATTGAATACACTGGTTCCTCACGTGCATGCTAATATGAAGGTGAATTAGGAGGAATAAAAACTGTAAAAATATTTATTACGCTGCGCTTACATTTCTTTTTCCTTTACTGATGATCACTTGTTCTCAAAATTGATTACCTAATTCTCTTCTTTATGTTACGATTAGAAATATTTAAATTACTTAAAACAACCTGTTTGCCACAAATCGAAATTGTTTATTAAATTATTCTATCTGATTCAAATTTTTTGAGATCGATGAAAAAAGTAAAACACATTTTTTTTGTAATAAAATGGATATACATCAGACAAAAAAAAAACACATTCGATTAAGAAAAAACAAAGGCTAACTAAATTAGATCGATTTTGTACAGATTACAAACTATTTGCTTTTTATCAGCAACCGAACTTGTAGCCGCTTATTTTGGTTGAATCGATGACAAAATGAAGGTGATGTTGAGTTGTTGATATGTTGAAGACACAAAATCGCATTCAGTTGCGATGAGTGAACGACGGTAAATGGAATCTTATGGACGACACATTTTTTAATGATGTTTTTTTTTTGTTCAATCGAACTGTTTTACAATTCAAAATACACAAGCACACACAAAAAAGAAATGATTCATTTCAAATCAACCAATGGACCCAATAAATTGACTTGATCATTAACAGCTATATCGGAGTAACGAATGACAAAACAATATTCAATAACAAAAATGAAAAATGAAGAGGAATAATGATGAACTGTCCGTAGTTTATTTTAAACAATTAATTCTTAGAGTCTATGCATAACATTGATTTAAAATATTGTATTATTTATAAAAAAAAAATATTTTATTGTGATCAAGCAATTGTTGAAATGAACAAGACGATTTCATTTTGTAATTTTTGCCTACATAATTTGTTTATATTTGGTCTCGATTAAGTCGAACCCATTCGTCGTTCTAATCAATCATTTCAAGATTTATGGCTAGAAGCAATCTTCATTTGTTCGTTCTGTTTTTGTAACAAATTCATTGTTTTCATTTGAAATTCCACCTGCAAAAATGTTTACTGGTTGAAGCGAAAGAATATAGAAACTCCGATCAACAATCGAATCATCCATAACATTAGCTTCGGTTTATCTAAGTTTGTTTTATAGCTTAAACTGGTTCAAATACAGGAATTTTGCAAATTTTGTTTTCTTTTTGAACATTTTGATTGATTGTTTTTCATCATGTAAACTCTTCAAAATAACACACACACACACACAATAGTTTGTATAACATGGGCAAATAACAATTTTTTGCGAGAATCAAAAATAAAAGCATTTTCGTTCTATTACGTTACCATGTGAAAAGTAAATAATTGACTCAATTTAGCGCAATATGACTGAATTGCAGAGTTCCTGTTGTTGCAATTCTATTCGATTTATCACAATTCATCGCGATATGGATCAAAGATTTGTCTTAAGGTAATTAAATTTTTGAATTCTGAGTGTTGATCTGAGAAATTCCATCTGGCAAAAAAGGTAAGTTAATGAATATCACGATAATTCGTTTTGTCACTCCGATTTATTCAGTGATGAGGCAAAAATTGAATTGAATGCACAGAAAAAAGTGTGATTCAATGAAATAGACCTCATTCAAATTTGATGCCGAAAAGAAATGTAGACCAAAAAGACACTTTAGATTGAAAGGAAGGCAAAAACTGCTGAAAGTATCGCGATCTGGGAAATAGCATTGCCCAAAATGTGTTTTTTTTTTAGCTTCGCTTTTACTTGCAACAGAATGAAGATGTACTTTTTCTAAGGCATTCGATTCTGGTCCATTCTAAATATTTCAATAAATATCTACGCCACCACTTTAGTATCAAAGTATATACAATTTAATTAAAAAATGAATGGAAAGTGAATCCTCAGCACGTTTATAGACATTTTTTATAGCGTTTGAGTGAGCGACAAATAGACTCATTGCTGTGGACAGCATAGGGCTTTCGTTTAATGCGTTGACTGATTCTTTATAATAAACACATCGAGCGCTCGGTTCCTTAGACTGAAATTGTGTATTGTAAAAAATCATTATCTGCTGTCCTTTTCGTTTCATCGCGACTACTGTCGAATGGGTATGGAATCAAAGACTCTCCTCAAAATTGGAATCACAGCGAAACTGCCTCTAATTGTTGTACAGTTAGAACAATCATATAACAGAACAAAATATATATATATTTAACTTTAAAGGCATTTTATTTGAGTAAAAATTAGAAAATTAAGATCAATGATTTATTATTATTGTCATTATGAAGAAATTAATGCATAAAATGTATTCAAATTATAGAGATTCACGTATTTAAATGCTCAGAGGAAATCTTTTCGTGTAATGACTCCTCTAACATCGTTTTTAACGTCAACGACGACAAAATGTCGGAGGCCTAAAGCACGGAATATGTCAAAAATTTTCGAAACAGATGCGTTTTCTTTGGCACTATGAACTGATCGATTCATAAACATTTTCAAGTTAATGGAATAATTCAAGTCTTTCTCTGAAGCTGGTATCGCCTAAAAACGAAAAAAAAAATAATTGCAATGAAATGGAGTTTTGGTAATATAACCTTGGCTTACTTCAATCGATGGATATCGCGGGTATTCATTCCGGAATGTTTCGATCGAAATATGCGGTAGCCATATGCTTTCGCGTTCCACAAAATATTGATGGTGAATGATGATAACTAGTTGTGAACGTAGAATAAGACCCAAGCAATGCCCAAGATTTCCATCTTCTTCGATGCGATCTACAACCGGGAATCCATTGTGCGGACACGTTTTAAGGATGTTTATAATCCGAGAGACTTTGTCACGAAGTTGAATGCAAACAGGTGGTGTCGACATGATTTGCATTGCCTTTAGACAGCGATACGGTCGTTTTACACGCAAACCCAACATTGGAACCTTTGCGAGATAAAAAAACAAAGTTGTTTGAAATGGACATTTCTGTGGAAGATCGTCAAAACTGTCTGCTGCCTTAAAATTACCTTCGAAACGGCAATTTGTGTATCGTATATGCCTTCGGTGAATAGATCTCCGACCCATTTAGCGCATGTGAAAGTAATAATTAGTGGTAATGCAAATGAAACGTTGCCAATAGTTTCAATTAAAATCGCTGTCAAACTGATTGTCATTCGCATCGAACCTCCCAGTTGAGCTGCAGCACCAATCACTGCATACTTGCTGGGATGAACAATTGTCTAAATAGAGTACATTCATCCATTAGATTTGCTCAAAGCTTGATTGATTTAACATTGCAAATTCACCGCTATCTCCGGAGAAATGTCTGACAAAATCATTGATGTAATTCGACCCCAGGCAGCGCCAACTAAAAGTGTTGGTATGAAAATGCCCATTGAAACGCTCAATCCGTACGTAATGCAAGATAGAGGGAAGTAACCAATGACAAAAACCAGAAGTGTGAGCATTCGATGGGAGCCAGGTGGATCGTGGAATAATGCTTTGACCGAAGCTTCGGGCGTTTGAAACCACAATGCCGTCATTGCATTATACTCGTTATCCTTACAAAACAATTGCACCGGATGCAAAGTAGGATCGACACCTAACGGGCGACAATCAGTTATCGAGTACATCATGACGCATGCCATTGTGGCCGTGAAGATTGCGATCAAAACAGCTTCAAAAACTTTCGCCCATTTCTGCTTGATGTATCTGAGAATGACACAATCAATTTTGTTACAAAATCAGTTGTTTCGGTGAATGCGATTTCAAAATTACCTGGCTCGGAAAATATTAATTCTTGTGTTGCAATAGACCCAAAGCGCTCCCAGGAGTCCGCCAAAGCATCCCATCAACATAAATATTGGAATTTCAAGGTATTTGTATGGCAGTTCTACGAACTGTCCCAGGTTGAATAGACCGGGATAGGCAAATATTGTGAGACCGTGATAAAGACTGAGCACCAAGTTCAATGTGAATGAACTGACAATTGTCGCGACCAACGTGCGCAAGATGAGGCTGGGATTCCAGAAGCTTGCGGCTTCTTCTAGTGCAAAGAGAACGCCACCGATTGGAGCTCCGAATGCGGCCGATACACCGGCCGCAGCGCCGGCCACCACAAAATCACGCTTCTCATGATCGTCACGAAAATAACGGAAGAAACCAAAATCGCGTCGGAATGTCGTACTTTTTCCTTGGCTTATGCCAGCTGCAATAACACCGCCAGCCTAAATGTGAATCGAATCATAAGTGTGACATTTGAGAGTTGGCAATCTAAATGATAACATACATGAATCATCGGACCTTCCTTGCCTCCAGCCAACGATCCAACAACCGACGTAATGACCCCAATCACTTTGACAAACAATGTCTTTATTCGCACAACTCGAGGCACTTTAACGCCGTTCAAGTAACATTTAATCAATGGAACGCCACTGCCAGCAGCCACCGGCTAGTTCGAATTGATCGGGGAAAATGTGCAATTTAAAATATTAAAGCCATTTGGAATTGAGTAGAGATTTTCTGTGATAGATTTACCTCAACATAATTCACCAAGAAGGATCCCAAAGCAACGGAAATGGCGTTGATCAAAGCATAAAACAAATAAGGTACATACAAATCACCGTTCAACACATTTGCGTCAACCGCTGCCAATTCAGTGTTTAGTTATTGAATTAGTTAATTTCGAATTTTAAGTAAACATATACTCACAGTTTTTCAGAAAACCGTATTTATGAATCGATAGCTGATCAATAGTAATATCAATAATACAAGCTATTAGAGCTACCAAAATGCCAATTAAAATGATTAAAAGCCATCGTGCAACGTCTTTGTAGGAGCCCGAATCTGATTCACGAAATGTTGAGTCATTCTGATATAATTCATTGTCACAAATTTCGTAATCTAAACTCTGTGAAAGAGAAACAATAAATTTTATTGGAGTATTGGATAAATTTAATTTTGAACATTTGAATTCATACTTCGTATTTCGAATAACTTTTCTGCTTGACTTGAATGAAGGACGGCGTTGATCCATTATGTATCAATGGCTCCCAATCTGGCTGAACATCAATCTGAAAATGTTATCCAGTTTAAAAACTGCATCACAAACATTCAATTATAAAAATATTACCAGATTATCATCGATTGAACTGTCGCTGTCACTCACTTCTGACATATCACCGGCTAGGGTCAATTTCATCAAATAAAATAATTGTATGGCACTTCAGTTGTTTATCAAATGAAAAATCGTATGAATCACTTAAGACGGCTCATTCAAATCAACACAAAAAAACATCCATAAGTTTTGTAGTGTTTCAACATTTGTCGATAACTTCGTTTGACAGATATGTGAAAAGTATCGCAAATGCAATCCAAAATGACTCAAAATTACCGAGAATAGTCGAAAAAAACTGCGAAAATTGAGTAACTGTAAGGAACATAAACGTTTGTAAAAAACAAAAATCAAAGTCGTTGGCACTATACAAAATTGTTCACATATCCATGCTATATGAACAAAATAAATACATGAATCTATTGAAATATCGCTCTGACTCATAACGATAAAGACAAACAATTTGACAGATAGCTTATGCTTGTCCATGTGTGCAGTATTTCTCGTTCTAATCAACTAAATACATACTCAGAGAATAGTTTTTTTTTAAAATATATGTCGATTGCTATAGAAATGTTTTGTTTGCATTGAAGTGAGCAAATATGATTATTTGAGATGAAAATTGATTAGCTTCATTTTTATATCATAATTTTTTTCAGTATTTAGTGAGGTGAATCCAAATTATGCGAAGACGATTTCAACTCTTTTGTTATTCATAGTTTATGAGCTGAGCATGATTGCATAAAAGTGTGGCGCCAGCGTCGCAATTTCAAATGTAATACTCATCGTTTATTTTCTAATTGCAATTTTCTTCTAATTTTCTCCAAATGAATCAGATGGTAAAGCGATTGAATCGAAAATAGAAATACATTGATAATTTACTTAATATTTCAATTTAAATGATTTCGGTGCACTTCAATAGTAATTCAAAGAGTTGCACATGTAACAAAACGACAGTTAGATCATAATTTAAGTTTAATACATCTAGTAATGCATGCGAAGAGCTCGAAAGAATTATCAAGATAATTTCTTTATGAAATGTTCATTTCAAAAGATTCACAATTGGCAAATATTATGTTAATTTGAAAATTATTCGAAATGATACAGGTAGTGTTTGGTTATCTGTTTAGTTTAAAATTTCAAACTGTGTCTGAAGCAGCGGTTTAACTAATTGGTTGTGTGTATGGGTATGTGTGGATTGTATGAATCACAGGTCACATGAAGTATGCGTAAGTCGTGTGTGTATGTGTGTTGCATTGTTAAGTTCAAGTCATATTGGAGTCGCTTCGCTGTGTGGTGAATATATATATTTATATACATATATATACATCAAGGGGAAAGACACAAGTAGCTAATGTTTGAGATCAGCATGAAAATAGTGAAGTCAGTGAAAAATAACGAAAATAGTAGGCGCCGGTTTATAATTGATGTCCATTAGAATTACATACAATAATGTATTTCGAATGAGAAGGAGCGCACCGTGGAAATGTGCACTCATATTTCCATGAGAATCCATCAATCATAATTCCATAAGAAACTAACGACTGTGTTGTTTCTACCTGTGCTGTTTTTTTAAAAAATAGATTAAAGAAATAAATTGTTCACAACAACAACACAACTTCTTTTTTTTTTGCAAAATTCTTCTTCTCTTATTCGCAGAATATTAGCGTGTTTTATGTGAATATTAGAAAAAAAGCAGAAATAGAATCAGCACAAAATATGGAAACTAAATTTCGTTTTGTTCTAATAGCTATCCCTAAGATATGTACATGTTAACAGGTTGCGTCTTTTGAAATCATTGAAGTTTTTTTCTTCTATCAATTAAGCGAAACAAATTTGCAACAACAATTTGGCTAAACTCAGTTTACAAAATGTCATAAAACTCAATTTACAAAATTTCAATCGACAATGCAATTTAGTTAGAAAAAAAACCAATCAATTCGATTGGCATCAATATGAACGAGACATTATTTGTGTTATTAAAGGTTTGTTGCGTCGGTGTTCAATACATAGCATCAGTTTCACGCATACACAACAAACCTAGTATCTGAGTATACCTATACACACCTTGCTTAATTGTTTCGACACAGAATATGTTTTTCATCCAAATAGCTTGGTCGGCAAGGGTGTGGTGATATTAATTGAAACTTTTGCTTTAATAAGTGACATATACTCACAGTCTAAATATTGTGTTGTTCCCATATAGTCATATATAAATAGTCTAGTGACAGAAACCAAACATATCCCAAGTGTTCTCCAAGTTTCAATTGTTTCTTTATTGTTTTTTAATTGTGCTGTGCGTTAAAAAATTTGTTATTTTACATTGAACTGCGAGAGGTGAACAAAACACAAAAATGTGGAGAATCTGTACAATAATTGCATTACTACCAATTCTGTGCTATGCACAGAGAACACCGTCGATTTCGTACATCACACAAGAACAAATAAAAGATATTGGTGGTACCGTTGAATTGGAATGTTCCGTACAATATGCCCATGATTACACGGTTTTATGGGTGAAAAAAAACTATGAACGTGGCGAAGATATATTCATATCGACGGGCAGTTCATTGGTTATTCGCGATTCACGTTTTGCTCTACGTCATGATCCATCATCTTCGACTTACACTCTTCAAATTAAAGATATTCAGGAGACTGATGCTGGAATCTATCAATGTCAGGTGATATTATCGGTGACCAATAAGATTTCAGCCGAAGTGCTGTTTTCGGTGCGTCGGCCACCAGTCATTTCGGATAATTCGACCCAATCACTCGTCGTTTCCGAGGGTAAACCAGTGCAAATGGAATGCTATGCAGGTGGTTATCCACATCCATCGATCACATGGCGTCGTGAAAACAATGCCATTTTACCAACTGGTATGCATTCAATTCGATTATCTCTCTTGCTTTTTATATTCAATTAAATATATGTGGTTCAAACCACAATGGCATTGTTGGAAACAGAGGATTTTCTTTATCTCTCTCAGCAAGATTCATAGAAACTGAAGCATCCTGATCTTCAACGTACATTTCATTGAAATACAAATGAGAAGATCGAAAGGGTACAGGAATAGGCATGATTCTTTCGATAGAACCAAGTAAAAATAACGAGAGAGAGAGAGAGAGAAAAAAAAACAGAGAGAAAAAACGAAACTAATTGAAACTTGTTTCAAGAAGATAAAAATGCATCATAAATAAGAATCATATGTAGTAATTGTTAGCAAACGGATGAGGGTGCGCGTCGCTTTTATGGCAGTGCATGAACAACTAAAAATGTATAATTTATGCGTGGCATTTCATTTCAGTTTGCGCAAAATTCCGCTTAGCAGTAAGTTGGTTGGACATTGTACACGGCATTAGTTTACTTGTTGCCTCGCAAATGCAATAACTCTATCATAGAAAATAACAAACACAGTAAATAAGACGGCAAATCGCAAATGTATTGCTTCACTTCACTCCGTCGTTTATTTGAGCCACAGTTCATCCTCTTACGTTTTCTCCTTTCATTCTTTAGCCAATTGTTCTTGAGAATTGTGTATTAAGGGCTTTACAGATTGTGCATCACCATATGTCGAAATAAAAGAGTGGCGTCTGCCGCAGTTCCTGCTTCTGTTGCACACTTAATTCCATCAAAAGAAAATCTATTAGACCATCCAATTACTAAATGTGTAAAAATCGACATAAAACACGATGAAGTAAAACTTGAAGAAAATAAAGAGAACTACGAAAAAATCTACCTGCACTAAGCATAAGATAATAGCTAAGTTCATCAATTTTATAAAATGTTATTGTCGAATTTTGACACGCTTCACTTCAATGCAGCAACTAAATGCGACGCATTCATGGCATGCCACATAATTTGAAGTTAATTTGAAAATAAAACGAATTGGCCGAATAAATTAGTTGATAAGAGCTATGAAATCAGGGAATGGAAATTTCTTTTCCTGTTTGGTTCACATTTACCTGCTTCTTGGTCTTTATTGCAGTTTTAAAAGATTTTTTTCGCATAACAAAAATGTTCTGAATCATCTATCATACGAACATCGCAAAACGCAATTCAAATATTTATCAGCTTCTTGAATAAACAACTTTTGCTCCGTTGACTTTACTCTAGCCGACAAGAAATGCAAATCACTTTCGACCGCAACTTATCAAACGTTTTTAATTCAATAATAGACAATGTGACCGTCATCTTTGTAAGATAACTTCATTGAACTCGTGTTTCCGCTTTTTGGGAGAAATATATTGTGTTTCTATAAAATAATAATCTATTTCGGAAATTATAATCTCAAAATATACTTAGATATTCGTCATAACCATTAATAGAAATGAACAATTAACAACGTGAAGCCGCATTCTCAATTAATTCATAAACGATTTAATCATTTTAAATAATTTAACACATTGAAAAGGAAATTATTGATATTTTCGTACATATTTTTGTATTTTCATGAAGTTTTAAGGGCATTTTGCATTACGATTGTAGGTCAACTTGATGAAGGATGATTTGGAATTAAAGTTCAATTTCGGCATAATATTTAGGACGTTTTCCGATTTTTTTAGTATTTTTCAGCACACTTTTTGGTTTTTTATTTTGATTAAAATTTATTGAAGATTTCTAATAAAGTGTTTTTAATTTTTCTCACCAGGTGGGGCAACATACACTGGCTCAATTTTGAAAATCAATTCCGTACGGAAGGAAGATCGTGGTACATACTATTGTATTGCTGACAATGGAGTGAGCAAAGGTGATCGCCGTAACATCAATTTGGAAGTTGAATTTGCACCGGTCATCACTGTTCCACGTCCACGCCTTGGACAAGCTCTGCAATACGATATGGATTTGGAATGTCACATCGAAGCCTATCCATTGCCAGCCATTGTCTGGATTAAAGATGATGTACAACTATCCAATAACCAGCATTATTCTATTTCGCATTTCGCCACCGCTGACGAATTCACCGACTCAACAATTCGTGTAATCACCATTGAAAAGCGACAATACGGTGACTATATTTGCAAGGCTGTCAACAAATTGGGACAAGCCGATGCTAAAGTGCATCTATTCGAAACGGTCATTCCTGTTTGCCCACCGGCTTGTGGGCAAGCCCATTACGGTGGTGCCGAGATAGTCACTCCAGCGACCGCTGTTTTCCTGTTAGCTGCCCTAATAGCCGCTTTCATGAGTTGAGCAACAAATTGAACGAAAAAAAGTCAATTCAATTTATTAAATTCCAATAAGAGTTTTTACGCATAACCTTTTTTGAAATCTCATACAATTTGAATGTATCAACATGAAACTGTATCAAAAATGACACCGAATCTGAATACGAATCCAATTCTCAGACAAATATTGTGAAGTTTACAATGAGAACCTCATAATGTGAAATTCATAAATGAATCAATACAAAATCCGTCCCATTTGTGTTTTGTCTCACATCATATTTTCAATTTCATTATTTGATACCAAGACTTGCTCAAGCTAGCGATTATTCATATCATATAAATCATTGCGAATTGAAAAAAAAAAAAATAAAAAAGATCTGAATTATATTAAACTATCGCCTTTCTTACAAGTGCCCACTTATGAAATTTTATTAGAAGCTAGAAAATTCTAAACACACACAAAAAACACAAATTAGCTTTAGAAATGTTGAAGAAGATTGTTGTTACCGTCCGAACACAGATTTTAATAATATTCATGATAAATTGTGTCTTTTTTAAACGAAACATTCCAATGAATTGATTTTGGCCGTTTTTGGGCAAGATTATTTTATACAAATTCGCAATATAAAATACAGATCTAGAACATTTGTTTGACATTTTTTCAGGCGTTTTTATAGTAAATTATAAGAATTGTATTGTAAGCAATTGTATAGAATAAATGAACTCGAAACCAATGAACGGAAAAGGATACCTTTGCCTCTTATCTTGTTCTATCAATTCACTTGTCATGTAAGTAACTATTATGGAATTTTACCCGTGGGGAAATAAAGTGACTAGTTCTTCCGGAGCCGGCTGACTATGATTGAATTTTTTCAGTACAAAAAGTCGATGTTAATCGATTATAGTTAACCGTAAACAGTCAACTGCAATTGTCTTTTGTTGCTTATTTTGGAACAATCGATTGAATTTGATTGGATATCATACAAAATCAATATAGTCAGTCACTCAATCACTAACTTTACTTCTAATTAGATCTCTTTCCTTCAATTTGACTTAACCCAAGGACAAACTCTGGAATTGTGAGCTCCAACTTTTTACGTATCCAATTATTACCCAATATCGATAAAATGTTGGGAGAATTAAAGTTGTCAATCACACCTCACCTCCTGCTCATGCTAATGGATATATTCATTAGCGAGAACAGGAGGTGAGATGCGAATGAACACTTTTATTCTCAGCCCGACACATGTTTTGAATGGGTGTGAGCAGATTCTTTGTATGAATAACTGTTACCGAATCGGACATAGATTCATCGGCTCACATTCTTTAATAGATAATAATATATGATTTCTTTGAAATTTCAATATAGATATTCGGTTGAACTAATAATCCAGTTAAAAATTTCTCCAACACCTTTTATAGTTGCAGTTTTTTCTTATTTCAATTTTAATTCTGACTCGAAGACATCTATCGATTTTTAGAGCGAGCTTCTGTCGAAATGGATGCAAGCTTGATTCATGAAAAGCGGCAAAGTTCATATTTTGATCAACTTGGGATGCAGACATTGTGAGCTTGAAGCTTTAAAGACACTTTCTTCGCAAACTGAGTTATCCGAAAGACACAAAGCTCATTGCAATTAGCCAAACTCCATGTAAACATGCTCGATTTATTGAATGTTTCCAAATTGAAGTTGAACTTGTTTGCCGTTCTTTAACTCGGACGAGTATTATCCATTATGCTTTGTGCAGTTTCGCAATGCACATTTTGTTCCCTTTCGCTGTTGTTTTGGTCAATTCTATTAACATCAAGAAAATGAACTCAAGATATTTTTTGTTCGAAATGTTGCAAAAAAATTCATCACTTTTTCGTCCAAATGGTGAAAATTTGATGCAACATGACCGGGTCGAAGATAAATAAAAAACAATTATATCATTACCTCCTAATAATCGACGAACAATTTTTCCTATACACAAACAGAACGCCAATTTCTTCTGATAATAATTTAGAATTTCTTGGATGGCAACAAATATTTTATATTACGTTAAACAAAACAATGTTAATTTGTTCATTATATCTTGGAAAGCCATTTATTCGAAATATTGAAATAGCAAGGCATTTTTCTGTGAGCGACTCGCTCGAGCGAGGATTTTTATTCCAAACTTGTGCCTATCTAAATCATATTGTGGAAATTCTGTGCTCGAATAATTTTTGCTTGACTAAAAGACAGATTAATCCGGGTAATCTTCTTAAATCCTATTGAATTGCAACTGTTCGAAATTCTTGAAAAGTTCTTTATTCATAAATAAATGCGCATGCTGAATTTAAGCTTCTGGAAAATATGACGAATATGAATTGAATATTTTGTGGATCAAATTGAAAATGGGAAACAGTGGTTTCAATTTCATTGATACATTTAATCCTATAAACATTCGGCTAACCAAAAACTCATCTCGAAAGATCTGAATTAGTGCAGATTTTAATATTAAAATCAGCAAAAAATTTAATTCCGTGAAGGAATCTCAATAGCCCGATTTGATATAAGCAAATTGTATGGAGTAAGACTATTAAAACCGTGTGATCGCCGGTTATTTAGGTATTAAAGCCTTAATGAGAAACTTCTTGGCTATTATTAATTCAATGAACTCCAAAGTGGTCATTTGGAAAAATATCGTTCGATCGATTTCAATTCGATTTGACGGAGTAAAGCTGAAATTAAAGTCATGCTCATGAGCTAGCGTTAATAAAAAGCTGTGCAACGAGAGAAACATGTTATCGCCAATCGGCATTTCGAAATTCGCATCAAAAGAGCAGAAAACAGTCATGTCTCTATCCAGTTTATCCATTATTGGTTTTTTTTTTTGTTTTTTTTTTATTTTTCTCGACGCATGATTTGGATGCGCATTTAATATCATTCATGCTTGACCTTGAGCATACGCAAACACGAATGGAATAGGAAAGTTCGCAGAAAAAGGCATACCGCCTAAATGTAAAATGCACGGACAAATGCCCGGTGCAAAAGAGTAAACAAATCTGGATTTTCTTTTGTTTTAAGCGCGACAATGTTATGCACATTTCAAGTGCAATGAAACATGCTCAACATATATCTAAAATACATCACATTTATGCAATGAGTCGGAAATCATGCCGGCCGACTGCGTGTTCATGCACAAAGTTCATCTTCGGATATTATGAAGTTTGCTTTGAACCGCATCTTCTGATCTAGTCGAGTGTGTTTAAATATAATTCATGATGAAACAAAGAAGCAATAATATTCGCGAAATGGTAGAAAAATAGCAATAAAACAAGATACATTTAAAGATGCTGCCATAAAGAATCGCATGATAACCAGACCAGAAAATATTTTATTTTATAGCGTCTTTATCCCTTTGTTTAATGATAAAATCGCTAGTGTTACTCGTTGGGTGTGCAATTACAATTGATAGTTTATATATTGCTTTTTGTTTTTTTTTTCTGTTGTTGTTGTTGTTGCTGGTTCTTTTTTCTCCGCATATTCGTCTCTTCTATTCATTTTCTGACGGCCAAGTCCTTTTTTTATTGGATGCAGCTCTTATTTGTTGGTGGTGTTGCTGTTCTTGTTGTTGTTGTTGTTGTTGTTGTTGCATGCGGTGAGAAAATCAGGTTTTCTCGGCCAGTAATTATAGAAACCAGAATCTATCTATATTCACACAATGCATCTTCAGTGGAAAATGCTATCCAGGATAAGTATAAAAGGCTGCGCTCTAGTTCAATTCATCGATCAGTTTTGATTTAAGAAGAAAGTTGATAGCAGCTGAAACAAAAAGTCGTAACAATGTTGAAATACGTGAGTGATTTTAAAGTTTCAACCTAACCCATATTTAATTGCTGCTAGTTTAGTTCAAGCGATTCCACAAATTAATTTGGGATTTACCTATTTGTTTGATTTTTTTTTCGTTTTTCGTTCTCCGTTTTTGTGCACAGATTTTGCTTGCATGCTTGATTGTTTGTGCCTGGGCCGCCCCAGCTCCATCGCCTGGCACCTATTACTCGGACGTCTATCCATTACCCAGTGCATACTCGGGTTTGGCAGCACCAACCTATTATGCGGCCCCATATCCATATTCGTCATACTCATATAACACTTTGGGATATCGTGCACCATTGTACACCTACTCATCGCCAATTTTACTCTAAACACTAACTCACCCCTTTTGCCTAACTCACGATCATTCATTGTTTTCATCACACATCATTTGTTTCTTACACAATCGACGGAGTAAAACTAAAACAAACAAAAATTCAGAAATTTTTTGCATCCAAAACAAAACCAATTTGAGTCTATGTTTTTCCAATTCAAATTCTGCGAAATAAATTCATGATTCATTCAAAAACTTAATCAAAAACGCTGTTCTCATTTCAATCAGTATTATATTTTTATTAGTTCTTCTTTTGGGCTAATTTTACTTTCGATATACAGGATATTACATAGAACATTCAGAGGTGGAAGACATTCTCTGTCCTTTATATATATTCCATTTCTTTTTTTCAAATGAATTTCGGGGATACTTTGTAGACTTCAAGAAGGAAATTGAGATTTTCTGTATATCCCCTCAATTCATCCATTTATTTTATATAATAATAATATTAAATGATTCAACAGTCAATTTTGAAAATGTTCAAGTGTTCAATCAACTGTTTGAATTTATATTCTCCAATACGACCACTATACTTATCAATATTCGATATGTGGTTAATATTGGATAAGTTTTCATACTTCGCTCGTCGATGCTTTGAATGAATGGTAAGTATAAAACACGCAATACTAATTTGGTTTTTATGAATTGCCGACTGTAAAAATTCAATTTCAATTTTAATGTTGAATCATTACAGAGAGATTTGTTCTTTACTTCTTTAAGTTTTAATTAATTTTTCTCAAATTTACTCAACTAACATTGATGATACATGCATGTAATATGTTCATTATAATAGCATAAATTCATAAGAGACATAAATTTTAATCGACTCTATGAAATTTGATGAAGTTGTATTTTTGTTTCGCACATTTATTTTTTCTTGCTTATCCGAATTACTTGTAGCACAAATCAAACTTGAGTTTGCAGTGTTGCATTATTGTCCATTTGAAACACACACAAAAACATAGTTGCCCTAAACTAGATGGTATGCCATTAAGAAGAATGGGCGTTCATTAGACTTAAAATTTTGCACTCTACATGAAAAGTAGCTAGAGGAACTGTGGTTATTTGTTTTCAGATTGACTTGTTTTCGTTTATCATTTCTGCATTCATTGAGATGTTACGATGGAAATTCAAACATCAATTTTGACTCCTAATCTGGCTAAACATTCATGTAAATACATGAACAGATTTGAATGGACAATAGACACTTTAAATGGGATGCCATCTATTTTCGTGAGTTGCAATTTTTTTGTGTATTTCTTTTATTTGTGAATTAATGTGGTTGTGATTGAAATATTTGATTTTCTGAGCACACGTTTGAACTTTGTCTGCCAGTCGACAGCCCGTGATCATTGCTGGTGAGAAATTTATCATATCAAACGTATGCTTCAGAGCCGAACGATATATAGTGTAGTTGTAATTCACTTTTAAATTTAAAAGCAATTTATTTCGAGTGGGCAAATGAATGGTGATATAAAACTGGTTCATATTTCCATAACATAATCATCTGTATGCAAGTTCTTCTCTATATTTGGATTGCTCTCACTAGTAATGACACGCTTTTTAAATGAATTAAATGGTTTTTTCATTTTGTTTGCTTGATTAAAGACGATTGAGTCGGGTTTTTGGGCGGGTGATTTGATGCGTTTCGGACGAACCGGTACAGATAAGCTTTGTCCGTCAGTTGAAATAACAACCTCACCATTATTTACCAATATTTGATTTTTATTAAAATTATTGTGTTCATTTCGAGCAATTCTGTTGTAATGATCTGGCTTGTTCCACACATCATCGGCGCTGACTTCTTCCTTCAGATCAATATCGTAATATTCGTTTATCGCATTATAGCTCGATTCAATAGCTGCATTGTAACTCGATACCGTCGAATGTTCGCACGGTTTGAAGTATTCGTGCTTCATTTCATATTGTGGCATTCTTTTCATTGGATCAGTTTTCGAAGTGACGGTTGAAGCTGGAACTGTTTCTTCTTTCGGTGATTTCGATCGCAAACAACTCTCTTTCTTCAAATTCATAAACACACCATTTGCATGCGACGCCAAATTGCGATGAAATTTCAGTGCATACAAACCGTAGTTATTGCGTTGGCTCTCTTTCTTGTTGCCATCATTCGTTTCGGATTTGGTGACCAATGATGAGACCGTTGAAATATGCTTCGTATCCACCGTTCGCCGTTCGAGATTACTCTTTGCCGCAGCCATTTCCTGTTGCTTTTGCGACGATTTCGTACATGATTCCTTGAAGTTTAGCTTATTCAAAATATTTATTCGAGGACTTTTGAAACTTGGCAGTGATTTTGTTGGTAGAATTCGTTTCGGCTTCAAATTGGGGAAAGTTTCTGTTTAAATTGAGAATTAAGGTGAAATGCGACGTTTATAACTTAGAAAACATCTGCTCGTTTGGGATTCTACAAGTTTGGATGAGAAATTGCTATATGGCTCTTAATAACATGCATAGAACATAAACTGTGAATCTGTATGGATTGAATGGGAATAGGAAATTGACTAGCAAGTATATTCAATGGCCAATTAATTTGTACACAGTCACATTTGGTGGAAAGTGCTCGACACGTGAAGCGAAAATGTGCACAACCAATTTAAGTATTTCCCAAATATTTGTGGGTGATTTTTTTATATAAAAAGAAGCGTGTCCTTGTCAAAGTCATACTTAATACTATTTCGTTTGCTATTTCTATCGCAGTATTTTGAATGAACATGATAATTGTGCATCTCTCAAAATAGATAAAAATTGCCAAAAGGCAATGATTGATTGAATCTGAGTTCAGCACGGCTGCTTTATCTATCTATAGATAAAAACGGAACAAAATTTTATTGTTGTCTCGAATCAGATGAATTTAACAGCTTTGCCGAGAACAGATTCACTCATTTACTTTTTAAAAATTGTATTTAAAATAATAAAAAGCAAGATTTTTACAATAATTTGATTACATTTCTCAAAGTCTGAAATCGTTTATCTGCTTGGTAATCAATAAAATTGGGGAAATGAGTTGTTTTTTAATTGCTATGGATTTACGTATGAAAAATGTGAATTTAAACTACACAACTAAATATTCTAACCACAAAATCATCAATATTTGAATACAAAGTGGCGAAAGATGTCGTTTTGACGGATTATTTCTTGACATCAAAACATTAAATGGAAATGCAATAGTTTTAATGGCCATTCATTGTGATCCATTTGCATTTCAAATGTTTGTGATTTAACGACAGCTTTTTCCGTGTAAATTAATTCAAAATGAAAAACAATCAAAACGACGCACTACGCAAGTAATCCATTTATTAAATGCTTGTTGAAAACACGTTGCAGCAGCACAATCAAATTAAATGCAGATTTTATTGATTTCACGAAGTTTTTATGAGCAGCGAGTTATTTAATTTCGTTCCAAAATAACACTTCGATTTGGTGAATGCGCGTAAATGAGCGACAAATTGTAAAGGTTAAAATGAAGAATGATTTCATCGAGTTGAGCCAGCGAAGCGGTTTGAAAGTTCGCATATCACATACTGAAATATTCATTTCAATCGAAGTTAAGTGAGTTGAGAATGAATTTTTATGTGGTCATTATGTGCCAACCATAATTAAATTATAGCGCGCGAGTGAGTGAGTGTGTGCAAGAGAAGACAGAAACTTATATAAACTGAATAATTAGCGATTGTTACCTTTGGCTTTTGTATGTTTTCATTTGGAATGGGGCCATTTTACGATGAGACTAACATTTTCTGGGCACATCGCCTTCACCATTATTGAAAATCAATATTAATAAATTTCAAGTAATGTGTCTTCAATTGAAAGTTGCATGAAAATAGACTTTTTGTCGTCCATTTTGTAACATCCGCAACTTCCAAGCCATTCAACTCTAGCGTGCAGAAGTTTTTAATTGAATAACGCAAAGAATCCACGAAAGTTAATCGATTAACCACGTTTTATTTCTATACATTTTCTCTGAGTGAAAATAAATGTTACAATATTACATAGAAAATAATAATAAAAAAAACTTGTAATAATTTTTTGAGTATGACTATTATACAATTACTTATAAACAGCTGACAATGCGTATAATTAGTATATCAGTTCCAGATCTGGAAATTCGAAATAATGAAAGCAAAATCATCGAATATAATATTGTTCATAATTCTTTGTTTAAATGTACACTTGTTGCTCATCATCGTCGCTCAACAATGACAAAGAGCACAAACGATTTTTGCCAGTAATGTCTGCTCGAGTCGGTGTGACCGGATACTTCGTATGGCCTCTATACTTCTTCGTTGTTTTTGGTATGGTCTTCGGCTTTTTTGGTATTATTCCAACTACCTGTTTGTGTGTATGTTGATTGTTCATTTATGTATACAGAGAATTGTTTTTTTGTATTGCATTTTGGGTTTGTGTGTGTGTGTGTGTTTCATTGTGATAGTGAGTAATGAGTCGATATTTGATAGATAGAAAAGCAAAATACTCAATCAAGCAAACTATAATAGATAAAAAATGCAATGAGATGGAATAAACAATTAGATGAAAATGAAATGAAAAATGAATGTTAATGTAAATAAAATAGACATAGAATGAAAATTGCATGCTGCAAAAGAAACATTTTACAGACAGACAAGAAATGCTCCATTTTTTGTTTGAATTGCTATTAGAATGTTGAAATTACCTTTGGTAGATCCTCGGGCATGTCATTGGCTGATATAAAACGATTATCGCACGAGTCTCGGCAATTGATCGCTTCCGCTGGATTTGGAATATCATCGAGACCACGCTTTATTAATGACTTCGTTTCAGTTGATGTTGGAAACAGGTGGTGTTTTTGGCTGTTATTGAATGCAATTCTGTTCATCTGTTCGGCCATCAATTTAGCTACATTTGTGCCGATATTTCCATGATTATTATTGTCATAATCGTCATGTACTAGAAATGAGAATTCATTATTATGTTCATCCTTAGTACTGTTTTGGTTTGGATTTTCCATCTGAAATTGTGCCATCATTTTTTGGTTTGCGCTCTTTGCATTCCTATTGGATGTACTGTGAACGGATGCCTCTTGGCTTGATTGCTGGTGTTTTTGTTGCTGCAGTTTTTGCTGATATTTTGCGAATATTTGTGAAACAGTCAACTCCACGATATTGCCTGTATTTTGTAGGAGTTTCAGTGATTCTTCGTAAGGCATGTTCAGAAGAGTTGTTCCATTCACAGCCAGAATCTGAAATTTATTTGAAAATGCAATTAATTGTTTGGCAACAAAGTTTCTGAAGCAAATTTTTTGTATATAAATGGAAGTGAATTCATAAAAGAATTTGTATTTTGGTTTACCTGATCCCCAATTAAGACGCCATGTCGTTCGCCTGCTCCATTTGGCATTAAATCCTTGACATACACATTGTTATCGGATCCCTGGACAACACTTATGCCCAAAGTGACGCCGCTTTCTTGTTTCGCTCCGGCCATTGACAACCGATCGCCATGATGGCCCACTTGCTCTGGCATTCTACATTCATTTACGGTCAGTTTTGAATTGAATTTATTCGCTTTGAATTTGTGCGAAAGGCTATCTTTGATGATGGTAATACGCGTAATAATCCGATCATTTAAGCTATTCTGTGTAACCATATTGCTAAATTTATCCAACAGAGTATCCGAAATGGTTTCATTTTGGAATGAATAAAAATGGGCATCGGCGGTGCCATTAATGCTCGATTCTATGGAAATTCAAAATTATTTTAACGCCATTTCAATTGCATGGATGAATAAAGCAAAATCAATAAATAGAACAAAACATATAATCGTGATGCATTTCTATTGAAACGGTGTAAAAACCACTTACGAATGACATACGCTTCGGTGGCAGTGGTTGGCGGCGGGTCGCACACTTTGTCCACACTCACACCATGACTCGAACTCAAGCTAGAACTTTTTAATGAGAGTCGTTCAAAGTCCGTCGTGCTGCTCAAATATTTATCATCGTTCGAACACTTTCTCGTTGACGATGAATCGGTAGTACAACCACCATCCATGTATTCGCTACCTTGGTTTTGATTTAAAATCGGTGTACGTGTGCTATGCATGCTATTGTCCAAATCGGATTCGGTGTGATAGATGCTCATTGCATTATCATAAATATTATCGAGTGATTTATTTAGAAATTGCGATGAAAATACGCGCGTTCCCATTTTTACTCGGTTTCGATTTGGGCTCATAATTTTCGGTGGCCGTGCCGAATCCATCGTTTCATAGTTGGAACGGAATTTTGGTTGTTCGTTTTCCTTATTTTGGTATTCTTCCTTTGATTTGCCGCCTTGTTGATCGGTCGAATGTTCGGCAAAATCGGGGACCTTTGTCGATATGCCAACAGTCGATTTCGATCTTCGCAACAGTTTATCGCGAAGTCGCAATAATTTATTGTCGTTAATCATAGATTTTTTTAAATTGCGAGTCCGTGTGTTCGGCCCTTTGGTGCGCTTATCAATAATTTTAATATTATTTTCTGTAATAATTGTTTGCTGTGAAGTGTCTGCTTCCGTATTCGAGTTCATTTCATAGTCGCTGGGAAAAATGTCGGTTGTCTTCGTGACCGTTTGCCCGGTTGATATCGGAATATTTAATTCATTTGATATGTACTGAATTGATATAAACGAATCGCGTAGTTTCATATAAAATTTATGGTGCTCCGATGCTAGATTGAATGCCAAATAGCTTCTGCAAATATAGAAAATGGACAAAATAAATAAAGATAAAAATGCAATTCAAGTGTGTCGACAAGAGTGCAATTCAGCAATAACTCACTTTTTGCCATCCATTCTGAATTTGTATTTAACTTTATTGTTTTCCTTTGCTTTGAGGCTATCCGATTTGCGAGCTACAACGCACAAAACGTGCTTTGAAAAGCATAAGTTTTCGATTTCCAACCAATCGAAGTTCGCATATATCTTTCTTTGGTACGGTGCATTCATATTTCGTGCACATTCACCGTCTTTGTCTCGATTTGTTTGCGGCGATCGCTCCAACAATACAATGCCGTTCAGCGAAATCGCCACATATATATCGTACGTTGCATTGGATTCCATCGTCCATACGGCGCTGTACAAATGCGAACCGTACTCTTTCAGCTGCTGCACATACCTTATAAACTGTTGTTCAGCTTCCTTCGAATGCAAGCCACGCTTGCAAAAATGTGAACTCCTCAAATAATTGGCCATCTCTTTATGGCGCTGATATA